>SSNQ01034161.1:184517-260798 GCA_006942095.1 Nothobranchius kuhntae
GGAGACGGTAAACGGTTGTGGGTCAGCTGGAGGCAGGCCGGGCTGGCAGAGAGCCAACTGTGGTAATGAGCTCAATACGGTGTGGATTATAAAAAAGTGAAAATACACACTCAGAGTAAAGTTTGTGGAGTTACCTTAGCAACAGTGGAGAGGTACGAATGCCAAGATGAAGGGAGCCCAAGCAGAACAAAAAGAATCAGGTGACTCTTACATTTAGAAATACGTGTAAAGAAGCATGTTCACAGGCCACAGTGATGAGCTGGAACTCCTTTCTACGTGCTCTAGGTACAGATGGAGACCGCTGAAAGAAAAGAAAAAGCTCATGATGCTACTCCAAAAGGCAGCCATCCAGTTAGAAACCAGCAGGCATGCTGGCCAAACCTATTTCAATCTTAACTAAACAAAGGGAAGAAAGCTTCTCATTGCATCTGCCACAAGAACTTTTAAGAAGACCAAAAGTAGACCAACCGCAGGGAGTGTTTGAAATATTGGCCTAGGTCTGCTGTTAATCTGCAGCTTGGATCATTCCACCTCTGTTGATGCTGCCCAAAGCCCAGCTCTCCTCCTCGTTGTTTTCTCTCGTCCCATTCACTAGGAGCATCAGAACATCTTTAACTGTTTAACCTGTTCTTAGACAATGTGCTGTAGAACGTACTCAGGAAACCATCAGACCAGGCCACCTTCTGGCCTAAGAGAAGGCGTTCCACTTCTCCTCTTCCTTTTTTTGTTCCCTCTATCTCTCCCAGTCCTTCTTTTCTTTAGTCCTTTGTGAGGCGGTTGTTTCCTGTGGTGAGCATGGCACTGCCCAGGCACATGTTCTGTGGTGGGCTTGATTACAGCCCTGCTGTAGTGCTGACATTGGCCTGCACCAGCTCTTCATCTACACACACACACACACACACACACACACACACACACACACACACACACACACACACGCGCGCTGGGCCCTTAAGTTCCACCAACTCTGCCAGCAGCTACTGCGGCATGACTTCACCCGGCAACCATTCTTTGCATCAGACAAAATGCCTCTGTCACCAGAAAAAGGACGGGAGCTGAGAGGAGGGGTGGGAGGGGGACATACAAAGAAAGGGTGGAAGAGATGAGGTGAGTGTGGATGTGCAGTTGCTCTGCAAAGATGGGATGTTTTCAGTCAACATCTACAAGCCTGGTGTGGTAATTTTAGCTGGAAGGCTAAAAAAAGCTGTTGTCCCAGAAAGCATAGCAGCGGGCAGACTGGAGGAATCAGAGAGCGCTGGGCTGTGGACAGACTTTTCTGAGCTGATCAGTAGAAGTCAGACCTCTTTATAAAGGAACATCCTCGTGAAGGTTCCAGTCGTCCAGGTCGATTCTGGGTCCCTTTTTAATACATTTCTAAACTTTTGGCCAATGTGTATTTTCCAGTTAATAACTATGTCGTAACTGCCTAATGAAAATAAAATAAACATGCGTCACCAGTCTGACATCTTCTGTGAAAAAGGAGCTTCTCGTTTGGTTCCCAAAGTTAGGGTCAAGACCCCACAGTGGGTCCTAAAACAACGGGTGGTGGGTCTTGAATGACCTTACAGACATGAAATTAGTCCGAAAAAGAGACCACCAGCATCACATTCGGCCTTGGCTGAAGCTACAAAAGGATAAAAACAAATGGCCAGTGACTAAGTTACGTTTCTTATTATAGACGCATGCCCACTTAACCAGCACGTCAAGCTGAAGCATTTGTGAACGTCCTTCTAGAGAACGTCTTCATGAACAGAACCAGAACCGGCCCGATAAGCAGTGCTCCAGCTAAATGGTTAGATATTTCACTGCCACGCCACTAGTTTGATCTAAGGTGGTCCTCTGTCATATTTTTAATGCAGACATTTGCACTGTGCAGCCCTAACGTGGACATGTTACTGTACATAAAACAGTTAGCTGGTTGAAGCTGGATGGCTGGTAATAATACACATGCACAAACACGGCTAACGGATCTTTAGATATCAGCCAATCAAATCTGTTCAAGCTTAGTTGTCTGAGTTTATGTGAACACACACTGATGTTGTTTTCATGTCTGTAAAATATCCAAAGCTCCTCAGTAAGTTCAGCCTGTGTTCGTTTGTTGTAGGAGCGGCTGCACTATGAGTCCCTGAGCCAGCACCTTGGGAAGCTCGGAGAGGATGCTGGGAAGATGGTCCATCGAGTCATAGACCTGACAAGACCAGAGGACCTGGATGGTGAGCGTCTCTTTGAAATCTCTCCTCAACTTCTTCCTTTTAGTTTGTTCAGACTTTGAAAAAACAATTTGGCAAAGCAACAAAAGAAGGTGATGTTTGGTGACCCTCAGTCAAGAGGTCCTCTGGTATTCATGCAGGTATTCACATGTGTTTGTTATTACTAATTAGCTCTCATAAGTACGTCTAATGGCAGCCGTTATTGAATGTTCCTAATATCAGCAATGTGACCCCATAAGCTTTAAATTTGTTAGCATTTAAGTCAAAGAAGAACCCTCCCAAGAGGTTTTGTTGTTTTCAAACGCTGAGCAGGGCTGACTTTTCTATTCCATGTAAAAAATATGCATTTTGGATTCATGTGGTGTGAGTGTGTTCTAACCTACCTGCTTCTCATAAAACACTGATGTTTACAGTGGACGAGAAGCCGAGGAGGACTCATCATGATTCAGTTTAGAGTCAGAGAATAAACACAGGAGCCTATGAGATAGTCACAGGATGTGGAGGGCATTGCACAACAGCACCACCAAACCAATGAAGGCACCAACGAGGCTTAGCAAAGAAACAACTCAATTTTCATTGTTTTTTTGTCTCTCAGGGAGTAGCATTACAGAGGCACGAGTGTTCAGGGAGGCACGGGGCAGGAGCAACAGTGAGCCCCACATCAAGAGGCCCATGAACGCATTCATGGTTTGGGCTAAAGACGAGAGGAGGAAGATCCTGCAGACCTTTCCTGACATGCACAACTCCAACATCAGCAAGATCCTTGGTAAGGTTTGGTGTTCGGATTGCAGCTATTACTTTGGGAACCTCTTGTACTTTTCATTTAGTAAAAAATCTCGCTTGTTCAAATGTTTCCAACTACATTCTAAACTTAGATGACGGTTAAAGTTACTCGAAGTATAAAAACGAACCACTTCCATTCATTTTAGAGTTTTAAACTAAGATCATTCTGTTGTAACAAAAAAAAAGACAAATGAAGGAATTACCGCTGCTCTTGAAACCCGTGTGTAGGATTTAGTGCATTAGATTATGTGTTCGGTACTTTCAGCTGTCAAAACACACATTTTTAGTTGAAAACACTGCAACCAGAAAGTATTCCCAAAATTCAATCAGCTCCAACTGTCATGGCGGGAGGAAGTCTCTTGACCCACGACATGCAGAATCACCATACGAGAGCAAGAAGGTAAGTAAAAAGGTTTTTATTTTACTAAATAAGGAGCAATGTGAGAGACGGGAACAGACGAGACGCAGGACTGGCAGCAGGAATCCAGGGGGAGATTCTAAGGAGGGAGACAGAGTGAATATGAGGCGTAAACAAAGGAAACGTTATCTGAACGACTGGTCTTTCTGTCTCTTGGTAGTGGTAATTGCACAGGAAGGTTGCCAGGTCCGGGTGAGCTGAGAAGATCCACAGGTAAAGGGATTGTTTGTCCAGAGGTGTAGAAGCAGAAATGGACGTTGGTAGGTGAGCGGCTGAGAGCGGGCGTTCAGGGGATGAAGCAGTGTGTTAGGCAGGCTGAGATCTGGGTCTTGTTCTGGAGCTGATGAGAGATTGTGAGGAACCCAAAAGAGTAATCATCCGGCGTGGCGAAGTGTCACACTGCTCCTTAAAGCCCCTGGGCCTTGATGGTGAGATCAGCTGCAGCTGGGAGCTCTCAGACACGCCCACCTGAAAACAATACTCAGCAGAGATCAGGGTTACAGGCTGGCAGCTCACCACGGACCATGACACCAACCAGTCTGGCCATTCTCCTCTGACCTCTGGCATTAACACGGCATTTCACCCACGGAACTGCCGCTTACTGGATGTTTTCCCTATTTTGGACCAGTCTCTGTACACCTAGGGATGGTTGTGTGTGACAATCTCAGAAGATCAGCAGTTTCTTAAATACTCAAGCAGCCCGTCTGGCATCAACGACCACGGCACATTCAAAGTCACTTAAATCACCTTTTGTCCCCATTCTGAAGCCCGGTGTAAACTGCAGCGATCATGTCAGCATGCCTAAATGTTGCCACCTTGTGATTGGCTGAACAGTCATTTGCGTTGACGGGCAGTTGGAGTGGTGTGCCCAGTAAAGTGGCCAGTGAGTATGTAAAAGGTCTTGCAGTTTTTGTTTTGGCTGGGTGATTTGCTGTTGCGGCCATCTTGAAGATTTTTGGAGTTGCATTGAAATGCATCCATTGGTTCATCCAAGAGATATCTGCTAACACACAAAAACATCGTGGCTGTGAGTGATCACCAGCTACAGAATCATCACACATTCATACCAGAGTAACGTGCCACTTATGTCTCTATTAGTTTCAGATGGAGTACATGGTTCCTCGCCTGCTACTAGAGGTCACAGAGTTCCTTACCAACAAACTGTAGATTATGAGATGGACTTGTGTGTTCCAGCCAGTTACACTCTCCACACAGAGGTCCACTGTATCACCTTGACTAGTGTGATGGATGCATTCAGGCCCAGTTCATGTGGATTCTAACCTCCTCAACACAGATATCCATTCACACGGTGCTAAGCTAAACGCTTGTTCTTGAAACGTTCCTAAGACCTTCAATGTCCAAGGCAGAGTCAGTGGCCAGCTGAATCTAAATGCTCCTCCTGAGCGTCATGAACAAATCACTTTTTCTTAGGTGTTGTTGACACGGATTTCTGAGCAGGGTCCTATAAAAGAGCGCTTTATGTCCTGCAAAAGGCTTCCTGAATTCATTGGATTCATCGTTTGGCTTCCTAAATTCCAGTTTTCATGTAAAAAAAAATTAAGTTCAATGTGATATTTTATACATCTCCTTTTAAGTGGACTAATACTGTAACATTATTTTATCTAGCTAAATGTTTCATGTTGAACATAAATTAAGAGGTTTTATTAGCAAAATGCTCTTCACATAATTATTCTGGGTTTTTATTATGTTTGTGTGACGAGACAGAGAAAACGAAACTCAGATGCATACGTGTATTTGGCTTAACGTAAACAGTCTTCCCAATCTAAAAACACAGCTGGACATTAGAGAGAAGGTGGGTGGCAGATTGGAAAGAAAGCATCTGTGCTTCCGGTTTCTCTAAAGTACAAGAGGCGTTTGGGAAGAACCTTGGTAAACAGAGGAGCGAGGCCGCGTGTATAATCATTTGTTAGTGCCTCACAGATGTGCTGCGTTCCTGCAGTGATGACCTTGTTCACTTGTTCAGATGGACTTCTTTACCAGACCAGAAGTACACAATGCATCATGCTTCCTGCTAAGAGGGACAGAACAGAAATCCACTCCTGGTTTTAAACGGCCTCTGGTACTTTGTGCTGTCTTTGTGCTCATGATAAATCTGTGTTTTTATTGGTTGGAGTATTCTCCTGACTCTCTGAACTATGAAACTGACTGCCTACTCTTACCAAAAACTACTCGTCATCATCGTCGTCTTCCTCCGCTTATCCGGGTCCGGGTCGCGGGGGCAGCATCCCAACTAGGGAGCTCCAGACCGTCCTTTCCCTGGCCACCTCCACCAGCTCCTCCGGCAGGACCCCAAGGCGTTCCCGGACCAGATTGGAGATGTAACCTCTCCAACGTGTCCTGGGTCGACCCGGGGGCCTCCTGCCGGCAGGACATGCCCGAAACACCTCCCCATGGAGGCGTCCAGGAGGCATCCTGACCAGATGCCCAAACCACCTCAACTGGCTCCTTTCGATCCGGAGGAGCAGCGGTTCTACTCCGAGTCCCTCCCGAATGTCCGAGCTCCTCACCCTATCTCTAAGGCTGAGCCCGGCCACCCTACGGAGGAAACTCATTTCGGCCGCTTGTATCTGCGATCTCGTTCTTTCGGTCATTACCCAAAGCTCATGACCATGGGTGAGGATTGGGACGTAGATCGACCGGTAAATCGGTTACCACAAACTACTTAGTCATGTAATTCAGACACAACCCTGCTACATGAAAACCACCACACTTGAGCTGTTCACTCATGGGGCTTTTCCATTAGTGCCTACTCAGTACAGCTCAACTCGTCTCAGTGCAGTTTCATGGGGTATCAAGTGAACCAAGCCTGGCCCAAAACGCAATGCCAGAGACTGATGGTCACTTATCGGCTAGAGGATGGAGTCGCTGGTTTTTCCAAAGTTTCCCACCTCGCTGTCCGCAGCCCTTTCAGGGGTCAGACTCTGTCCAGCGACTAAGCAGAATGTTCACCTGCGCTGTGTTGCGTCTTTGTGCCATAAACAGATCACCTTATGCTACTTCTGCATTGGGTATAGGTCACCTTGCCAGTCTCTCTCTCTCTCTCTCTCTCTCTCTCTCTCTCTCTCTCTCTCTCTCTCTCTCTCTCTCTCTCTCTCTCTCTCTCTCTCTCTCTCTCTCTCTCTCTCTCTTTCAACTGCTGGTAACCTTCGACCGTGACTAACAACATGTATCATTATCAAACAGACATGGCGTATAGCTGGTGTCAGAAGTAGGAGGAATCTCCATATCATGGGTCCTCCTCCATTTGTTACCTAGGCCATCAGCTCGGGAAGGAGAAGAAATATTAATACCAGCAGACAGACAGTAGTTCCCCAACTGGTACAGCCCCACTTTGACTAGCTGTTAGCTTGTCTGACTGATCTGTTTTCCTCCAAATTACAAAATGTTCTTCAAATCATTTTAGACAACAAATACGGTATAATTTGCTTCTTATTCATAAACTCTAAAGATCTAAGCCAGTGCTGTCTAGTTCTGGTCCTCAAGGGCCACCATCCTACACGTTTTAGAGGTTTCTTTATTTCAACACACCTGATTTGAATGAATGGGATTTAAAAGGACTTCCGTAGAACTTAACATCCTGAGGAGGTCATTGAATGATTGAGTCAGGAAAGACCCAAAACACAGGATAGTGGCTCTCAAATACCAGGATTGGACACCACTTATCTTAACCATTCCTGTAGGTTGGTGATGGAGGTGGTGTCCTCCAGGGCATGGTAATTATATTAGGCTTAGAAACAAGACATCTGGACTTCTTTGCTTCCTTGATGCAATTGTGCTTCCCTTTCAATAAGCTTTGTCAATTCCAACAGAAAAACACAGAGTACCAACTTGTAGACTGAAGTAAGAAGAACTGTATTAATGGGAGCTAATTTGTAAATAAAACATCCAATGTTGTTTGTAGTCTTGGTCCACATGTGAGATGTTTCTTGAAGGTAGGGGTTGCTGTAAAACTTTCTGGTGACCAAAACCAGACCTACATTTTAAGTGTTGGACAAACCGAAGCCCCCCTCTTCTGTTTAATGCTAGTTTTTTTCTGTTTTGACAACATATATGTATTTATTTTTTATTCAATCTTATCTTTTTAAATCATGATTATTTCTTTCCTCTGTGGTCTTGGATTAGAAGCAAGACGATCTTAAAGTTATCAGACAGGTGTAGTTACCTGTAGGAAGATTCCTTTAAGATGAAGAAATCAGTTGAAAAGAAGAAACACCTTTCTTTAAGTTGATCCTTTTTCTACAAGTGTGTTACCACACCCTAAAGCCAGGGACTTTGGCCTCTGAAAATATGCATAGGCTTTAAATTATTTTACATTCTAACACAAACTAAACAATTTTCTATTCCATGATCCAGGCTCCCGCTGGAAAGCCATGACCAATCAGGAGAAGCAGCCATACTACGAGGAACAGGCCCGCTTAAGCAAGATCCACTTGGAGAAATATCCCAACTACAAGTACAAGCCCCGACCCAAGAGAACCTGCATCATCGACGGCAAGAAGCTGCGCATCGGAGAATACAAGCAGTTGATGCGCTCACGGCGTCAGGAGATGAGACAGTTTTTTGTGGGGTGAGTTAAGGGTTACACTGACCCTAACCCTGTTCTGAGACGTTGGCTCATAATGTCACTGCAACCTTTACAGACATGTGGTTGTTCAGCTTAAAGCTACAGAAAAGGATTTTACCTAAAGAATCCTAAAACTCTGAAACCAACATCATCAGAGCCCGTTCCTATAGCTGAAGGAAGAACAACTGATAACCAGAGATGTTGTACCACGAGTCATTTTCTTACTCAAAGATCAGTTGTCACCGATCTGGTGTGAGGAACATACACTTCAGTGGGTTCACATATTTTTGTGTGAGGCCAGGAGACGTGTCATGGTGAGCTGAGGGCAAGAGGGCTGCTGCAGGCATCCAGAAACTCCATGCTTCACCCTAAACACAAACTTTCTTGTAGAACAAATTCCAAACGGTGTCGGTGATGAAATGTATTAGTTTGTTTTTATTAAGATCCCCAATAGCCACTGTTAAAACAGTTGCTATTCTTCCTGGGGTCATATCATCATCAAGTAAACATAAGAAATGCATCAGCACTGGGCTCACAAGCAAACAACCCATTTTCATCTACAATATTCATCTCCACTAGAAGAATACACAACAATAACAAAATATAATACATCTCACAGCAACATGAAAACACAATTTCTCCACATACAATAGACATTAAAATAAACAATTAAACCAGAAAGTAAATACAACATAAAGTTCATATCTTCTTCCAACTCATGTCAAACGGGTTTATTCAAATAAATAATCTCAACCTCTTACAAAAATCATTCCTTTGTAACTGACCCCTCAACAATTGTGGTAAACCATTCCAATCCACCGTTGCTCTATAAAATACCGACCTCTGAAGAAAATGAGTTCGACTAGCTGGCAACATAAAACGACCATCAGCTTGACGCGTAGCATGTTGGTGAACATCTTTAAAGAACGTCAGCTGATTAAAAAAAGGTCTGGTGTTTGTGTATTTATAGTATTCCTAATACATGCTAGAAGTAAATACTTTCATCTACTCCTTACACACATCCATGCCAGTTCAGTATTCACAGCTCTTTCTAAACAACTCAAAATCAACCGAGCTGCCTTAGTTTGTGCTACCTGTCATTTAATTAAGTTAATAATAATAATAATAATAATGCATTGAACTTATATAGCGCTTTTCTAGACACCCAAAGACGCTTTCACACACTCTCACATTCACACACTGCTAGTGATGGTAAGCTACTTGCAGCCACAGCCGCCCTGGGGAGGTCTGACAGAGGCGAGGCTGCCATCTGGCGCCGTCGGCCCCTCTGACCACCACTAACACAGGCAAGTTGGGTGAAGTGTCTTGCCCAAGGACACAACAATAGGATACCCCTGGCGGGAGCTGGAATCGAACCCATGACCGACCGATCATGAGGCAACCCGCTCTACCACCTGAGCTACTGCTGCCCCAAAGTTAGCGTCAGTAGTAGCAGCCCAAATTACTGCACAATAGTCCATGTGACACATAACAATTGATTCAACTAATAATTTTCTACTTAAATATGGAAGACGTTTTTTACCATTCCCAACCATTGCCACGTTCTTCCCCATTTTCAATCAAATCTGCTTTACTTGACTGTTCCAGCTGAGCGTTTCATCAATTAGACCAAGCAACCCTAACTTCTTTTACTTGCTCTATGGGCATTTCCCAAAGTCAATACAGGTTCTCTCCACAAATGAGATGATCCCATAACCATACATTTAGTCTTCTCAACATTAATAACTAACTTGTTTTCATTGATCCAATCTTCTACTAACCTTAATTCATTTTTCAATATTGAATTTAATTCCTCCAAATTCCTTTCTGCCACATATAATGTCAAGTCATCCTCATATAATACGATTGTGGCACACTCTATCATAAATGGTGAATCATTTGTAAAAATAGAAAATAACAACGGTCCAATGACAGCTTGTTGACAGTTTACTATTTCACCATCTATTGAGTTTTTAGGTAAAGATGCATGCTGAGATGGACAGGCGAGTGCATGCAGAAAATGATTATGGCAATCAATCATGCTTTAGTCGATGTTATTGTTGATTATTTTCGTCTGAATCAACCTTCTCTGATGACGATCTGGAGGCTTTTCTTCAACACTCTGTGAGTGCAGATCTGGATGAGGATCTAGAAAAAGGAATCTCGGTGTCTGAGATTGTTTTTGCGATTAACGAAATGCAGAGCAGCAAATCTCCCGGACTGGATGATTCTTTTCCTTTGTGTGGTCAAGGATTGTGGACTGACCACCAGGGTTTACAAGCTCCTCATGAAAGGTTTGGAACCTTCCAAGACTCTATCTGCAGAATATTTCAACATTTGCCAAAGAACGTTATTTTTTAAATGGTAGCGTGTGCAGAACAGAAAAACTGTGGCATTGTCGTGGAACTCGTGGATGTGTTTAAAGCCATCCCAGTGGGCCGCATTTGAGATGGGTTTAGCAGAGGCCGCAGCTTGAATAGGAGCGATTTTTAATAGCTTGTCATTTATTAAATTAGGACAATGCTGGGTGCTTGCGGGTAGTGAAACTGGAGACAGACAGAGTGGAATATGAAATGTAAGCAGATGTTTGAGAGAGAATGAAGGAGAAAGAGGCAGACGTCAGTGGCTGTACGCCACATTTACTGTGTGTGGTCAAGTAAATGTAAAAACGCTCTGACTCTCCAAGCCTGGACTTTGAGTTAAAGCTACACAGCGCATTTCTGGCACATTCCACTCAACTGAACCTGAGCTGTTTTAATGTGAAAATGAGTGAGTCAGAGAATGCAGCAGAATTAGCGTCAGCAGACAGAGGACAGGAAAGTATTGGGTGGGAAACGTGAGCAATTTTCCTGTTTGATGTGGTGGATTTGAGGAGCCAGAGGGCCTTTTTGAGTGATGTGCAGTTACTCTCCTTCCATCTATATCATAACCAACTAATTAGCTTGATGCCACTGTGAGATGGCAACTCGAGCTCCGTGTTTGGGCATGCTACACTCAATAAGAAGACCTGCCCTTTGGTTTTAAAGCATAAAGTGAAATAAAGTAAGCAAATCCCACTTATTCAGCTTGCATGGAAAACTTTTATGTCATTAGATTATGCTTACAAAGATGCTATGCTGGGACTTTAGCAGCCTATGCAGTCTGGTATTACAACACTTGGCTGACGTTTCAGAATTAAAAGTCTCACTGATGGGTTTCTTTGTCTTCGTTGTCGCTGAATGCGCAATAAGCTCCGTCACTTCAAGATTTTAGAACTAGGTTGAAGACTCATTTTTACTTGTTTGCTTTAATATCCTATAAGCAATGATGCTGCCTTTTTAAAAAGAAGTTATGATACTTGTCCGGAGACTGCTGGAGATGGGCACCGGCCTCCTCCTGTGACCCTGCGTGGAGTAGCTGGTATAGAAAATGGATGGATGGATGGATTTTACAGACTACTGTGTCATGGTTTCATAGACACTGTTTCCCTGCTTCCGTGTAGTGTTCAGTACTTTGGTTTTATCCCTCTGAGGTGACTGAATAGTGCTCTATAGGGGGTGGTGATGATGATGATGATGATGATGATGATGATGATGAATTAACTTGGAATAACTCTCCCTTTTTTTATTTTTTCAGTACTTTGATTCTCTCTGTGACAATATTCTTTGAGTTAGCATCATTTTCTTGGGGGGCTAAGTACAGCAGATCATGTAGCACAGTAAAGACTAGCTAAACCGTTTCTCCACTAGTTTGCTAGCTTAGTGAAATTGTTTATAAATATTAGGATTTTTCATGGATTATTCATGTAGAAATGGTCTAAAATATGAAGATTTAATTGAATGATACAATAATCTTTACATCAACTGCTCAGACTAGCTGTTAGCCTATCAATCCAGTTAAACTAGTTTTACAAAGTTCAACCCCAAAACATGTTCCCTTTGAACTTTCATAGAGGAATGCACATATTTGTTAAATCAGTTTATTGTTCATTTCATGTCGCTTCAGTATAATCGGTGGGTGGGTAGTCCTGATTTGTGACAGATTATGAACTCAAAGACATTTATTGGTCACTCTCACTTTTCTATACCGGTAAGTTAAAACAAAAACCTTTTGAGACCAATAGGCAGAAAAACTAACTTGCCTTTGCTTATCCTGGTGTTTCATGTCACACATACTTTATAGTTTTGGTTTTTATTTTAAACTCATCTGCTGGTTTTAACCTGTTCTTAATGCTTTACTCCTCGTCTTCTCTCTCGTTTCTTTGGTTCTTCAGGCCCCAGCCACAGATTTCCCTCAGCAACAGTCCAGGAGGTGTAGGAGTTTATCCAGGTGCAATAACCATGGCAACAGCCACACCACCCCCACATCTGACCTCAGACTGCTCAAGCAACTCAGTCAGCCCTGAACCCACCATCCCAGTCATCCAGAGCACATATGGGGTGAAGTCTGAGCCTGGTGGAGGCAGCAACGGAGGCGGGGTGGGAGCCCTGGATCTGCCTGGTGACCCCACCAACGGAGATGATGATATGGACATGTACGAGGACTATGAAGATGAGCCTAAATCAGACTATAGCAGCGACCGCGAAACACGGGAGGCTGTCGGCGCTAACTGAGCACCAGTAGGGTGCCACACATCAAAGGAAAACTGTCCTTTTACATGGAGACAAATGGTGAAGAAAGTTTATAACAGAGACCTTCAGGCACACTTTCACGACACCGTTGACCGAACGCGTCCAGCTGAGATCTGAACTGTACAGACCTGCACAAAACCTGTCGGAGCTGTCTGTCACCTGCTGGACAATCAGGCAGACGGGGGAGGGGCCGTCCCAGGAGCACAACCTCAACAATCATTAGACATCCAGCTGACAATGAGCTTCGGTTTCCCACTCTTTGACAATCTTTTGAAAAAAGCGTTAGACGACGGGGTAAATGGGACTAGAACAAAAAAGTAACATACACACACGTCACTGTGTGGTTTGTTGAGAGCGTGCATGAGTTTTCAAGCCTTACACGCTGCTCTTTGACAGCTATTTGGTCTTACATGTTTAAGGAGTGTGTTAGTTTTATTATCATTTATTTACATTTTGTGTTTTAATTTTGTTTTCTGACTTCTCTGACAGGTCCCTGCCTCGACAAACTCTGGAATGTCAGAACTTGAAATTGGGAAAATTTTTAATATAAAATCTAGCTCTTGTAATGGTATAGTCTTACCTTTGTTGAACAAATATACAGTGCTACATCTTTTTTCTTTTTGACAAACTGCTTACATTACATTACTGGTAGATTATAATTTTTAATTTTAATATCCCAGCTCAGGTATGATGTGCCAGCTTGTGAATGTGTGTTTTTCTGTTTGGTTTTGTTTTATTTTCATACAAAAATAATGGTGAGACTTCATAGACTGTCACGGAAATGAAGGGAGTTAAATCCCTTATTATTATTATTGTTATTATTATTATTATTATTATTATTATTATTATTATTATTATTATTATTAGGAAGGAAAGAACAACATTTTGTACAGTTTTCTTCATATGTGCCAAACCTTTACATTTACTCTGGATGTTGTAGTCTTAAATTCAAATGCTTCAAAGAGAGTCTTATACAATCAACTTCCCTTTATCTGCTGAGAAGGATTAACCAGTTGCTGGTTCCCTTCCTGACCCAATCACAGGCAGAGCTCAGGGAGGCTACTTTGTCTCGCACACACACACACACACACACACACACACACACACACACACACACACACACACACACACACACACACACACACACACACACACACACACACACACACACACACAGCTGACTGCCTCATAAGCCACATCACCCTTAGACTCAAGCATTCAGGGCCGTCTCTTAACTTCAGACTAAATGTAGATTTTATTTGAGGATAGTAAACGTTTACCTTAAGTTGTTCTGACATAGGATCCTAGAGAAAAAACAACTTTTTAATATCCCGAATCCCTTCACTGCGTTCAGTCGGTACTAAAATGCACAAAGCAGTTACTATTTTTCCTAGCTAATATGTTGTCATTGTTTTTTTTTTTACCATCAAGTGAGAGAGAAATGCCAAATGAGTGTTTTAGAAACGAAAATCACCTTTACCTAGTAGCAAAACTGAAAGGTTACATTTCAAAAGGGTATGTTTTTCTACTTTGAGTGTTTTAAGTTAGTAAATTATTAAAACCAACAGTTGGATATTTGTCAGCCACCCCAGTTGGAGCACAGTGTTTCCTGTTTGTCTTTCCTCTAATGCACCATGCTGCAGCACACCGGATATTCCTGTTTAAACATTCATTCTGACAAATCTAAACTTCTTGATCATGTCTGATTGTAGAAGCATCACAAGCTAGGACTGGTCGTTGGTTTTCACTGACATTTCAACCCTTTCTCCTATTGTCATACACATCTTAAGCACTGGATATGTTGTGTTATTGTTTCTTTTGACTAATGTGAAGTTGTTTGATTTAAAACAAGACAGATTAGTTGGTACAAAGTGCTGTTCTGTGGCCCATGCTAGGTACCACGAATGCCTTTTCTTAAGAAGCGTTTTTCATTTATTTAAGCAGAATTTGTTTCAGCAGCTCCGGTGTTCACATCACACCTCTGACATCTTTTTCAAAGGTAACCTCATGCTCCTGTCGGCTGTGGCCTGCAGAGGCAGAGCACACGTTTCACACACATTATGTTGTGATGAGTATTGTATTTGAACTTAAATTGTGCATTTTAACATTTCATTGTATTTATTAGCCAGTTTTGGCTCTAAAAAGTGTCAGTACAACTTTGGTGAGGAAGACAATCTAAAAAATATATATGAATAAAAAAGTAAAGACTTGTCCTCTTTCCTCCACCTCTCTGTCGTTGCTGTTCAGGAATCTTTATTAGTTTTAGGGGAAACGAGATTTGTTAAACAATGAATGCATCACTGAAAGCTGTGTGTTCGAGTCACATAGGTGGAGGTTTTATTTCTATTTGCTTTAAATATTACTCCGATTTTCCGACCATCTAACACTTCCCAACACAAGGCTGTCTGTTTCCAAAGCCGAGCTTTTCTACTTGCTCTTTATATTTTGGTGGCCCATTACAGTAAATGTGGCCTATTGTTCCAGTGTGTGTGTGTGTGTGTGTGTGTGTGTGTGTGAGGTAACAGGGCACATTCTGACTGTGCTGTGGTGTGTACGCCGCGGCGCCGGTACTCGCTGCAGCCAATCCCAGTGCAGCAGAGATGAGGAACAGAGAGCACAGCCATGTGCAACCACACCATAAATCTAATTGTAATTCCCAAATCAACTGTAGCGTCACCCTGAGAGGGGCGCCAGCGAGTTTGTCACACTGCTTTGTAGCCTTGTATGTGTGTGTGTGTGTGTGTGCGTGTGTGCATGTGTGTGTGTACTCTGCGCTATGCTTTTAGCTGGGAGGGGTGTTTGAAATCATACTTGTGCTGTTGCCACGCTGATCTTGTTAAATAAGTCGTCATAATTTACATTTCCTGTTTCTCCTCTGCTGGAGGAACTTTTGGGTGTTTGAAAACAGACACAATGTGCGAGCGTGCACAGCTGATGTAAAGCTTTCAGCACCTGGAAAATAGATCGTTTTCCTCACATTCTGATAGTTACATAACTAGAGTTTATGTACATAAATGATGGTCATTGTGACGTTATTATCTAACTATTATCTAACGGCATTATCTACATCTACATGATATAGCCTACATGATGTAAATACTTGCTGCCTTATCCGTTGTAGATAGCTTCCTTATTGACCTCTGTTTGGAGGAATAGAGTTTGGGACCCAAAAGACTGATAGGCTAACTGCTAGTGCTAACTAAAACACCAAAGTGGACTGCTTCTGTCGTTAAATTGCACCCATCTCATGAATTTATCAGCCATTTGAGCAAACATTTTCATAAAAACATTCACATTGTTGATATCAAACCATCATGGTACTGAAATATGGTACTTTTTAAGAGTACATTGAAGTACACAGTATGTCACTTATGCACAGCTGATCAGAACTCCCATTTAGAATCCTCTGAAGTTGAGTGTGAGTGTGTCATAGAAGACCTGTGTGTATTTTTGGTTGACTCTGGTGACATGAATCCTTTTCAACAGTGGGACGTTTTTAGCTGAGGGTTTAGTTAGTGTTTACACATTAGGAGATGTTTGGTTCAGTTCTGTTTTATGATTTAACTTCATCAAGGTCCAGATGACATCAAGTCCACCTGGTGGAACAACTCTGGACTCACATCGAGCTCCTCTTGGAGATCATCTCACCACACACCAATACAAGTGACAATGAAAAGAGGCAATACATAGACTAAAATAAATACGTTGCATACAGATGTAACTAGGGCTGGGGTCTCTCTGCAAGGAGTTGGCATGTTTTCCCTGGGCATGCGTGGGTTCCCTCTGGTTCTCTGGTTCCTTAGTTGTGAGTGTGTGTGCATGGTTGTTTGTCCTGTGTGTTTCTGTGTTGCCCTAGGATGGACCTGTCCAGGGTGTACCCCACCTGTTTGCCCCTTGACAGCTGGAGATGGCACCAGCCCCCCGCGACCCTGCGAGAATTAGCGGATACAGAAAAATGTAAACACCCAATAGGATTTAACTCCGTACCTATTCTGTTTAACATTAAGAGTACCCTGAGAAAACCATGCACGCACCTGGAGAACATGCTAACTAAGCAGATATGCTACCAGCTGCACCTCCATGCAGCCACATTTTTAATATAAACAGTTCAATTTAAATGTTGAACCCTAAATCTAATTATTTTTGTTTCAAAACTAAATAATAAATAATAATACATACATAACAATAAATAAATACATTCAGTCTGCTGTTAACTTAAAGTATAATAATGAAATTCCCTATATAACATAACCTGTTTCAATGATGAGACTGTGTGTGTCTTTTCAACCATGTCAGCTGTCACCATGCATTATTAATGATCTCTGACTAACACGAGTATTAACGTTACACCGCTCTGATTTAACCACCTGCTCTTCTTGCATCAGATACTTTTTTATCATGTTTAAAGAAACTTTAGTGAATTATCAAACAGATACTCTTAGTCAGATGTTAACGATATTAACAGTTACTATGGTAGCTAACCACTAGTTTAATATAATTGTGTTTTTAATCTAGAGCTGAAAATTACAGAGATCAAGTGGAGAGTGATTATGCACACTTAGAATTTACCTTCCCTTGTGTGTGTGTGTGTGTGTGTGTGTGTGTGTGTGTGTGTGTAGGTGTGTGTGTGTGTGTGTGTGTGTGATAGAGTAAGACAAGGAATAATGACATGCTTCTTCACGAAAGCCCAGCCCTGGGCCTCAAGGCAGACTGACTTTTTGATTTTTAAAAACCGTCCTGAAGAATAAAGAGAACCGCATCCTTAACCTTTTTTCTTCTCCTTAGCAATGGAACATAGATTAAAAGAATCATAAACTAACACAAAGGAGGAGCCGTCTTCAGATGTATTGGAGTCTCTTTCAGAGAGGCATCAAAGCCCACAGCACTGCTGCAACAGGGTCCTGTTTTGAGCTTATGAGGATTGATCATTCAGACACTCCTGATTTAAAAAGTCGTTTGTTTGACTTTCGCAGTGCTAAACTGAATATGGGATGTTGCAGGTGAAGCAATGTCAAAAAATGTGAGGTACATCAGTTCCTTCTCCAGCCTCAACCTTTCCCAGGTGTCCCAGTCTTCTCACAGCAGCCTCCCTTCCAGGTACTGTACAGTCAGGCTGATCCAATCTCAGCTTAAATTACATCAAATATTTCACTCAATAGAAATAAAATAAAATGAAAGAATGGTGTTTCCAGTCCCAGGCCTGAATAAAGGACGAGGATCAGAACTGTGACATTCCAAACTTCTTGAGTGTTTTAATCACGTTTTGGTTACACCTCAGTAATAATCCTCACTTCTACAGCAGTCACAACAACACAAGCACAGGCAGTTTATGTCATTGAGCCACTTCTAGCTACTTTTAGTATGGCCAGTGTCTACTTTCCTTATTAAGATTTAGACAGCGCTGCACGGAGGCGTATCTTTAGCAGTTTGGACAAAGAGGGATGAACACGTCCTGCTCTGGTTGCATCTGGACTGCCTTCATACCGCCAAGCAGCTGGTTGGGTTGATTCACATCCCTTTTCCTTTATTTATGCACAGGGCTGGCTAGTATAAGGCGATCGGAATGCCAATGCGAGGAGAACTTGTAATTACTTCATCTACATTTATTTAATGTGAAATCAAAATTAAATCATTGTCCTGTTGTGCTGAACAGTAAGGATTTAGCAAATGCTTTAAAATAATATTATTCACAACATTTTTGGGTAGCTTGTCATTTGCTATTTACCAAATAAAAGGCGAGTATTGAACATTATGTGAAAGTAAAATGGATGACAAAAGCTCCTTGTGATTATACTGCTGGGCATTTTTCAGCAGGATGAATACGAATGCAAACTTGCCGCATGATTTATTAGAATTCCAAGGGTCAACATCCTTGAGAGACATTCAACAATAACTAAAAAGCTAAATGCAGAATCTGAATAAAAGAAAATTGTTCAAAAAATCCCTGAAAGAAATTGCTTTGGCAGTTTCTGAGTTTCCTTGTCTTTGAAACGCTGCATAAAGGCAGATACTTATTTTTTAATGCAACTAAGGTGAAAGAAAAAACCTACAGCACTTTTTCAGGAAAGTAGGCAATGGACAAAAGGCCAATTTTCCCTTTTGAGCCAAAGTCCTTGGGTGTTTTTAAGTGCATTAGTCCCGCTAATTAAATATTGTATGTTTAACGAAAAATGCTGGTATGAAAGCAGCTGGATTGTTTGACTCAAAGACACGGCTGTAACCTTGATGAGCGGAACTGAGCTCGACCGTGAGAGGGTAAAGAAAGTCAGTGTTTCCAGTCTTCCCTTCGTTTGACCCATCGTAATTATTTTTAATAATTCTACAATCACATTTTTTGGATCAGAGACAAAGACGGTGGACACAGTTAGGAGGTGGAACAGGTCACTGCTAAACTGAGTGTGTTGGGTTCTTGTTTTAAGCTGAGGTGTTCTTGTCTTGCTTCACAAAACAACTATTCATTTAAAGCACATCTCATGGTTGAACATGGTCCGTAGGTTGAACAACCAGGAGATGTGCGACTTGGCAGTTAAACGAACATGAATGTTTTTAGATTGTGGGACTTGTGGAGCAGGCACAAAACTGCTCT
The DNA here is from genome assembly GCA_006942095.1 of Nothobranchius kuhntae. Lineage (NCBI taxonomy): Eukaryota > Metazoa > Chordata > Actinopteri > Cyprinodontiformes > Nothobranchiidae > Nothobranchius > Nothobranchius kuhntae. Next base: position 203,710 of record SSNQ01034161.1, read on the forward strand.
GCCACCATCATCTGACATGAGGCATAGCTGGATGACGGTAAATCAGTAGCCTCATCGATAATATTTCAGATTGTTGTAATAGTATGCGACTGTATTGAGTAATACATGTTCTGAGCACAGTACTGTATGTCACAGGCATCGTCTGAACCTGCTTGTCCACACAGGGTCATGGGGCTGGTGCTCATCTCCAGCAGTCTCTGGGCAAGTAAGTGTGGTGCACCCTGGCAGGCTGCTTGCCAGTGCATCGCAGGGCAACACAGAACCACACAACTGAGCGCACACACACTCACACCTAAGCACAATTTAGAGTAACCAATCAAACTGAGAGTCATGTTTTTGGACTGTGGGAGGAAGCTGGAATACCTGGAATACATGCATGAACAGGCAGAAAATCCAAACTCCATGCAGAAAGACCCCAGGTTGGGATTTGAAGCAGGACCTTCTTGCTGCAAGGCAACAGTGCTAGCCTGTGCAGTCTGTATGTATACACACACACATATACATATATATATATATATATATATATATATATATATATATATATATATATATATATATATATATATATATATATATATACATTCGAAAGTCTCCAATTAACCAAACGTGCATGTTTTTGGTCAGCGGGCACCCAGAGAAAATCGTACACATTAATGAGGAGAGTATGCAAACATCCAGGCAGCAGGGATTTGACCCTTCTCCATCAACTGCACCACTGTGCAGTCCCATGGTTCAATCAGAGAGCAAGGAGACACAAGAAAGCTGTATCCTCCTGCACCATTATTTTCTTGAGGGAGTGGGGCCCTCCTCCGATGGCTTTCAGAGGTGTTGAGATTACATTTAGTGAGCTAGCGATGCATACCACCAGCTTGGCTCCTCCTCCTCGTGATGATTGCAACCTGATTGAAGCTCAGAAGTAGAATTTTGATTTAAAAAGCCAAGATCTCTTTTTTTAAAATTCCTTGTAAAAATTGTATTTAGATGTTATTCTGACCATTTTTGGATTTAAAATACAAAACCAGAACAAAAGGTGAAATAATAGTAACACAAAAAAAGTATGCTTTATATACACACTATTTATACAAGCTTGAATTTTCTTTTTCACTAAAATATAAACCTTTGCAATAATGAGGGTTTTATAACTTGCTCTGAAAAAAGAGAATTTTTTTTCAAATAATACTCAACTTTAAATAAGTTGCAGTGGAAACTTGTTTTCCATCAGAATTGTGGTACACACTTGGTTGGATTTTATGATCAGCCTCAGTTTTCTGTGGTTTTATGCAACTTGGCTGTGGGAGCAATTAATGTTTTTCTGGCAAGGACTTTGTCTGAATTTGCCAAAATGGGTTATCGGCGTAGTGACTGTGGTCAAACAAATATTTTTATAATTCACAGATATAGCAAAACACATTAACTCTCCCTACAGACTGAAACAACAAACAAGGGCGAGGACTTTTACTGGCTTATTCCATTTCCAGTTTAGCATCATGATGTGATGAAAAAGTGATGGAGTCCATTATTCAGATGTTTTCCTCTAGAGTAGAGCAGGTTAGCTGGCTCACTGTCAGCCCAAAATATTCCTCTTTCTTCTCAAAGTAGTAGTTTAGTCTTGCTATAGCATACCTGGAAGAAGAAAATGGGAAAGAAGACAAGAGATCAAAAATCAAATCAAAATGTGTGCCATGATGTTTTCATAACCTTCATCTAAGGAGTTTTCACTTGCTTTAAGCACCCCCTAGAGTCCATTTAGTAAAACCAAAAGTGAAACGTACCTCTTTGCTGCGTGTTTGTCTTTGTAACAAATTCATCTAATTGCTGAAATGTCTCCTCAGCCTTCATTAGTGTCTACAGGTGTGATTCATCACTAAATTAAACAAATCAGCTGTGTTTGTGATCTAAAACATGCAGGAAATGAGCAGCAAGCAGACTGCAGCGCCAGATATGTCAGCTCCGAGATACCACAGTTGGGGTTTGAGAGACACATCATTAACCCTGTAAAAAGTCATAACAACACTTACTTGTTCAAGGAATAGATTTAAAATCTGAAAAAGTTGCATATTATGCCTTTAAGATGCTTCTGATATCTTTATTTTTGGCTTTTAACGTTACACATTATTCAGTCTTTACTGTTAATGTCTCACCCTTCTAAAACATCGTTGATCTTCTAACAGAAAAGCTTTGGATTCAATGCCAGGCAGTACTACTAAGGGGAAAAATTCATTAAGACATGCCAGCATGGACATTGTCAACATTAGGAGTCCGGCATCGATGGACACTTTACTGAAAAATGGGCCATTGGAACAAGACTTACTGTTAGAAGCTGTCTACAAACAAGACCTGAGACCAACATGAAAGCATCTAGACGCAAGATTCTCGGACCCTGACACACAGCTTCTTAGATGCCATGGAGGCATAAGACCATGCATGGCAGGTCTCCGAGGCTTGGCAAGGAAGTTCCAGAGATCCTATCAGTGGCTAAAGATGGCTGGACTGAAGGACGGTCTTAGCTTTACTTTATTTGTTCTTTTGGGTCATCTTAGGCCAGCTAAACACCCAAGAACACATTTTCATCCTAAACACATGACCTCATCAAAGTGTACTGATCCTGGCACTCACAGAGCACAGACGCTTCCCTTTTGCTCCCTTATCTTTTTTCCCAAGGCTCTTTTTGTCCCATCTGCCTACAGAGCGCTTCTCTGCATTTCCTCTGGAAATCACAATTTTTCAGAAATGGATTTAATTATTTGGTCATTCAACGCGATTGATAAGATTTGTTCTACAATGAGAACGGAGGAGGGGGCTCGCGCTTGCCCTCACGGGACACACGCAGCGGGATATATGCTTGATTCCTGGAAGAAGTGGAATGTCATCTGTCTCTCTCAGCTGTCCATTGAGGACGTCGAAGATGTGTTGATATTTGGCCTGATGATCACTGGATTTCTTCTGATTGGAGTGGGAGGATATCTGGTTTTCCGAAAAATTGGGATGACGGGAGCGATTGGAGGGCGACTCGCACCCATGGACGGTACCGTCCAGGCGGAGACCTCACAGACTGGGACGTTACTCGAGGTGAATCGCAAGCTGGACAATGTCTTAGCTGCTTTACCGGTGTTAGTGCGCAAAATGGATGTCATCTCGGAGAGCGTCACCGGACGGTGTGGAGATGTTTAATCACCCAAATTGGCTTCACTGGAGGATTTGAATGATCAATACAGACTTTAAGGCAGAGAGAAAAATGATCTCTGCCCGAACCAAACAAAGTCCTGTTATCCAATCTGACGCCATAAGCAGCCTTGGAGTTGCGTGCAACAACCCCCACGATGGAAGGAATGCAGACAGATGCTGTGAAAACCCTACCTACCCCCCCGCCTTCAGATTGCGGTCTCTGCATCGAGGTCATCAAGTTGAAGGCACTCACTATGCTCTGTGCTTTCCCATGACCTCCCACCCACCTGTGGATTCAGTCGGCCGAGCGCCACACGGGCTGCTCCCGCTGAGGAAACCAGGATCCCAGCCCCCCCACCCTCCCTACCGGGTCTCATGTTGTGAACTGTGACGTTCGTGCTTACATGTTGAGGTGTTTTTTTGCATAGTAGAGCTACTCCCTGCTGGGTGTAACTCTGCTCGGCCTTTTTTTCCCCTCCCCCAATTCTCCTCATGTAATCCCCTCTTCATCTATTATCTAACGTTAGTGCGACTCTTGTTGCGAATGACCACAGTACCAATTCTTCTGTACTGAAACAATTGCCCCTCGGGGATGATTAAAGTTTTTTGATTGATTGATTGATTGATTTATGATTGATTGATTGATCCACATCTCCTCTTCACAGATATCACATTATTGCAGTAGTTCAGCTCACTGTGTATTCAGTTTTAGTGCAGTTCCGTTTAAACCAGTAAAAGTTTGGCACCTCTTGGGCCATTCACACAGCTGATGCATACTTGCTATAGCATCTATCAGACTCTGGTTTTGCAACAGTCCAAGCCTGCATAATATAAAGGATGTAAAGGACAAAGGAAGTAAGAGGTTAATTTACATGAATATTCTCTTTTAGAGTGTGTACCAGTAAAGATCCACACACACATTGTGCTAATAGCTCACGATGGGCACCGTGTCTTTGTTTGACAAACCTGCATGCTGATATTGCATCGAGCCTCTTTTCAAAAAGGTAATGAGTCTGAAAGCTTCAGCGAGGAACTCATCTGTGATAAAAGTGGTTTTGTGCTCGTTCATACCATATTGTCAAACATCTCAATAAATCTGATGTCTGAGTACGTTGTTGCCCTTGGCCATTATACCCTTTGAAATTAAGCGAAGTTTCAAAAGCAAAGAAAATGGAGGCACGGAGAGGAGTTTGTCCTTTAATCAGGGCTTTCACCAAACTCCTCATTGCCAAATCAGTTTTCTCGCTTTTACTGCTTAGTGAGACAAAAAGATTATTTAGACACACGCCTTTTAGTTACTTGCATTTCATCGCTGTATCCCCATTCTAGTTATTGTTCCAGAGGGTTTTCTCTAGTCCTCCTTCAATGGAATTGTTTCTTTCTCATAGTCGTTCCTTCACTTAAAGGGATCCTTTGGATTGAAAACACACCTGCTGCCTATTGCTGAAGCCAGTGCTACAGTACAGTAGTAGGAGCCTATCCTTTGGCACTGAGAAATAGTTTGGGGGAACACAGTCTTGGATATTGGTATGCAGAAGTCAGTGGACTATCTTCACAGCGCTCACTGCAGTTTAGCGAAGCCTGAAAGGCTTTTTGTCTCTGGACAGACTTAATTTGGAGAAAGTTGTTGTGTACAGAGAGTTGATTGACTGTTCTCTATGACACGGTTACAGCTACCTCATCAACAGGAGAGTTGGTCTCCAATAGACGGCTGCAGCTGGTGGCTTGATTTGTGAAGGAAGGAATCTGATGTCTTTTTCGCGTTTTAGTTTGAACAAATACTAGATTAATTTATTAAAAGTTGTCTTTTTCTTAACCTTCTCAGAGATAACAATTCTTTAAATAATATTTCAAAACAGAACCGAGCTCTGCTTTGCTCCCAGTTCAGCTGCTCAGTCGATAACGTATAATTCATGCACACATGAAGGTATGCTCAGAGGGGGGAGGGATGGTCAGAGGACAGAGGAATGTTTGATGGATGAGCTTTGATCCAGTTATTAAATCTGCTATAGCAAATCTACAGAACAAGTTAGGTTTTGAGCGCAAACACGGTCACGGGACCCTCACCCTCCCCTATGGTGTCTTCCCTGAGGTGCTTTTGCCAGAACCGGAATCCTGATTTGCTAGTGGAAACTATCCATCCATCCATCCATCCATCCATCCATCCATCCATTTTCATCCGCTTATCCGGAGTTGGGTCGCGGGGGCAGTAGCCTAAGGCGAGAGGCCCAGACTTCCCTCTCCCCAGCCACTTGGGCCAGCTCCTCTGCAATCAATCGTCTTTTGTTGTCCACAACTTCAAATGGTGTTTTTCTCCTTGGGACTCTGGTAGTTTGTTCTAAAGTTGAAGTGGTAGGAGCCGGCTGTTTCTCCTCTGATATTATTGAGCGAAAACCTTTCACACAAGCAGTGCTCGGTTTCTAAATACGCAAGTGTGTAAAGAATGGAGGACCCAGGGAAGTGCGGAAGTGAGGCAGTTCAGCGAGACCGTCAACCGCACAGTTAAATAAAATAGAAGAATAGAATACACCTCATTAATCCCACAATGGGAAAATTCACTCGTTTACGCAGCACACACACTCAGAGAATAGGAACATATAATACAGGTAAACACACAAAGGCTATTATTGTAACCTTCAGCAATGAAAATAATGAATGAAAATAGAAAATTGAGTTTCCAAAAGAAACTGTTTATAAAACACAGAAATACAAATGTGCATCTGGGTATTGCACATGTATTGAATATAACTTTGTTATTGTGTAACAGGATAAGGCCAACACCAGTTAAACTGAGGAGTTATACACTCTGTTATTACTACAGAGGAGGTGAATGACCTATAGTACCATTCTGTTTTACATCTTGGATGTCTCTGTCTCCCATGAAAGCAGCTGCCCATGGTCTCCACAGTTGAATACAGTGGGAGGGAGGAGTTTTCCAAGATGAAGGTCATCTTTGCCATCATTCTGCTTTCACACATCTTCCCAACTGAATCTAACTGGCAGCCCATTGCTATTCTGACTAGCTTGTTCAGCCTCTTCCTTGCTCAGCCAGAACTGCATGCCCAACAGACCACAGCAGAGTGAGTAACAGATCCAACAACAGAGTGATAAAAGGATTTTAGCAGATAGAAAAATAACTCCAAAGGACCTCAGCCTCCTCAAGAGGTGGAGGCGGCTTTGGCTTTTCTTTTACAGAGCATTTGTGTTGTAGGACCAGTTCAGTTTGCTGTTGAGGTGAACACTCAGGTACTTAAAGGTATCCACCACCTCAATGTCTGCTCCCTGGATGTTTACTGGTGAGTGAGGAGTGTTTCTCTGGAAGTCAATCACCATTTCCTTTGTCTTACTGGTGTGTTGGCAATGGTGGTTACAATCACACCAGTCCACCAAGTACATGATAACCCACTGGTACTCCTGGTCATTCTCCTCAGTCACACAGCTGACAATGGCTGAATCATTCTGGAGAATTTCTGGAGGTGACAGCTGCTGGTGTTGTAGGTGAAGTCCCAGGTATTTAGACACACCTGCTAGGCCCTTCAGAAAGCTGGTCAGCACAGTCTTTGAGCAGTCTGGGGCTGATCCTGTCAGGTTCTGCAGATGTACTGCTCTTAAGTCACCTCAGTTCTTTCCTCACCTGATCAGCTGTAAGTGAGAGGGGGAGTGAGGGAGGTTGTGGTGCTTCAGATATTCTTTTGTTCTTTTGTTTTTAGATGGATTAAATGACAATGACACTGGGGGAAGAGGTGTATATATGTATGTATGTGTGTGTGTGTGTGTGTGTGTGTGTGTGTGTGTGTGTGTGTGTGCGCGTGTGCGTGTGTGCACATAAATCCATCCTTCCATCTTCTGAACCCGCTTTGTCCATGCAGGGTCACGCGGCGGGGGGGGCTATCTCCAGCGGTCAGCGGGCAATCAGGCGGGGTACACCCTGGACAGAGAGCCAGTCCATCGCAGGGCAACACAGAGACATGCAGGCACACAGCAATCATGCACACACACTCACACCTAAGGACAATTTAGACAGACCAGTCAACCTAACAGTCATGTTTTTGGACTGTGGGAGGAAGCCGGAGAACCCGGAGAGAACCCACGCATGCACAGGGAGAACATGCAAACTCCATGCAGAAGGATCCCAGGCTGGGAAGCAAACACAGGACCTTCTTGCTGCAAGGCAACAGCTCTAACCACTGCGCCATTGCACAGCCCTGTATATGTATATATATATATATATATATATATATATATATATATATATATATATATATATATATATATATATATATATATATATATATATATACATACATACATATTCACATGTATGTATGTATGTGTATGCATCCATCCATTTCCTTCCATCCTTCCACTTTGCGGAGAAAACTAATTTCGGCCACGATGTCATTTTTTTGGTCACTGCCCAAAGCTCATGACCATAGGTGAGGGTAGGAATGTAGATCGACCAGTAAATCGAGAGCTTCGCCTTCTGACTCAGCTCTCTCTTCACCACGACAGACCGGTACAACGCCCGCATCACTGCAGATGCAGCACCAATCCGCCTATCGATCTCACGCTCCAGGTTTCCCTCACTCGTGAACAAGACCCCGAGATACTTAAACTCCTCCACTTGGGGCAGGACCTCAACCCGGACCGGGAGAAGGCATTCTACCCTTTTCTGAATTAAGACCATGGTCTCAGATTTAGAGGAGCTGATTCTCATCCCAGCTGCTTCACACTTGGTGCGAACCTCTCCAGCGAAAACTGAAGATCACATTCTGATGAAGCCAACAGGACCACATCAGCTGCAAAAAGCAGAGACCTGATCCTCAGGCCACCAATACGGATGCCCTCCACACCTTGGCTGCGCCTAGAAATCCTGTCCATAAAGGTTATGAACAGAATCGGTGACAAAGGGCAGCCTTGGCGTTGTCCAACTCTCACTGGGAACGAGCCCGACTTACTGTGGGCAATGCGGACCAAGCTCTGACACCGGTCATACAGGGACCTAACAGCCCGTATCAGAGGGCCTGGTACCCCATACTCCCGGAGTACCCCCCACAGGAGTTGTCTCGGAGGTGGGAATTCAAGCTCCTTCTGACAGGAGACTCTGCCAGACGTTCCCAGCAGACCCTCACAATACGTTTGGGCCTGCCTGGTCTGAACGGCATCTTCCCCCACTATCTGAGCCAACTCACCACCAGGTAGTGGTCAGTTGACAACTCCGCCCCTCTCTTCACCTGAGTATCCAAGACATGCGGCCACAGGTCAGATGAAACAACAGCAAAGTCAATCATCGAGTTGCGGCCTAAGGTATCCTAGTGCCAAGAGCACATATGGACACCTTTATATCTGAACATGGTGTTCATTATGGACAATCCATGATGTGCACAGAAGTCCAAAAACAAAACACCACTCGAATTCAGATCTGGGGGGCCGTTCCTCCCACACCTCTCCAGATCTCACTCTCGTTGCCCACGTGAGCATTAAAGTCCCCCAGCATAACGAGGGAGTCACCAGAAGGAGCGCTCTTCAGCCCCTCCTCCAAGATCTCCAAAAAGGGTGGGTAGTATGAACTGGATAAGCACAGATCACAATCAGGACCCGTCACCCTAATCAGGACCCGTCACCCTAATCAGGACCTGTCACCCCACACACAGGCGGAGGGAGGCTACCCTCTCATTCATCGGGGTAAACCCCCACGTACAGGCACCAGGATGGGAGACAACTAGTATGCCCACCCCTGCTCGGCGCCTCTCAGTGGGAGCAACTCCAGAGTGGTAAAGTGTCCAGCCCCTCTCAAGGAAACTGGTTCCAGAGCCAGAGCCATGAGTGAGTCCGACTATATCTAGTCGGAACCTCTCAACCTCACACACCAACTCAGGCTCCTTCCCCACCAGAAAGGTGACATGCAATGTGCCAAAAGCCAGCTTCTGTAGCTGAGGATCAGACCGCCAAGGTCCCTGCCCTCGACTCCACCTGTCATGTGTATGTAAATGTGTGTGTGTGTGTATGCACACACACACACACACACACACACACACACACACACACACACACACACACACACACACACACACACACACACACACACACACACACACACACACACACACACACACACACACATATATATATATATATATATATATATATACATAAGTTTTAGAATGTTATTTATTGCAGTTTAAGTCATTCAAGTCCAATGAATAGCTTGAAATGGCACAAAGTTAAGTGGTGAACCACCAGAGGTTAAAAACAGGTGAGGTCTCAGAACTGAAAAATAATGTAAATTTCAGAATTATACAAAAAGGTCTTTTTCAGGGAACACAGCTGTTCTGCAGCAATGGAGGTTGATCAAGCCTTGAAAGCTGGTGCTACTAATTCCCACAGGTGTTCCAACTTTTCTGGATTACTTACAACCGCCTCTGTCTGCATAAAAGCAGTGTTGGAACATACTGTGGTACCATACCCTCGTGAGCATCAGTTGAACAGTATGGTACTGCAGATAATAGTGTGTTGCTACAAAAAGGGCGAGAAAAAGGCAATTATCAATGGAAGAGAGACAGACCATCATAACATTTAAAAATGTAGGTCTTTCCTACAGAGGAATTGCAAAGAAAATCAAGGTGTCAGTGAGTACAGTTTCCTTCACCATCAAAAGGCACTCTGGGGCAAACTGACAGGAAGAGGTCTGGCAGACCCAAAGCCACAACTGCATCAGAGGACGAGTTTCTGAGAGTTAACAGCTTGAGTGATAGGGTTAGCTCACCGGACAGTAGCTTCAATCACAGCTTAATAGTGGTCGTAGTAAGCAAGTCTCAGTTTCAACTGTGAAGAGAAGACTTCGAGCTGCAGGTTTGACGGGACGAGTTGCAGCAAGAAAGCCAGAGCTACGATGCCAGAATAAGAGAAAGAAGCTTGCCTGGGCCATGAAACACCCCCATTGGACAACTGAAGACTGGAAGAAGGTATTATGGACTAATTCATCCAAATTTTAAATCTTTGGTTCATCACGCAGGATCTTTGTACACCGTCGGGTAGGTGAAAGGATGGTTCTACAGTGTGTGCCATCAACTGTCAAATATGGAGGAGGAAGTGTGATGGTCTGGGGCTGTGTTGCTGGATCCAGGGTTGGTGACTTGTATAGAGTGAGAGCCACCCTGAACCAAAACGGCTACCACAGCGTTCTCCAGCGCCATGCAGTACCCCTTGGTATGCGCCTCGTTGGTCAGGGGTTCATCCTACAGCAAGACAATGACCCCAGACATAAGTCCAAGCTATGCCAGAACTACTTCACGAAAAAAGAACAAGATTGTAAGCTTGTAAACATGGAGTGGCCAGCACAGTCTCCAGAATTAAACCCCATCGAGCTGGTTTGGGATGAACGGTACAGAAGAGTGAAAGCAAAGCAGCCTACAAGTGCCTCACATTTATGGGAACTTCTGTGACAGATATGGAAGAACTTTCTGAAGAATATTTGGTTTCTGTTGTAGAAACAATGCCACAAGTGTGTTCAGCTGTTATATCTACCAAAGGTGGCTACTTTGATGAGTCAAAACTTTAGAATACCTTTTGGTCTATAGATCGATTCCATGTTTTTTTAACCCCAATGGCTTGTTTGTACCATGCTTTCATTTCAGTGTAATGTGACATTAAACTGCATATAAGAAGAGCATTTCAAGCATTATTGGAAAACATGCATTAAAAACATCTTCTACCCCACCTTTAACATTTTACCTGTCATGGAAAGTGTGCAGAACAGCCTCGGTTAGAAGAAGTAGCTTTTACATTCAATGCAGGGCTTTCAGCTCTCAGCATTCAATGCAGGGCTGTCAGCTCTCATGCATTTAGCAAGAAAACAAGCATTTTACTGTCTTTACATGCTTTTGCGGCACTCCTCCAATTTCTCACTCTGAAATGTGGAGCGTTCATCAACCCACCCTCCATGTTAGCAGATAGCCCTTCCCCTACAGCCCCCAATTGCCTTCTCTGGTGAATGCTGAGAAAACAAAACCTCTTTTGACAATGAAATCATAAAATTAAAGTTAAACTTCACTCATTAAAATACATTTGCAGTGGTCTCTAGTAGAGACGAATGCCTTAAGTCGCACTCTGGAGAAAAAGCTCCGGTGCACCTTTTGCAGAAACTAGAAGTGAGACAGATCAGAGTTGGGCTGAACACGACAGAATTTGGAGTCTTATTTCCTGCTTTTTGGACATCTTGGCTTGGATTGGCTAACAGCAACATGATTTTAGCACAGACTCCGTGTGCTCTGCAGCGTTGATGTTTTATCTCTACAAATAACTCAAGCCTGAAGGAGATATGCTGTTGTGGAGCTGCTAATGCTAACAGTTAGCTTCTGCTAGTCAACACATGCTCTGCTGTTTCCTGGATGCTAAACCAACAACAACCTTCCCCATTGTGAATTCAGATGGGTGAGTCCATGAATGTTAATAATCTGTCAGGATTTTCCAATCCTAAAGTTTCACCCGCTCTTTTCCATCAGAAGCTAATGCAGGATTATAATCACAAACAATAATAAATTATTATTTTTCAGTGAAGTGACCTTTAATGCTCCTTTTGTTAACAGGAGAAGTTTCAATTGCTACAGTGACAGTTAAAGAAGTACAACCAAAGGGAAGTTTTCTAAATGAGTTTGGAGGAACAGTGAGTGACACAAACGATTCCACTCATCAGGATGTTTATTAAAGTCGACACCTAAGACTGGCATGCTGTAACGTTTTTCATCATCAGAGGTAGAAACTGAGATGTTTTTATATTTAACTAAAGGGGAAGGGGCTTTCACCAAAGCAGGTATTCCATTTCACAATGTGCTTTTGTGCACCATTCCCTCAATTTTGTAGACAGCCCATTCCAAACAGTGGGCCTCCTACTTGTTCATTTCCTCATAAAAATGTCTTTGTCAAATAACAGCCGTCTCTGCCAGGATGTCCACAAATCTAAACCGCTGACTTGCAGACGCTTTCAACACATGAATAAAACCTTATAAAGGGAATAAATGACGGTGGAAGGCATGCGGCTTTCCATTCCCCTGTGGCTCTCTATTGTCACATCCACATCTGGCCCTGGTTACAGCACAAGGCCTGGGCGACGCCTGTCACTCGCCAGGAAGTCGACAGAAATTTGACTCAGGGGATAAGGAGAGGAAGAAAAACGTTGAGCACGCACGCACGCACACACACACACACACACACACACACACACACGTGCACGCACACACACACGCTGGCTGATTTTTAAAATCTGTTTCCATATTAGTATGTTTAATGTAAAACAAACCTGATTTATTAATGATGTCATCACATTCATCAAACATCTTGATTGCATTTTAATTCTGCTTTTTCTGCAAATGTATTTTTGTTCATAACTTAATGATCATTTAATGTTTTATTATTTCCAGTCCACTTAAGTTTCTGTTTGATTCCAAATCTAATCAAAATCAGTTTCTACTTCGAGACAAAAACTAGTTTAGGTTGTTATAATCCCTTAAAGAAGAGAAAGATGGTGTGTATTTTCCATAACAGGGGGCAGTACATACCTAAATCAGTGCAAGCAAGCACCATTCTTCTGTTCGAGTAAGACAGTAGCAACGAATGGTAATTGGGGTGAGAAATCCCGCAATTTTCAAATGACTTCTTTATCAGATCGTTCAACCTCTAGCAAAATGGCAAGCACATCAGAGTCCCTTTCATCACTGGCAATGAGTGAAGAGGTAAATGTGTAAAACAACAACGTTTATGAATGATAAAAGTTTTGTAACCATTTGTTACAAATGAGTAAGTTTGTTTTGTCTTCACAGGACCATGTCTAATATAGTGTCGCCCCGAGACTTAGACCCACTCCCATGTATTTTAGATGTATGTTATGGTTATATGTTACAATGCCACCAATACTTTTCAGCAACTGGGCATCATTTCATTCATTTTTAACATTTTGATTGGTATTTCCAGAGATTACCAGTAAAAACTACACATTGTTACTTTAAGCCTGGTTCACACAGCAGAATAATCACGCCAATTGTTGACCTGATCCTCCCTTTCTGTTGATATTAAAGCTATTTACGATCACCATATCAGCTCTAAGGATAATCCTGTCAGATAATCCTACCATGTGTGGTCTATTACAAGCGCTCTGACCAGTTTAGCACGTTAGAACCACACTGATCCTAAATCCAGGCTTTTAAACATGTTGGATAGTCTTAGTCTGATTTTTTTGTGGTCAAACCAACATGCTGCATGTTGAATGTGACGTCTTGCAAATCAGAAAGCAAGGTGACTGAAGCATACACCCAATCCTCCTTGTCCATGTTTGTTTACTTCAAAGTCACATTTTATTGTGCAGGATTTCCTGTTTGACCCGACAATGTTTGTGAGAAAGCAGTTTGTGTCATTTGCCAAGTTGCTCCACACGACACGCTGAATGACTGGTACAGTCGTGATTTTTTTCATCACCACATGTGTGGTTTCTCATGCTCTGAAAATTAACCAGCAATTTTAAAATCTGCCGTGTGAACCGGGCTTTACAGGAAATATGTCTGTTTATGATAAAAGTCCAAACTGACTCTCATACAGATAGATGTGTGCTCAGCAGTAGCTCAGGAGGTGGAGCGGGTTGTCCAGCCATCGGAAGGTTGCAGGTTCGACCCCAGCTCCGACCAGAGAATGCTGCTGTTGTGTCCTTGGGCAAGACTTAGCCCATCTTGCCTGCTGGTGGTGGTCGGAGGGACCGGCAGTGCCAGTGTTCAGCAGTCAGTGCACCCCAGGGCAGCTGTGGCTACATCGTAGCTCATCCCCACCAGTGTATGAATGGGTGAATATGTTGTGAAGCACCTTGGGGGGTTGTAGAACCCTAAGAAGGTGCTATAGAAATACAGGTAGCATTTACTTAGTTTCTTTCAGTGATATTTGGACTTGATTCACCCGACTAAAACAGCAGAGGAGAGAGAGCCACAGCAGGAATGATTTTTGGTTTTATCTGCTCAATTTCTGTGTTCTTCTCGAACTAGTGAGGTGCTTTCACTGGTGTTGCTGTGCGTACACAAAAACAGAACAGCTGATCTGGTCACCAATAAAATTATTGATTCCACAAGAACAAACTCAGTTTAAGTGACTGTGTGTCAGCAGATCTGCTGCTGCTCTCAGAGCTCGTTTCAGTTTAAACCTCTGGTTAAAGAAAGGTAACCCAACCCTCTCTGTGCACTTTAGGACAACCTCATTCGGCGGCTTAAGGCAGCAGACGTCTATGGAAGACGAATATGTAAGGCAGGGCTGAGGACGGAGCTGGAACAATAGTGCCTCTGTGCCCCAGCACCCCTCTGGATCACATTTCCTCCTAGGCCCAGATCGAAATGCGGTGGGGGCCCTGTTGCTGATCTAGCAAGCGGGTAAGAAAAGCCACACAGAGGGTAGGGTGCCGTATGTCTATAGTGATTAGGATCACAATCACAACTGTTGCTGTTGTAGAGGACAAAGAAAAGCCAGACAGGAGAACGAAACACCGGAGAAAAGGGGTGGACACTTGGGCCTGCTGAGCCTTAGTATCTGGATGCTGATGTTGGAGAATGACTGTTTGCTTCCTGTCCTACATGTTAGGGTCTAACAGGGTCTAACAAAGGATCTAACAGTGGTGCAGTTTCGTCAAAAAGCAGAGAAGTTCAAGTATGAAGTCTAAAAGGGGATGGACCAGTAGTAAAGATATTATTTGTCTGAACAATGAGATGAAATGTAAAAAACTTAAAACAGCCTGGACAGGTCTCCAGCCTGGACCCTGGACAGGTCTCCAGCCTGGACCCTGGACAGGTCTCCAGCCTGGACCCTGGACAGGTCTCCAGCCCATCACAGCGACAGAGACAAATAGCGGTCATACACTAACTCACACCTAGCGACAATACAGGGTCCCCAGTTAACCCAGCATGGTTTCTGGTCTGTGGGAGCAAATGTCCGGAGACGCTCATTACACAATCCACTGTTGGTGTGAAAGGCAACCCGTCATGAAGATGCAGGAAAACCAGATAGCATCTATTCTGCCCTCTGTGTAAACGAGGCGTAGACGAGGCAGTAGCTGTCCTCAGCTCTGTGTGTTAACTACACACACCCGTAAGTAAACGGTATTCATCACACCTGCTCCAGGTCTTCCTTCACTCCCCAGCAGGGTTGCGTCTCTCATGTCACACTTCTCTGTGGGATCCTCATTTTTGTTTGATAAAAAAAATCTTAGTAAATATATTTTTAAATATGTTTAATAAATAAAGGTATAATTATAGCTGTTAGTTTTTACTGGATTAATTTCTAGTTCTTATTTTTATTATTCTTGTAAAAAAAAGGTTTTTTTTGAAGGCACAAACCTGTGGAAGTCAAAGTCAATGGAGGAGAACCGGGACTGCAGGATGGCCCAAAGACCCCAGAAGAAGTTTGATGCCTGATGGAAAAACAAAGGAAAAGAGTCCGTTTATCACACGAATAAACAGAATAAAAGAGTGACGAAATCGACCACAACTTTGATCTTTTACAGTAAAATTATTATTCTAATTGATTTAACTGTAACAAGTAGTCATAAAGCCCTCAAAGAAAAAAATAAACTATAAAGTAAAATAAATTAAGTAAATATACATTTTAATCACTTTAAAGAATTTTGCAAAAAGTAGAAAATATATATATTTTTAAGTCCCATTAGAACAAAGTTGTTCTCTAAGTTTTACCCATCCCCTGGGGGAGCAGTGAGCTGCAGATACAGCTGCACTCGGGGACCATTTGGTGGTTTAAACCCTGAATTCAACCCCTTAATGGTGAGTGTCAAGCAAGGAGCCATTGGGTCCCATGTTTTAAACGTCTTTGGTATGACCTGACCTGGAATCAAACCCCGATCTCCCAGTCCCAGGTCAGACACTCTACCACTGGGCCACTGAGCTGGTTAGTTTCTTTGTCGATGCTTCAGAACTCTGCATTTGCAGAAAGTTAGTTTATTTAATATACTATAAGATAATGCAATATTATAATGTACACATATACATATTACAATATTATATTATATTATATTTTGTTATATTATATTATGTTATATAATATTATATAATATAATATAATATAATATAATATAATATTATATTATATAATATAATATTATATTATATTATATTATATTATATTATATTATATTATATTATATTATATTATATTATATTATGGGATGAACACAGCACTGTTGAAAACAAAGGTGTTTAGATCCAGTCATGTTTAAGACCCCCGCTCTTCCTCGTCCCTGTAGAGACTCGTCTGTGGGACCAGGTCCTAGTGTCTGGTCCACAACCACTTCAGTCTTAAACACACTCATAGGGTCTGACTTAGAGGCAGCTATTGACTGACCCGTCTAGTCAGGAGCCGATAATCTGTAAAACACTTGGCTGTTTTTAAAAGGCAACAGTCTAAATGATGCTTGCAGTGTTGCTTTTTTAGGTTTGGTTACAGTTTATCGTGCCATGCTGCAGAGTTGTAAAATCAAACTTCTGTGACCCCCAGTTGTCAGCTTGTAACTGCTCTCCAGACTGCTGCTGCTGCATGCCAGCTGCACGCTGCTCGGTCAGAATGACAAACCTCTGTATTGAATGGTTCCCTCCTTAATAGCTTTGCTCACTTAGGCTTGCGGACTTTCATGCCTCCATAAATTTCTGTTGTTCTCCACCCGTATTGTAAATCTTCATGGTAAGGCCACTAATAGCGAATTCTAATAAGATCCAGACGGGCCTCTGTTCTGTGGCCCAGTGATATAATCACATTTTTATTTGATAATTAAATAAAGGGTGGAATGAAATACTTGAGGAGCATTGTGTGGTTTTCCTTTGGCTTTTTCTCCTAAACTGGCAGATTTTCATCTCTAATCTCTGACTTTAGTCGGGGGAAAAGGGCTGAGTGGGTTTCCGTTTTGATTAATAACTGCTCTCCATTAAAAGAGCATTAATCTAACGCTGAGCAGAGCCTGTTGGTAACAAGGACTCACAGAGGAAAAGGCAGGGGAGACGTGTGAGAAGAGTGACATCAACAGAGCAGCAGGTCTTCGCTCCAACATTGCGGGGAACCTCCACAGACAAGATGACGAGCTGCAGAGACCCCACTGCGTCTTGGCAGCCTTTGCCAGAGGTTAAGATCAAGAGGCAGCGTCGCTCTGCAGATCTCTGGCAACTGGCCACCACTTTGTCAAAGCCACACAGCTCGGTTCAGCACAGACCCATTTGTTTAATTACCATCTGAGTCTTTAAAAAGGAAGAGCTGAGTTTAGTTTCAATGTTCCAGCGGAGGCATGTCATTTCATTCATTTGATTAATGAAATTCTAGAAAATTGGCATAAAATACAAACTAAACACAGCAAAATCAACTGTTTCTATTTATGTCTCCAGCAGACCGTTAGAACCGATTTGAGAAACACTTTTGGCTGTAATGGTTTGGTAAAAATGAAAAGGTCAAATATTTTAGTGAAGAAATTAAATCTGTTTCTCTTTGAGCTGTGAGAAAATATTCAGTCCCAGTCTAGTCACAAAGCTTCTCAGTTATGTCTTACGTTATTTTGTCAATCTACCTTTAATCTGGTAATTTTGCAACATTCCCACGGTTTTTACGAATGGCGGATTCTAGATTCTCAAAAACACCTAGCAGTAGCGTTCCTTCCTGCTTCTGCAAGTCAAAAGTGAAGTTAAATTATTTGGATTACAGAATCAGAGTGTGAGCACCCAGGATGTGAGGCGCCTATCACCCATCATCATGGGAATGTTTAGGAATCAAATTACAGCTAATTAGTTGAACATATAAAACTCAACTGCAAATGTCATCTGATGTGTGTTTATATTTACATAAGCAATGCATTAATTTAAATGGAGGGGGTGGAGCTTAGAACGTATACTGCAGCCTGTCAATGGGGGGCATGTTGGCTTAGCTTCATTTGTCCTAAATCTGGTCGTTTACCATCCCAAATTTCTCTCTCGCTTCCTGACCACCTAAGCTAAACCGAGATGGACTGGAAACTGATTCCAGATGCTTGTGACAACTTCCTTGTTAGCAAAAAGTCATTTCAACATAGGCTGAATCCCCAAGACTCAGAAACTTCCACCAAAGAAATTCAGAATGCTTGAAAACGTTTAGAGAAATCTTGCAGTGAGGCCCAGCGAGGACCTGGGTCTGGATTTTCCTGTCAGGTTGTCGTCATTTAACAAAACAAAAGATTATCTGAAGCAGTTCCTTAGAGGTCCTGAAATCATCTACACTGAACAACAATATAAACGCAACACTTTTGTTTTTGCTCCCATTTTTCATGAGATGGACTTAAAGATCTAAAATTCATTCCAGATACACATTATTACCATTTCTCTCAAACATTGTTCACAAATCAGTCTAAATGTGTGATAGTGAGCACTTCTGCTTTGCTGAGATAATCCATCTCACCTCACAGGTGTGCCACATCAAGATGCTGATCTGACATCATGAGTAGTGCACAGGTGTACCTTATACTGCCCACAATAAAAGGCCACCCTGAAATGTGCAGTTTTGTCTCACAGCAAAATGCCACAAGCATTGAGGGAGTGTGCAATTGGCATGCTGACAGCAGGAATGTCAACCAGATCTGTTGCTCATGCATTGAATGTTCATTTCTCCACCATAAGCCATCTCCAAAGGCATTTCAGAGAATATGGCAGTACATCCAACCGGCCTCACAACCGCAGACAACGTGCAACCACACCAGCCCAGGACCTCCACATCCAGCAGGTTCACCTCCAAGTTCGTCTGAGACCAGCCACTCAGACAGCTGCTGAAACAATTGGCTTGCATAAACAAACAATTTATGCACAAACTGTTAGAAACTGTCTCAGGGAAGCTCAACTGCATGCTCGTCGTCCTCATCGGGGTCTTGACCTGACTCCAGCTCGTCGCCGTAACAGACTTGAGTGGGCAAATGCTCACATTCGATGGCGTCTGGCACATTGGAGAGGTGTTCTCTTCACGGATGAATCTCGGTTTACATTGTTCAGGGCAGATGGCAGACAGCGTGGGCATCGTCGTGTGGGTGAGTGCTTTGATAAACTCTATGCGAAGAAGACGTGTTGCACTGCATGAGGCAAATGGTGGTCACACCAGATACTGACCGGTTCTGAGTCCCCAGACCCCCAATAAAGCAAAAAACTGCACATTCCAGGGTGGCCTTTTATTGTGGGCAGTATAAGGTACACCTGTGCACTACTCAAGATGTCGGATCAGCATCTTGATGTGGCACACCTGTGAGGTGGGATGTATCATCTCAGCAAAGCACAGGTGCTCACGATCACACATTTAGACTGATTTGTGAACAATGTTTGAGAGAAATGGTAATCTTGCGCATCTGGAATGAATTTTAGATCTTTAAGTCCATGTCATGAAAAGTTGGAGCAGAAACAAAGGTGTTGCGTTAATATTTTTGTTCAGTGTATGTACTGGTTGAAATATTTAGATGTTTGATTTTTTCACAATAAAGCCACTCTGAGAAAAAACAGTCATGTAAATGATCTTTTCACCCTTTCAAAAATCATAATGCGATGATAAATCCTAAAATGCTGAGGAGCTTTTCCGCTTTCTGTTTAAAGATAAACACGTTGTATTTAGCATCATTCATTTTGACACATGGGTTGATAAAAATGGGATTAGCTGGTGACTTGGCCTGTTATGTGTCTCTCCTATGTGTGTGTGTGAGAAAATCTGAATTCAATCAACAACATGTTATCTCTTTACCACTCCGTTCCAGGCTATACCCCCCAAAACCATCTACCCCCACCCTCCCTTTTCTAATTTCTCCCTCTCAGTTTATTTGGCCAATGCTCAGGCTGTTTTAAAAAAGTAATATGCCTCCTCATCACTTCTGGGCTATTTCAGGCGACGTTCACACCACCTTCACCACCCCCTCCAAAATTGCTTGGACAATTCTGCATATTGTGTTTGAGCTGCGAAAGCACTTTTAGACAGATAGCCCACCACCACTTGAGCCACCAAAGAATGAAAATTGTGGTCATGAGAAAAATTATTTTGGCTGCCTTCTTTCATTTTTCCCTGCGGTGGCTTCTAATCAACTCGGATTGAGTCCATCAAACTTTGAACAGCGGTGGCTCAATGCTCTGGTTTCTTTTTTCTTTTTTGGAGTGGAGGGTGTTGGAAAACTAAATTGTTGGCTTTGTGTGATGCTGCACATACTAATCTTATCATATCAAGATGTCTGAATTCATCCAGGACAAGAAGGAAAATGAGGAAAGAACACTGAGGAATCTGTCGCTTTCCAAATGATAAATGATAGTGATAAATGACCCGCACTTGTGTAGCGCCTCTCAGAGTAAGGGCTCCAAAGCGCTTTACACTACAGTGTATCATTCATCCATTCACACACATTCACACGCTGGTGGTGATGAGCTACGATGTAGCCACAGCTGCCTTGGGGAGCACTGACAGAGGTGAGGCTGCCGAGCACAGGTGCCACCGGTCCCTCCGACCACCACCAGCAGGCAAGGTGGGTTACGTGTCTTGCCCAAGGACACAACAGCAGAATTCTCTGTCCGGAGCCGGGATCGAACCTGCAACCTTCAGATTACTGGACAACCCACTCAACCTGTTGAGCTACTGCTGACCCAAAGTCTCTTAACACCAGACAATAGACACATTTTCACCAGAGAACATGGATGAGCACACAACGATCACACAAGGATCACACGTGGAAGACACAAGGATAAAACTAGGGTCACATGAAGATCACATGAGGATCCCACTAGGATGGGGTCACTCTAGGACAGGAGTACGGAACCCTGGTGGTGGACAGCTGCCACCCAGCACATTTTAGTAGTTTCTCTGCTTCAACACAGTTAAGCAGCTCATCAGGCTCTGCAGAAGACTGTTAATCACCTGTTTATTAAATGCATGTGTGTTGAAGCAGGGAAACCTCTAAAACATGCTGGATAGCAGCTCTCCAGCACCTGGGTCCCCTACCCCTGCTCTAGGATCACACACTGACCAGTGAAAATTTGCAGACTTCAACGTAGAGCTGTGTAACTTCAGCCTCTGACACTGTGACCTCTCGTCCCGTGTTGTGTTTGTAACTCTCCAGATAAGCTGTCAGCCAATCCCTCTGCAGCTCATGGCTCGGATACTGGCTGTAGTCCACGTGTGTCACACCTAGAAGAAAAAGGAGAAAAAAGTTTAATTTTACTTACTTCCTTTCAAGATAAAAACCAGAAGGCACCAATGCTCAGTAAGACTTTTTTAAAGTTAACATTTTAAAATGTATATAAAAATCCAAAAAATATACAGGAATGACTGAAATACCAGCATGAAAAGAAGCCAGTGAACAAGAGGGTGAACAGAAGGTCACGCCGAAGCCTAAACAGGTGAGTTTTCAGCTGCTTTTGAAAGGAAACCACTGAGTCCACTGATCTCAGGCTCAGGAGGAACCTCTGGTCTCAGAACCCCATTGTAGCCAAACTATAGTCATAATTCAACTCACAAAACATCCACTCTGAGTGGAGAAACTATTTTAAACTAAGCTGGAATGTTGAACACTTCTAAAATATTAGCAATTTTTCATATATTGGCTATTTTGTATCACATCAAGCTAATAATATTAAGACAGTATCGAATTTACATTTATTTTATGTATTTTTATCACTCATATTCCAAGTTTTGCAGGATGGTGTAAATATTTGAGTTCACCGGAAAATAATGTTTCATTCCTTTTTAAATGTTCAGTTGAAACAACAGCTTGCGCTTGTTGTATTTTCGTGTGTCCCCATTTTTGTTTATTTTCTCTCTGTCTGCAGCTCTAGAAGCAGACTCTTGTTCATCATTGATTGTTTTTTTTAACCCACAAAGTGAATTCAGAGATTTCTCCTGGTAGAAGACGACAGCGGAGCTTTTACTTCACACAACCGTAGAAACTCCTCATCACAACACAAACCTACCAGCAAATTCGTTGAAGTGATTGCCAATATCGAAAGCCTGGTAGTTGTAATCTGCATACTCGTAGTCGATGAATTTCACGGTTCCTGTGGGAGAGCAACGTCAGCAGCAGTTACCATGACAATGGGACAAACACGGACGGTATGGACACACGGCTGACTACCTTCACCCTTTTGAAAATGAAAACTCAACGTTGTGAGGGTCAAAGCGGCACACACACTCTTTAAAATGAGTCGCTTTAAGGGCGTTTGCTAACAACGTTAATAATGAACTCCTAATGAGGAAGAAAAGCTCAAATTTGTTTCCGAATCAAGAAAAAGGAACAATTCTGTTAGCTGCTTGAAAGAAAATATTGTTTTTTTATTAGCTTCATTAAAGCAAATTTGGTAAACGAGTTACCTTAAAACATTTTTTTCATGCCTCTTAGCAACGTTCTGTAGTATAGCTATAAATATGTTGTGGAGATTAAAAAAATAATCAATAAAGTGGTTCTCTCACATTTGTCAAATAACCTCTGACAATAACTATACGACCATCCGAGTATCGGTCTCGCCGGACCACCACACTTTCTCACTCCCTTGGGTCCTGCGCTCATTACACACTCATGAATTTAGCTCCGGAGCACCACTGATGAGAGGTTCAGCTCTCACATCAGAGAAGGAGAAACAGCCGGCTGTTACCACTTCCACTTTAGGACAAACTACCAGAGTCCCACAAAGAAAAACACCATTTGAAGTCACGGACAACAAGAGACGTTTGGACCTAGAAAATGGCGACTGGTGTTTAGATATCTTGTTTCCTCTGGCGGT
Source organism: Nothobranchius kuhntae (assembly GCA_006942095.1). Taxonomy (NCBI): domain Eukaryota; kingdom Metazoa; phylum Chordata; class Actinopteri; order Cyprinodontiformes; family Nothobranchiidae; genus Nothobranchius; species Nothobranchius kuhntae. The sequence goes on from SSNQ01034161.1 coordinate 226,653, forward strand.
GTGGGTTTTGTTTCCGTTGGACCTGGATCTAGAGGGGAGGGGCGAGTGTTTGCAATAAAACCTAGCGTGTTTGCAGATTTGCCATGACAGCGTTAACAGAGCTAGAGTTTGTATGGCAAAATCAATAATGAATTAACTAATCATTAGATGTGTTTAACGTTCTTGATGATGTCTCACGGTTTCCCTCGCCTTCTTTTTGGTTGTAGATGATGTTTTTTGTGAGTAGATCATTGTGGCAGAGAACAGCCGGTGAGTTTATGCCTGAGAGGTGTCTTCTCAGAGTCTCCATTTCCCTCAACAAAGTCTCCAAGCTGGGTGTCTCTTGTAGAGCTGCAGGTCTGTAAAGCAAAAGAAATATTTATCATTTTCTAACCTTTTAAAGGGAAACTTCCTGGGAGACGAACCTTGGTGGAGTTGTGGCTGTAGAAGGCCAACATCAGCAGCCTAACGTCCACCAACACAGAATCCACATGAAACAGCTGGAGACATTTTTACTAAATATGTTAATGAAATAATGTCACGATGCTCCTTTTCATCATCAATCAAACTGTGATGCCAGTTTCTGATCCTTGAACAGATCTGACCTGCTGATGTTAATTTTAATTTCTTTAAAATTATTATATTTAATCCTTTAAAACAAAAGTAAAGGTTTCTAGGAGTTTTTAATAGTATTAAAGGTTGTACCATTGTAAATAAATAGGTAATAATGTGTTATGTTTTAGAAATGCTTTAGTTCAGTCATACTTTATCTCAATTAAGCTTTGGTTCAACAGGATTTAAAAAATAAAAGTGCTCTACTAATCGGTTAACCTGGAAGTTCAGGAGATTTAAATGAAAAATTGTTTTTTACAAACCTGGAAATGAATATTATGGGAGAAACAAACTTCCTGGTTATAAATGATTGTTTAGTAGCTGAGGCCTTTGACCGGGACACAGGGACACTTTCCTTATGTGCCAGGCAACGATGTGTTTAAAGATACCTAAAAAATAAAAATATCTACATTTTGAGTTTTAGATTATAATAATTAATTTAGAGCAGCAAAAAAGTTTCAGGATCATGTCAAACAGCAGATTTGGGGTTTCTATATTTTTCAGTCATCTTGGCTGACAGAACTTCACAATCACGATCAGCTCACAGGAAGAGAGTGTTTGTAAACCAATGCGAGGCTCCAGGCCTTGTTTTCACTTTGTTGATTACTCAGTTTATCAAAGACACAACTAATGTCCTTGGACGTCAGAGCAAAATGCACCTGGAAGAAAAGCTGTGCAAGCATCCATCTCCTAATTAATTTTTGTGTTTCCTTTTCAGTCCGAGCGTCGGCCCTGACAGGAGGGTTCTTTAAACAGAACCGTTTACACACGACTTATTTACTGCAGGGGGAACAAACAGATGCTGTGGTATTGTACACACTCACAGACATGATTTAGCAAGGCCTGTGAGGAACAAGAGCAGAACGAAGAGGGGCCTTGTTTATGGCCGTGACACCGAGGCTCTGCTTCTTTATACAGTCCACCTGCGCATCCCCAACAAAACAACAAGTTAGTGGTTCTCTCCATCAGGTCCGTTTAGTGAGGCGAGGACTGACAGATCAAGGTCAGGTCGGCAGAATAAAACGAGGTTGAGCTTCAAAGTGAATAAAAAGATGCCTGAATAGCTGCTCTCTGCTTAAGTTGTGACCTCTCTAATCAGCTCAGCATAATCACAGAAAAGATACTTGAAGGAGAAACTTGTATTCTAACCTGACAATAAAATGCTCTGCATTTATTTTCATCTCATATTTTTATTCGCTATAGGCTCAAAAAGGAGTGTTTAATCACATATACTCGCCTATAAAGTCTTTGTCATTGAAAAGCAACCCCCCACCCCCGACACGTCCAATTCATCTAGATCCTCTCCAGTCTGAATCAAAGCTGGCGTCTGAATGGTGAATCAGCCTGATTCCTTTTCAGCTCATCCATTCCCGTTAAGCAGGCCGACCGACTTCATCATGGGAGCCCACCAACACTCGGATTGAAAAGCTAAATGAAATCCTTGCGTCGACTTTAAATGGGAACCTGTCGTCTTGCTATCAGATCTTTTCCTCTCCTTTCTGTTCTCTTTATGAGGAACGAGTGAGTGGAGTGCATTTGCCTCCTGCTCCCTGTCAAGCTTCTGTAAAGTAATTAGTGGAATTTCCTCCTCTGGCGCTTCATTATCAATGTGCCTTATTTACATACGATTTCAAACACCAGCCGTGCACTGTGGATTTAATTTAATTATTCCCTTTTTTTTGCAGTTTTATGCGACATGTGGGGATGCAAATGAGAGACTCGGCAGGGGGTCTGATGGAGGAAGAGGAGGCTCGTGCCTTCTTCCATTGCTTTTCTTTCTTGTACTGTTCCTCCCCCCTCAAAACTTGCAGCTGCTGTAGCTTCCTTCATTCTCCTGCACCCCCCGCACCACCACCACCTTCCCTCTCCTCCTTCAGCCTATCTCTCCATCTCTCTTTCTCACAGCGGGTGGCTTGAGAGGCTGAAGACCTCCTCTGCAGGTGCAGCCTCTTCCTGCTCTCTCTGTCTTTGCTTTTTTTAAACATTTCCGCTGAAGACCACATTCACATCAGCAGCTCAAATTCGGTCTCAAGTACAAAAGTTTCTCTGATGCATGTTTAAACCCCGTTTTCTTTTCTCTTTTCCTACTTTGTTTTGGCCTTGGGCTCTTGTCATACACAGATGCTCACTCAGGAGATGAGTGATTATCCATGTAAATACACACTGCACTCCCCATGTCCCAAATCTTAGATTTAGCCTTGCTATAATTTCTCCTCGTGATTTTCTCTTTGCTTTAAGGTTTATATGGTATTTATTTATCATTTTAAAGTCGTTGTTATTCACTCTAAAGGTCTCTGGGCTTCACTGAGTGGAGTCACACAAATGTCTCACAATATAGCGCCATCTGTTGGGTTTCTGACTGTAGTGCAGTCTTGGTTTTAGTTGCTATCTTTGAAAATTTGAAAAATTCAACATAAACTGAGATTAAATCTAAGATCTTGAAAAATATGTGACAGTTGAGGATTGACTGGAGCAGACTGGATCCTCTCCGGGTCAGACTTCACTTTGACTGTAAAACTGGACACGTCTTCTTCTTACTGATGATATGCTCTGTTGGCTGGTCTGCCATAAGCCAGAGGCTCAGGCCTTTCTCCTCGGTCTGCATGGACTTCTGACCTCCTCACTACAAACACTAACAGGGCTGAACGTTTGACCGATAAGCGAGAGCTTAACAGGAAGCTCGTGGCCAAGCGCCTGGTTGTTTGTAGTTTCTGAGGGCCCCAATCTCGCCTCTCACCCTATGACCCCTGTCAGAGGTAATGCAGTGTCATTGCCATGAAGCCCATCCCCCCACCCCTCCTTCACCATGTCAGCTCACTGGAAGTTGTTCTAAAGCAAAACAGCCAACCGAACTGAAGAGTAGTTTTCCTAAAAAGCAACAAATCACTGAATGGGAGGCACGTTAGAGGGTTTATACAAGAACAGTGCTGGTTCTCATCACAAACAAACAGTTTCTCCACAGATTCCTGTTCGAAAGTTATCAGGATTTTAAATTTGTCTGCCAAATTTCCAGACTAAACACGTGCTGATAAAAGATCATGGCTATCCTAGGTTTGGTCCTACAGTGTGGTGTTTTGCAACACATCAGATAATACACACTATTAACCAATAACCAATTACACACTGAAATTTTCCTGTCAGATGAAAAATCTTGCAAGACCAATTATGACTTTGGAGGAAACAAACATGGCAGGTAATTATGCCGATTTATGACCCGATTTAATCCCCAGGAAGTGCTTGGTCATCATAATGGTTCTAAAGATAGTCTCATCAGAAAATCCTACCGTGTGTGCTCAGAAGCACACTAGAACCCTTCCAATTATGAATCAGGGCTTTCAGACATGTAAGATTGTCCTCAGAAATTGCACAGAGACAAATTAATTAGTTGAATGTGACCTTTAGCCAGTCAGAAAGCAAGCTGACAAAACAAGCTGGACTCTCCTCCTTCGCCATGTTAGTATACTCCAAAGTTACATTTAATCTCATGAAATCTTTCATCTGGCCGAGAAATGTTAGTGTGTGAAATCAGTTTGTGTGCATGGATTTTGCTGTGTTGCTAGACACCACACACTTTAGGACCAACACTGGTACATCCATGGTTTGTTTTTCATCCCTAAGTGTATGGTCTCTCATATGAAACCCAGCTGGAAATGTAAAGATTCTGTCGTGTGAACCGGGTAAACACATGAGTCCTACTAGTTTGTGTTACCACTGCCAAGACACTAATGCAGAAATCTGATCTAATCAGTTAGCAATTCATCAAGTCCTCATTCAGTCAAAAAACAGCCATAGATTGATAAGGATCTGAAAAAGATTTCTTACTTTTCTTTGGTGCAGATTGTGTTTTGTACAATGGCCTTTAAGAGCCTTTGAAAATTTGCAGAATTCTTAGAAAATCATGCAACATGTGTAACGCTAGTCAGGAGGTTTTGCAAACAGAATGTGTCTATTGTTTGGCTTAGAGATGGTAACATAGTCATACATAGAGTACAGAGTTAATTGGTCCTTGTCAGGTGATGTATCGAGTGCTGTAGCACGTTGTATGATGGGATGGCTAGGTGTATAAAAGACGTACCGGTCACTTTGTGTCTGAGCTTATAAACCTGCTCAAGAAGGCAAAAAAGCTCAACGTAGGCAGGTCACGTGTCTGACAAGGACTGGTTATGAAAGCATGAGAGTGAAAAGGTGAAAAAGCAGGAGACGACCTTGACAGTGTTTGGTGACCAAAGCACGAAACAAAGGTGACTCATTAAAAAAACACAGAAGAGTTCATATAGCTGATAAATGACTCAGGCGGAGAGGGTCAGACTCTGGTGTCAACCAGTTCAGAATCAGAACATTCAGAACCCACAGCCTTCTTTCTGTGTTTACATCTAGTAGCCCCGCCCCCAGACTATCTGACCAATCAGCTGACTGACACCCGATTTTATTTTGTTTTTACTTTAATCTGTATGAAAAGATACTGAATCAAGAGGAAAAACAGACCATTCATTATGAGCTGATAGGGAGCAGGGGAACCAAACTACAGGTTTTAAAACAAGCTCTGAGTAAAGCTGGCAGGTATTTAAGAAACACGTGATAACTCTTCTTAGCTTTGGGTTCTACATTAAATATCATCGTGTCTAGTAACAGATATCACCACGGTTTGCACTATACCTGTTGGTGCACCACTGCTCAGCTGAGCAGGTGTGGACACTGCGCTGCATCAGAGAGAGGAAGTGGGACATTTTTGTCCAGAGCAGAGGTTTCTCTGGCTGGCCTCGCCTTGACTGGATGGAGTGGATTTTTCCCATCTCAGCTGCAATCAATCTGCAGACAGAAAACATTTTCTCAGATGACCCTGGCCAACAATGCTATTGCACAAACAAGCATTATCAGAGCAGAAACCCAACTCCCTTTCCATTAAGAGCTCTTATCTGGTTCTTCTTGGCCTCTCTATGCGAGTGACCTTTTAACTAGTTGGTTTTGGGTTTTCTGAGCTGTGACTGACAATTGTGTGTTTTTAAAACGTCTGATGTGGCCTGGGTGTTCATCCTAGCCTAGCTGTGTAGCCTAATGTCCTGCAGTGATTGACATTGTTCAAGTAAGGAAAATGGTCAATGACCAAACAATGACAAAATTCATGACTCACTTTATTTTTTGTGCAAATCCACTCTTACTTAGCAACTTTTTTATATTTTGAAATCATTTTCTTGAACCGGTATGTGCTAAATTGTCCCTCTACAGGATTAATGAAAGCCCACCAAGTTTCTATCACTGTCTGTGGCCAAAATACTGCATTTGCATCTTCACAATAGCTGGTTGGTCTGTTGGACTTAATTTAGATGTTAAGAAGATGAATGTAGGAGGAGATAGGATTTGCTTTCGGTTGAGGCTGTATGTAATGCTGACTGGAGCAGACTGGATCCTCTCCAGGTCAGACTTCACTTTGTCTGTAAAACTGGACATGTCTTCTTCTTACTGAGCACACTTCCTGTCCCGTAGAACTGACCGGTGCTTCGCCTTAGCCAAATACGTACAGATGTCAATCACAGATCATGCTTGCGTGTTTGTGGAAGTACCTGCACTGATTGGGCCTTTTCTAATGGACAAGTAAGTATTTAAAATATGAAAAAACAGCAAGAAACTTTGTTAGAAATAGAACACAAACTGTGTTTCTGCTCTAATGACTTTTCTGAAATGTTCATGAAGACCTGTAGATGGATGGTTGCCGTAGCAACTCATCATCCAGCACTTTTCCTCTCATAAACTCATAGCATATGCCATTCTGGAAGCTGCAGAAGATCTCCGGACCACAGCCATGAGTATGGAAAACCTGGAACATCTCCACTTCCCGATCCCGATTCACATAGAGTTCTGTCATTTTGCCGTAGAGCCTCACTAAAACACAGCCAGCCTCCTGGAGAGAGCCCACGTAGCAGCCAATCAGCTGGTTAGTGATGCCTTCAGTAAACATCTGGAGAGAAAAATGTAATCAAGGGTTATGAAGTATTCATTAGGTACAGCTGAATGTTTAAGTTGAATACCACAGATGAAACCTTTGAACTAATATAGTTCCAGTATCTTGTTTTGTCACGGTGTTATGGTAGAACCCACATGTGGTCGCAGGATAAGAACAAGATCCTGGATACAAGGATCTAAAATGATTTTTCTTCATGGTTCAGCTCCACCATGGAGATAAGATGAGGAGTTCCACCAACTGCTGGTCCTTCACTCCATCTCCTGGTAAACTCCCTCTGGAAGGAGGCTTCCAATCGGCTCAAACTAAACCAAACTAACTGAAACACCTGAGAAAAAAACAAACAAGTATTCATATCTATCAAACAAAGTTGGATTAATAAACTCATTTGTTCTTAATGGAGTTTTGTTGATTGGGGAAACCTTCTACATTTTTACTGGAAACTTCACTTTGTACAGAGAAGAAGAGAAACGGGAACACCCAGCTCTGCAGATAAAGGAAATCTTGTTCGGGTCTGTTTGTGTGCACAGACAGACCTCACTGTCCACTGTTTGTCTACAAAGACTCTCTATGTCATTTGTTGTCATTCAGTGGTTTCTCATTCTGAGTCAAAGTCCCAGAGGCACTCAGCACTTCCACTGGGACCTGAGCACAACAGTCCCTCATCTGGGTCCAGAGTGAGCAAACATGCCCATCTCGACATCTGATTTATTATTGATGATGGGATGGAGGACAGATTTTATGATTCTGATTATGTTTTCTTTTCTGTTCTGACCTCTATTGTTTCTTTCTAAATCACGTTTTATTCAACATATTTACTAACTGTCAACATCTTCTACTGTGAAACATGTCAGTGATGCAAATCAGCTCTAAAGGAATTAAGCTGCTCCAGTCTCCAGCATCTTATTGTGGTTTTCCCAGAGTTGTTTTGTTAACCTTTACATCAATTACATAAGTAAATAAACATTTATCAAGAAGCAGGAATTTTTCACCAGCAGCCTGTCCCGGTCACAAGTTCTCAGTGCTTCACAGCTTCTTTGTTTTATATTAGAGTTGATGATATTATTATATTAGTTTTAAGAAATTCCAGCCAGACTAACCCCTGGATGCACAGGGATGTTACAGCTTACTGCTGCCTATATTTCTAGTAAATAACTACAGAAATTTAAATATATTCTATAAAATAATATTTCATAATTTTATATTTATTCTTCAGGGAAGCCAAATAACAAAGTGTTTTCTCCTTTTATAAAAGTAAAATAAATGCAAAGGTTTTACTTCAAATGTTTCATGCAAAGTTAAATTAATACTTTTCCCACAAGTGTTTTTTAACCGTTTATCTTTCTTTAGAAAAAAATAAAATTAAAAATTAACCCAACATCTTTATGCTAGCGTTAAAGGGGACATATTATGCAAAAGTCATGATATAATGTCCCCTTTAATAAAATCACTATATAAAAACAAGTTATTTATATATATATATATATATATATATATATATATATATATATATATATATATACATACATGCGAATATGTGTATATATATATATATATATATATATATATATATATATATATATATATACATACATGCGAATATGTGTATATATATATATATATGATATAAAAAATACCAGTAACAGAAAAACAAAATTGGGCATTTCTAACTGCAGCTCCTCACTTTTTTCTCTATTTTTATTCTGATGCAATTTTTTAAACATCTTTTTTATTATTTCTTGTTCTTGTGAAGTGTCTCAGGATTTTAATCCTGAGAGGCGCTATGTAAAAAAATGTCTTCTTCTTCAGAAGGAAGTAGATATGTAGGACCATAACAGGTAAAAATGACGGTAATGAACCAAACATAGAGCTTGGTTTAAAGTTCAGGTGAGACAACAGGAACCGTCTGACCTGCACCAGATGAACGCAACACATCAGTGACAGGACTCCTGCAGTCTGAGAGATGAAGGGAAACACCTACTTCTCAGTGTACGTTAGAAGACCTGATGTGGATGGAGAGGTCACCATCCAATGCTTTACAAACAGAAAGCCCATTTCTCTGACAGATTGGACCTTGTGTTTGCACACGAGTCTAGAATGTCCTGTTCTATATGGATACTTTGAAACACGAGAAGGCTTTCTGAGTTCCAGCTTATAAATAGAACATTTATTTAACTTGAAAACTTTATCTTGGAAACTTTAAAGTTGCTACATTATTTAGAAAGCAAAGCATTTAAAGCTTATAGATACCATACAAGAGTACAAGAGTGCTTGGCAGCAGTGATGACTATTCAGATTATTGCTGTCTCAAAGGAGCAATAGTTTGTAGAGTTTTGAGAAACTGGTCGATTTAACAGAATTTCTGTGGGTCTTATCTATTATTTCCATGACTATTGATTTATGCTAGAAGACAAACTAAACATAAGTCCAGTCAGTGGGTCTCAAATCAGCTCCAGTGTTGAAATACTGAAATATTCTGGACAGCAAGCCTTACTTCCTCTAAGTAATGTGTTGAGTAAAAGATAGAAACCTTCTGGTACTGATGGGTGTGATGTATTGAGGTAACCAGAGAAAACCTCTGAAACCAAACCCCGTCTGGACAATATCAGTGCATGTGATGATAATTATTGCTCCATAAAGATTTAAATACAGATTTTAGAAAATATTTTAGATTTATAATGTAAATTCTTTAGACTTTAAAACTCTAAATGCAAATGTTGCATTGTGAAACCGTACAGTTTCTGTCTGGAAATGACCAAAAGGTTTGGGCCAAGAACTTGAGTCTTTGGATTTAGTCTGGAACATCTGTGTGTAGATACTCACATACCTTCAGCTGAATGTCCGGTGCATTCCACTGAGGACGAAGGCTGCTCAGAAGCTCCAAGATTCCCTTGCGAGGTTCTCTCTCATCAATGTAAATGTTCACATGAAGAAGCTGATTTTCAGCACCAGCAAGTTCACCATCCATTTTCAACAGTATAATGTACCTTAAATCTACTTAATGTGTTAAAGCTCTCCAATAATTCTGTTTTCAGACCGTGTCCAGATCCAAGTATCACTTGTGTCAGTCAGATCTTAATTCCTGTTGGTCCAGTGCAGGGTAAATGACCTATCACTGTGCAGCAAAGTTTCAGATTCATGTGAGAGTCAGAAATGATCCAGCTGCATTATTAAGGGTCAATGTTCATGTGGGCATCTTTATCCTCTTTGATGCAGTTTACTTATTAGCCAGCTGCTGTGACAGACAGGTGACCTGACCAGGGTGTATCACGCCTCTCAACTCCCGTCTGCAGCGATAGGTTCGAGCCCCTCACCACCACCACCCTACCTCCCACTCCTGTGACCCTGAACCCGTCTGACTGGGCACAGCGAGGCAGCAGGTATCAGGGCTGCTGAACTGGAATTCGTAGAAACCAGTCCCTAGAAGAAACACCATCATGATTCTAAGCAGAATTCTGTTAATGATAATAATAGGAACATTACCGTTGAGTTTTAAGAGAAAACTTACAAATAAATATTCAGATTTTTGTTTTCATTAAATGTTTTGTTTCATTAGCATGCAGCAAACTGAGACCAACAACAGACATTTTTACCATTTAACAGAAACCCCATGTTAACATGCAAACCGGCCTCTGGTATGCCTATAAATTAGACAATAACACAATTCAAGCATTTTATAATAACCCCAAAAGCAAATGAGAGATTTTAGGATCTTATAAGTTGATTGTATGTTTAATTGTGGATGGCTCTAACTGATGAGGATCTCCTGTAGCGGTCTGTGATGCAGCAGATCTGAAGAAGCCTCTGACTGAAGACACTCGGTGAAAAGAATGATCCAGTTTGCTCATCGTGTTCTTCATGTTGTGAAGCATCCTCCTTTGTCCAATCAGCTCCCAGAACAGAGTCTCCTTCATCAGCTTGTTCAGCTTTTTACAACCACCTGACTTCCATCTGACTGATTCTCCTTTTACTTAAAGCCAATAATGCATCTGATGTTGTTCTGCATAAATAATGACAGAAGCAAGGCTGCCATTTTGCACCCTCTGACCAACATCAACAGTTTTTTCCTGAACACCTTCTTGTTCTTCCATTTTTTATTTTAAGTTACTTTGGCAAACTGTCCAACAGTTTCCTATCTACCGCTCTGAAGGTTTTTCCCCTTGATAACCATTTTCTTCGGGGTTTACGTATATTAGAGAACAAAAATCCCCAGATGAAGTTCTCCACACAGAAGGTATCAATCACACATTCACTCATCCCACTCAGAGTTTCTTCAGTTTCTTGCAACACTTAAAAATGAGGATCCCTTCATTAATATTATCCATCCATCCATCCATCCATCCATCCATCTGTAATGAGTGTTAATTACATTTAATTGAGGACCAGAAGACATTAAAAATTCAAATTGAGTATGAATTCCATCTTATGGACACTGGGTTATTTAAATCAGAAAATTGGATCTTTTTATTGCAGGGATTTAGATAACACTTTGTATTAACTGAGAGACAAGTGAAGAGAGAGAGACTTTCAAACGTTTAAGGAAATTTATTACTAAATAATTTTAAACAATTTAACAAGACTAACTCTCTAATGATGGATGTTCTGTTTGAATGAAGTGTGAGATGGATGGTGTGTGGTGGATGAGTGTCAAATTCACAACCCTCGCATCCGGAGAAGCAAAGTCTGAGTGGGAGATGATATTTTGCTCCTAACTGACCAGAGTTTGAGGCTCGTAGTCATAAACACAAGAGACACCATTTATGTCGCATCCACATACCATCAGTGAGACCTCCACGATGGATCCAGAATGCCAGGTCCTTGGCCCTTCCTTCCGGTACTGGAGCCAATGGTACAGCATCACAGCACGACAAACTAGTCCTTGGATAGTATCCAGGTAAAAAGCAACAGGTGGTTCACAGCATCAAAAGGGGACCCTCCTTGGGTCAGCAAGTTCAGCTTTTTTCTGAAAGGTACCGTTGCTTGGTTGGTAACAAAACAACAGAATTTTCCCAGCTTGAATGGTTCTCAGCTTAAAAAGAGAAGTGCAGATGGCTGGTCCAATACTTAACTTAACATGCGGTGAACTTCATGGGATCTTGAGAACGAGATCTTGAGAACTGAACTTAAGAAGGCATTGGAATTGTTTTATTAATCTGGATGTTTTTGATTCTGGACGAATCAAAGCTGACAGATTTAATAAACACCACAGAGACTTTGCCACGCTTCAGACTAGGAAGGTTCTGATTGGATCAGTACTACAATGTGTCATGTGATTATTTTCCTTAGTGTATCAGTGTGTCTAGTGAGCTAGAATAAGTCATATTACTTATTAAAACATATTAATCATAATATTGTGATTTCACAGATCGGTCACATTATATTATTGACTAACAGTTGTTTTGATTAGCTTTATTGAAAATAGAGTTCTTTGATTTAATAAAAGAAAAGAGTCTTCATCTTCTGTCTTCATTGCTGGAAAGTAAAAAGTTTAGAAGCGAATGCATGACCTTGAGGCTGTTTCATGCACTCTGGCGCGGTGTCAAAAGGAACTGTGGATAAAGGTTGAATACCTTGGAGGAATAGCTCCTTCATCACGTTACACATCCATCCATCCATCCATTTTCATCCGCTTATCTGGAGTCGGGTCACGGGGGCAGCAGCCTCAGTCGAGAGGCCCAGACTTCCCTCTCCCCAGCCACTTGGGCCAGCTCCTCCAGGGGAATCCCAAGGCGTTCCCTGGCCAGGTGAGAGACATAGTCCCTCCAGCGTGTCCTGGGTCTACCTTTAGGTCTCCTCCCAGTTGGACGTGGCCGAAAAACCTCACCAGGGAGGCGTCCAAGAGGCATCCTGACCAGATGACCGAGCCATCTCAACTGGTTCCTCTCGATGTGGAGGAGCAGCGGGTCTACTCCGAGCCCCTCCCGGATGACCAAGCTTCTCACCCTATCTCTAAGGGAGAGCCCAGCCACTCTGCGGAGAAAACTCATTTCAGCCGCTTGTATCCGCGATCTCGTTCTTTCGGTCACTACCCAAAGCTCATGACCATAGGTGAGGGTAGGAACGTAGAAGGACCGGTAAATCGAGAGCTTCGCCTTCTGACTCAGCTCTCTCTTCACCAAGACAGACCGGCACAATGCCCGCATCACTGCAGATGCAGCACCAATCCGCCTATCGATCTCACTTTAATATTATTAATATTATTTAGTACATTATTAAGCTTTAACAAACTGTTAAATAAAGTATTATTGTATTATTTAATATTAATGATATCAAGTGTTGCAGACACCCCCAGCCCTTTGACCTGTCAACGATATTGGGAATATTAATAAAGGGACCCTTATTGTAAAGTGGTACACAGTTTCCTTTAACCACCTCCTCACAACTCTTCTGGTCATAACTCGACCCTTTGCTATAAGAAGTGCCAACCAAGTAGAGAAGCTACATGCATCCCAACATGAGCATAAAATAAATCCTGTGTTGTTTGTTTGTTTGTTTGTTTGTTATCTGATGGATCAGTTATACTGTTGAAATGTTGGAACTGTAGAAGAGAGAGGCTTGCCACAGAAGCTTTGGGGTGCTGTGTCTGTAACTTGGCAACAACACTGCTGATGACATCACAGGCAGAAATGGATAACGGCAGGTTTTACTCTCATGTGAACATTTAGAAGTAGCACCTTCTTGCTGATTGGTATCTATGTACCGGGTATGTTGTTTTTGTATTTCTTCAGTAATTCCCCATCTCCCTCTCTTAAGGGTCTTTTTCGTTAAGCAGATTTCCACGTCTCTGGAGATCCAGGGTTTGCATTCAACCCATAACAGACTCCAGTATATATTTGTCTGCCTTATGCCACATGCAAAATCAACATCCGATTACTTGTATTCCCTTGAGTCTGCATTTTGTTTCAAGCAATAGTTTATGAGGCTTTAAGATGTTACTTTTCTACTTCCTGGTGCTCCAATGCCAACGCTATTTAGTACATAAACATCCATCCATCCATTGTCTGAACCCGCTTGTCCATGTAGGGTCGTGGGGGGGCTGGTGCCTATCTCCAGCGGTCATTGCATTCAGGCAGGGTACACCCTGGACAGAGAGCCAGTCCATCGCAGTAGTACATAAACAAAAATAACAAATTCACATTTAGTTTCTGCCACAGCTAACAATAAGTTTGTTTGTATCTCATATAGAAACATACAGGGTCAGGTTGTCACCTACATGCCTACTTTCTGCTCATTTCAGTTTATTGATTTAAAATAAATTAGACAACTTTGTTTTAAAAATAACCTAAGATAATCCCTTCAGTCAGAATTCCTTTGATATTAGACAAACTCATTTTATTCTACAGTTCAGTAAAACTTTAACACACACACACACACACACACACACACACACACACACACACACACACACACACACACACACACACACACACACACACAAACCCACGCATATACAGTTGTGTAAGGAGTCGTTGGCGTTTTAGACATTGCTTTGATTACATTTGGTTCATGTGCACTGGCATCACATTTAAAAGGGTAGAACTGTTGTCCAAACCAAGCCAATGTATAAAGAGCACCCACTTAGGAATCATGCAACTTGCTGATTTAAACCCTCCTTTTAGTTCAATGCCATGGAACATTTCAACATGATCACTCTGTAAACACAAAACGGAGTTCATAAACATTGGAGCAGCATGTTTTTAGCCTGTTAAATTATTTAGACACTGGGCCAATGTTTACTATTTTGCATCATCACAGTAATTGCCTAGAAGTCATGGATGTGGTGATCATCTTGAACCGAATACTTTGCGAGCTTTTAGGCCCAAATGAAATTCACTTGCCATCAAAGAGCATCTGATCATCAAAGACATTGTATATTAAAAGAGAGATGAGTGTCCTGATTAAATATGCAAGAGTCGGGCAGTAGAATGAAGCAGTAAAGTCAGTGTTAGTGTGATTGCCTTGACGTCTCAGATTTAACTCAACGACAAGTCTGACTGAAAATTAGATGGCAATGACAGAAACCAGTGTTCAGGATTGGCAGCATGGGACTGAGATGCAGCACTTAGTTTATTTCATATTCTGCACCTTTTTTGACAGTTAAAATGCTTTTAGAGAGTGCTGAGATTAACATTTGGGCCTCTGAGCCTCGAAAAGTAATAATTTATGAAGAAATCAACAAAGCGGCACAGCATGAATGTTGAGCAGTGCATAAAGGAGACACACACACACACACACACACACACACACACACACACACACACACACACACACACACACACACACACACACACACACACACACACACACACACACACACACAGTATATATACACACACACACACACACACACACACATACATACATACATACATATATATACATATACTCACTGGCCACTTTATTATCTGTGGTCATAAAGGGATAGAAACCGTCAGCAACAATACTCATGTAGGTTGTGGCGTTTAAACGATGATCAATTAGTACTAAGGGGCCCAAAGTGTGGCATGAAAAAGTCCCCCACACCATTACACCACCCCCACCAGCCTGAACTGTTGATACAAGGCAGGATGGATCCCTCCTTTTATGCTGTTGCCGCCATATTCTGACCCTACCATCTGAATGTCGCAGCAGAAATCGAGACTCATTAGACCATCAGATCTTCTATTGTCCAATCTGGGTGGGCCTGTGTGAATCGTAGCCTCAGTTTCCTGTTCTTAGCTGACAGGAGCTGCACCAGGTGTGGTCTTCTGCTGCTGTAGCTCATCTGCCTCAAAGTTTTATGTGTTATGTTTTCAGAGATGCTGTCCTGCATACCTTGGTTGTAACAAGTGGTTATTTGAGTTACTGTTGCTTTTCTATTAGCTTGAACCACTCTGGCCATTCTCCTCTGACCTCTGGCATCAACAAGACAATTTCACCCAGAACTGTCACTCTCTGGATATTTTCCCTTTTTCCAACCATTCTCTGTAGACCCTAGAGATGGTTGTGTGTGCTATCCCAGAAGATCAGCAGTTTCTGAAATACCTAGTCCAGCCCGGACAACCATGCCATGTTCAAAGTCACTTAAATCACATTTCTTCCCCATTCTGAAGCTTGGTTTGAGCTCAACCATGTCAACACACACACACACACACACACACACACACACACACACACACACACACACACACACACACACACACACACACACACACACACACACACACACACACACACACACACACACACACACACACACACACACACACACACACACACACACACACATGTACTAAAAATATCATGAAGAAAGCTGGTGAGTTAATTTTATTTGAGTGGGATTTTGTGACAAAAAAATCCTGAACATGTTTTTATCTAACATTAAACTATTATAAATAAAAATAAATTATAATCTTCTTATAGTATTAATTATTAGGGGATTCCTCAAAGATTGTTATATCTGCATGGATTTGTCTACAGCAGAAATGAATGATTATTTGCCAGCCTGGTGTTGATACACTGATCCTTGCTCTGGGATAATTTCCTTTATTTTCTTTATTTGAAGTGACGGTGTGTAGTTTCCCTGGTGATAGGGGTCATTAGATACCTAAATTGTTGCAAGCAAGCAGTACGTTTGTGTTGGAGTAAGACCTTACCAACGGATGCCCATTAGGGTCAAAAAGCCCTGGGGAGTGCAAACTTTAGCTAAATAACAAGTATATTAAACTCCCTTTCATAACTGGCAACAAGTGAAGAGGTAAATGTGTAAAACAACAACATTTAAGATTGATGAAAGTTTTGTAACCATTTTTTACAAATCAGTAAATGCATTTTGTCCTCATGAGCTCCCGTAGAAGGAAACATGGCGTCGCTCAGAGACTTAGACCCACTCCCATGTATTTTAGATATGATTTTTATGGTTTTATGTTACAAAGCCGCCAATATTTTTCAACAACTGGGTATCATTTCATTCATTTTCAGCCACATTTTGATGGATATTTCCAGAAAAGAATGGTAAAAGCTACACATTGTCTCTTTAATTTAAAACAACTAAATAAAAATTTAATGAAAAAACAACAGAATACACAATAACACAAAGCTGTTAGAATGAAAAGGAGCAAAGCGATGATGGTGAAGGTGATGAACATGTCATATCTGACCTGCTGCAGATAGCTCTTTGAACAACCTCACTTTGAAGAAACAGATCAGCAAACCCAAAGTGACTAATATCTCATTTGAATTAATAAATGATTGATTCAATAAATTATTACATAAGTGGTTACTTTCAAGTGGAAACAGTTGGCTGAAGCAACTTCAATATAGAGTGCAGAGATAGAATATCGGGGGAGCTAAGGGGAGCTCGGCGCCTCTGAAAGAATAATGGGCTCCCCTGGAAGCCCTTATGTCACACACCCATGGGGAGCCCATAAAAAGATCCTGTTTTACCCATATTACATTCTTTATGGGCTCTCAACATACCGGGAACTCTTTTTAACAGAGAGGACGGAGAGTACTGATTGTTCATGGACTCCAGTCAGCAGCCTCCTGTGCATGGCCACAGTAACATTCTCAAAGCGGCGCCATCAAAAGTTATAATTAAAATGTGTTCATTCATGTCTGCTCATGTTCTCTGGTACCTTCTGTTTTTTATTTGTGCCTTATGCATGCAGGAAGACCAGAGAGAGAGACAGGACAGGAAAATGGGAAAACCAAAAACAAGTAAACAAAACAAAGACCTTGCAAATAAAAAATTTAGGTGGATTTACCCTACTAAGTGTTTTTATCTTACAAAGCAATAATTTACAAGCATGCAATATTTATATATTTGATACAATTCAGATCTCCTTCAAAACTCAGTTCCACACCCACGGCCGTATCAAGGCATTTTGGGGGCTGAGACAACATAGACTTGACCTTATTGATTGATTAACATGGTCGTTAGGTTATCGTCTAGCTGACATTTTGTCTTGGAGGTGTTAAAAATCAACTTTTTTTCAGTTTCTATTTTATTTGACACCTGACCCCATCTGGACTCCATTTGAGCTTAATGGTAGAAGATTATGCACACAATTGACACGAATAAAAATTAAACCAACTTCAAATGCAAATGTTTTTACTGTAGGTGAGACGTCTCCCAAAAAATAAAAATAAATATAGCAGATGCCTAAAATCCTTTAGTCAGCTGTCTTCATAATTGCGAATCCATTCGTCCTGCACACTGCAGCATAAGACACATCTCCTTTCTCCACCGGGTGTTTTTCTGTCCTTCAGGAGTTTTTGAAAAGAGAAAATTCTCTTTCATTGCAAAGCAAACAGTTGTTGGTGTCTTTTATCAAACAGCCCTTTGTGGAGGAGAAGAGATACAGCGCTGTGCAACATTTAACCTTTTTATATAGTCTTACAATTGTGGCTCTCAAGGCCTTCATTTGTGAAGTTCCTGTGGAAAAATCGGGGAGCTTGGACTCATTTTACTGCCGGTACAGTATATTTATATTTCAGCTCCAATCAAAGCTGGCCAATATGCCATCCCTATGTATTTCCCCTGTGAGCCCTGCCTCCCCACTATAATTTCCACCGACACTTTGTGTGCAAATGCAGTAATAGACACATTTATCACATCAAAAGAGATTCAATTTTCTTTTCAATCATCCGCCAGTATGAATAGCGCCACATCCTCTGTGGCCAAAAATGAGAGGCCATTACCGTGAGCCAAAGGATGGCTTCGCCTTCTCTCTTTATTCAAGGAGAAAAGTGTGTCAAACTGTTTTCTGAAGCCAACATTTGTTCTAGACAAATGGAGACAGCTTTCAGACAGGTTAGTATCCAATTTTATTGTCAGACAAATGTCATTTTGTTTGGGTCTGCAGTAATCATTGGGCTCAGACACCAGTGGTCCTTGGCAACAAAGCCAGCAGTTAGTCCATTTAATACTTTAACTCTCATGTCAGCGGCTGAATGCCGAGTCCAGACGTTACACCCAGTGTCTCATTCATTACCTGAAGTGGGTGGTATATGGCATTCAGGCCTCGACCTTTGGGTGGAAACAGAACGGAGGTGTCTGAGATGGCACTGCTGCGAGAGCAAAGGGAATAATTCACAACTGCAATTAATTATTTCCTCACTGAGAGATCAGCTAAGAGGATCTGACACTTTGTGTCAGATTTTCATTTCAGGGATGTGTCTTTGAGCTGCAGATGTACTGTTGCAGTCTGCCTCGGCTCTAATTCATTCATTCATTCATTCATTCATTCATTCATTCATTCATTCATTCATTTTTATGTATTTCAGGCAATGGCACAGTGAATTAAACAAGGTAACAAATAGTTAAATCATATGAGTCATTTAGTGCAAAGGAATATACATAAACGGCCATGCAGTTCTGCCTGAAAAGGAGTAGGAAGAAGAACATTTTTATAATCCCACCCCAGAGTCCCATTCAGTGAGTAAACCTCGAGCTTCACTGTTGATTATCCATTCTTTTCCTATATAAAAGAGTGATGGCATAACCACAGGCAACTGTAACGTTTTTACAGTTTAACAACAAATTATACCACCAATGGTAAAGGAAAAATATCAACAAGGAACGTTTATTCAACAAAACAGAGTAAAACGACAGAATAAATTAAATTAGGGATTCTCATCTCTTTACTTTGACCAGACCTTATGTTTATATAACAATTTAAATCGATTAATAGTTTAGCATTGCTTGCGTTGTATGTCCAGTTTGTTCCAGAAATTCACTCCGCATACCAACACACAGAAATATTTCCGAGTAGTTTGAACTCTTAGCAATGAAAAATATCCAAAACCTCTCAAGTTATGAACACGTTCAGAAATGAAAAAGAAATGTTGTAGGTTAGATGGTAATCATTTATTGAATGCTTTGTATAGGACTATTGACGGATTATATTTAACAAGATCATCAAATTTTAGCAGCATTGATTGTGTAAATTGCTAATGGGTGCGTTGTAGAAACCCAACCTTGTGGATGATTCGCGCTGCTCTTTTCTGCAATATGATCAGAGAATGTAGTGTGTTATGACAAGTTCAATTCAATTCAAGTTTATTTATATAGCGCCAAATCACGATAAGAGTCGTCTCAAGGCACTTCACAAAATAAACATTCCAATTCACAGTTCATTAAGCCAATCAGAAATAATGTTTCCTATATAAGGAACCCAGCAAATTGCATCAAGTCACTGACTAGTGTCAGTGACTATACAGCAATCCTCATACTAAGCAAGCATGCAGCGACAGTGGAGAGGAAAACTCCCTTTTAACAGGAAGAAACCTCCAGAGAATCCTGGCTCAGTATAAGCAGCCATCCTCCACGACTCACTGGGGATCGAGAAGACAGAGCAGGCAGGCAGACACACACACACACACACACACACACACACACACACACACACACACACACACACACACACACACACACACACACACACACACACACACACACACACACACACGCACACACACACACGCACACAGACAGACAAGTAATGTGTCTATAGTTATATTGCGATGTCTTAGTAAATATTGTATTTGGTGAAAGATAAACTTTATTGTATTTATCCTAGTGGATCTATAATTAAACGGATAGACTAATATTAGCACATCAAAAGTCAATGAAAACAAAAAGTTATTATCAGGAGAGAGAGAATGTATTAGTGGTTAGCAGCAGTGTGCTAGTCGATGGCCCCCTCCATGAGGCCACCACAGCTCAGCAGAACATCATTGTAGCTTCTTCTGGGGAGAAAAACACTTACAGAGAAAATAAAGTTAACAGCTGAAATTGCACAAAATAGTACAGTTAAAGAGCAGATTGTAGAAGAAAGCAGTAGAGTGTGAAAAGTGGTCAGTGTATCCTCCAGCAGTCTAAGCCTATAGCAGCATAACTACAGAGTTAACTCTGGATAACCTATCCTATTTAGATGTAGGCATGTTGGAGGCAGGGCAAGGGAGAGCCGTCTTTACCGACTGTACACTCCACCTCCCTGTAATCCCCCACTTGTCCAGATTTAGGCTAACATCAGATTTTAACTATAAGCCCTATCAAATAAAAATGTTTTAAGCCTATTCTTAAAAGTAGACAAAGTGTCTGCCTCACGGACTAAAGCTGGGAGCTGGTTCCACAGGAGAGGAGCCTGATAACTAAAAGATCTGCCTCCCATCCTAAGTTTAGATATTCTTGGAACCACCAGTAGACCTGCAGTCTGAGAGCGAAGTGCTCGGTTAGGAACATATGGAACAATCAGATTACTGATGTATGATGGACCTTGATTATTAAGAGCTTTATATGTGAGAAGAAGGATCTTAAAATCTATTCTGAATTTAACAGGTAGCCAATGTAGGGAAGCTAAGACAGGAGAGATATGATCTCTCTTTTTAATTCTCCTCAGAACTCTAGCTGCAGCATTTTGGACAAGCTGAAGACTTTTAACTACATTCTGTGGACTTCCTGAGAGTAATGAATTACAGTAATCCAGTCTTGATGTAATAAATGCATGAACTAGTTTTTCAGCATCACTCCTGGAAAGTATGCTTCTAATCTTAGCAATATTCCGAAGGTGGAAAAAGGAAATCCGACAAACTTGTGAAACCTGGGATTTGAATGACATGTCCTGGTCAAAGATAACACCAAGGTTCCTTGCTTTGTTCTCGGAGATTAATGTAATGCCATTAAGGTCAGGCGATTGGCTAAGCAATTTCCTTTTCTGGATTTCTGGTCCAAAGATGAGAACTTCCGTCTTGTCTTGATTTAAAAGCAAGAAGTTAAGAGTCATCCAATTTTTTATGTCCTCAAGACAAGCCTGTAATCTACCCAACCGATTAGGTTCATCAGGGTTAATGGATAAATATAACTGAGTATCGTCAGCATAACAGTGGAAGTTTATCCCATGCTGTCTAATGATTTTACCAATTGGGAGCATATATATAGTAAAAAGAATTGGCCCAAGCACTGAACCCTGTGGTACTCCGCAAGTAACCCTGGAGTATGAAGAAGATTTGTCATGTACATTTACAAAATGTAATCTGTCAGACAGGTAGGATTTAAACCAGCCTAATGCTGTTCCTTTGATCCCTACAACATGTTCAAGTCTTTCTAAAAGAACATTGTGATGAACTGTGTCAAAGGCAGCACTGAGATCTAACAAGACTAGAACAGACACAAGATTCTTATCTGAGGCCATGAGAATATCATTTGTATGTTCCCCCATACTTCAACACAATACATATATGAGAGTACTAAGGTGCAGTATAAAGTACGTAGTGCATTTTCATCAAGGTATAGTTTTGCTTTATTTATAATTGAGAGGCTTTTGGAGATTTTTGTTTTTATGTGTCTAACATGGGGTTTCCATGACAATTTACTATCAATTTTCCCCTGTACAAGTAGCCAGGGTGCATGATCAATCAAGTCAGTGACAGACGCATAACATGCTGTCTCAATCTGCCCCCCTGCTGATATTCTGCATTCCTAATGGGCTCGACACACGGGAGGCGACATCGCCTCTCCTCCATTCATTTTCAATGAGACATGCGCGACAAAGCGATAATCGCGGGTCTCCCTCCTACCAAGCGAAACGCGAAAAACGTGCGTGTGAAATTTTGCACTCGTGCACGTGTCGTGCACGGACGACCCAGGGACGTGATCCCAGAAAGTTGAAACATTTTCAACTTTTCATCGCTGTCGCTCGGACGAGGACCAATCAACGGAGGTTTCATTCACTGACCAATGAGCAGACATAATGCTCCGCACATCTACGAACAAACATGGAGGAGAAGTTGATTATTATTATGTTTTATATAGTAAAATCAAAAGTAAGATTTCACATAACTCTAGCAGCACCTTGTGAAACATCATATCTACCGCTTTATTAACTCTGAACTGCTTAAATAACTTTAATTCCCTTCAACCTGACACAGCCAAACAAAACAACGGAAGTTTCGATTTCGCCATGGAACAGAACGCGTAGACGGCTTTGCTGCTGGCCGCTGCCGCGGATCGCCTCCCGTGTGACAGGTAATAAAAGCGACAGCGACAAATTTCGCTGATCGCGGTCGTTTGTCGCCTCCCGTGTGTCGAGCCCATTATTCTGCGCTTCAGTCTGTTTGTGTGCGTGCACGTGTGTGTCTGTGAGTGTGCGTGCATGTGTGTGCATGTGGGGGGTCTTGTTCTGTGAGAAAACAAAGCGGTACAAGTGATAATGCTGCAGGATTTCATAATTGTATCTTCTCAGCAGCAGCACTACAGGTGCTCTTCATGTCCAACATGTGCGTAAGCCAGGTCCTTAGTCAACTTAAAGTTGTGCACATTTTTCCGCTAAGTTTTCTTTCATAAATCCCAAAGTTTGCGTGGAAAGTTGCTGACGCAGTTTTCCGACCCCGTTATGTGCGTAAGCAAGCTTGATAAATGAGGCCCCAGGTGATCTTTCCTCTGAAGTAAGTAAAAGTAAGTCCAGCATGCTTTGCAGTCAGGTTTTAATGAGACAGCTATTATTTTAGACCATTTAAGATGTTTTGTAGGTCTGACAGATTGACACACTGTCCCCAGACAAGGAAGTGGCTCTTGGGCCAGTTTACGTGTGTTCACAATAATGAAAAATTCAAACTAATGATGGGTGTTTCGACTACGACAGTCACAGATTAATGGTGGTTCTTTTCTCCTGAAGGAAGTGTCATGAGCCGGGGTGAGTACTCTTCA
Source organism: Nothobranchius kuhntae (assembly GCA_006942095.1). Lineage (NCBI taxonomy): Eukaryota > Metazoa > Chordata > Actinopteri > Cyprinodontiformes > Nothobranchiidae > Nothobranchius > Nothobranchius kuhntae. The sequence goes on from SSNQ01034161.1 coordinate 249,893, forward strand.
CGCTATTCACCATCTGAGTGTTCTGATTGCAGGAGAGGGAGCGACAGCTGAACCTCATCAGCGTTATCAGCGGGTCGGCTTTAAAAGGAGGATGGCGATCATGATTCAACGCTGGATGATTACTACTGACTGGTAGTCTCTTGCCCTTCATGTTCGCTAGTCACTCAATTCGTTTTTGTGCATGTTTTTGGAAGACTCGTTTTTAATGTGGATATCTTGTTCTGGATACTTACCTCAGGTGGCTTCATCTCTGGATCCTCTGCTGTGCCCTGGAACAACATCTCTCCGGTTCGTTTCCTGGATCACCATTCATTCAGCCGTCCCGCTCTCCACCACGCTCACGCTCCCTCTCCGGATCAACCTCCTCATCTCCTCTCGTCACTACTCATCCTCCTGGACCGTTAACATTGCTCTGGATATCACCCCGGCTCACTCCCCCTCCATTTCCCTCCCGAACTTCCGCTTCGTGAGTCCCATCTCCAAACAATCCCCTCAGAACTACAATTCCCAATACTCACCTCTGTTTTCCCTTAGACGCCACTTCCTGTTTGCTTCCCCATCCGCTGGACCTCCAGTGCGCCCTTAGTTTCTCCTGTTTAAAATAAATATTATTTTTCCTTTATCCACCTCAGAACATGACAGAATCGTCCGGCCATAACTGTAACCCTGCAGAATCTGTTTTGTCTAACATTTCCCAACGATTAAGCCAACAGGAACAAAACCTGCCTTTAGTTATGGAACAACTCTCTGCGGTAAACCAACGTTACCAGCAACTTGAGACCCTGGTCCATCAAATTCATGACACCCTTTCTCAGACTCACCACCCACCCCAGCCAGCGGAACCACCATCGGCCGCCCCGGCAGCCACTGGACAGCCCAATCCGGAGCAAGCAACTCCTGTGGAGAGGACTCACTTTCGTGTTGCGCCCTCACCGCAGGCAGAGACTTGGGGGTGAGTTTGATGAATGTAACAGTTTCCTATTACAGTGTAAGTTAGCTTTTGAGCGCTGTACCTCAGCCTTCTCCTCTGACTCGGCGAAGATTTTCTGCATTGTGGGGCTTTTACGTGGAAGGGCTCTAAGATGGGCTGAAGCAAAGAGTCATGATGACTCGTTTTTACAAGTTTATTTCAGATTTTAAACTCACTTTTGGCGGTTATGAGTCCATCTCCGATATCAGGAAGAAGTTGTGGACACTCTTCCAGGGGAGAAAGACTGTGGCAGATCTGGCAGTGGATTTCTGCATTTTGGCAGCCAGGACTACTTGGAATGAAGACGCCCTTATCAAAGCTTTCACCGAGGCTCTAAACGACAAGGTGAAGAACCAACTAGCGATGTGTCCAGAACCTAGATCATTGGAGGAACTCATCAAGCTAGCAATCTCGATTGATAAACGTCATCGGGAACTGAGCAGACACGTACCAGTGCCAGTAGCTGTCACAACACCCGAACGGAACCCAGGAACCTCGGGATGTTCGACACCAGATTCGGAGGAACCCATGCAGATGGGAAGGACTCATCTCTCGCAGGAGGAAAGAGAACACCGACAGAGGTCTGGTCTTTGTTTATATTGTGGGACATCTGGACATTTTGTAAACAACTGCCTGGTACTGCCAAAAGGCAGAGCCCGCTGGAAAGACTGGGACTACTGGTGGGTGGTAACTCTAATCCTGTTAGTTCCCGGTGTTTTTTCCCCCTGTTTTCTGTCTATAAACTCCAGACAAATCACCCTCGAAGCTCTGTTGGATTCAGGTTGCGAACAGTCCCTCTTGGACCCAAAGATTGTGGAGGAATGGAGAATATCAACCACCAGATTGCCCACGCCGCTCTCTGTCTCCTCCCTGGATAATATAAATCTCTCCACCATCACCCACCAGACCATCCCTCTGCGTCTCTTGGTCTCAGGTAATCACACCCAGATGATAACATTTTTTGTGTTCCCTTCCCCTCAGTCGCCATTAGTCTTGGGTCATTCCTGGTTGGTTTGGCATAATCCTGTCTTGAACTGGAGGGAGAACAAGATCTTGGGTTGGAGTCCGGAGTGTTCACAAAGCTGTTTAAAGTCTGCCTCACCTGCCGCTCGAGGTCCACCTACACCACCCCTGGAGGATATAGATCTGACTGCAGTTCCTCAGGTCTACCACGACCTGAGACAGGTATTTCGTAAAGACCGAGCATCTTCTTTACCTCCCCATAGGCCTTTCGACTGTGCCATTGATCTCCTGCCTGGAGCCCCTCCGCCATCTAGCCGGTTGTACCATCTCTCCAAACCCGAACGAAAAAGTATGGCAAAATACATTCAAGACTGCCTTGCTGCTGGTACCATTCGTCCATCTTCATCTCCTCTGGGTGTGGGATTCTTCTTTGTTCCAAAGAAGGAGGGAACTCTCAGACCGTGCATTGATTATCAAGGTTTGAATCAGATCACAATCCGCAATAAATACCCTCTGCCCTTACTTTCTTCCACTTTCGAACCTATCCAGGACGCAACCATTTTCAGTCGACTAGACCTCAGAAATGCCTACCACCTGGTTAGGATACGTGAAGGAGATGAGTGGAAAACGGCCTTCAAGACCCCCCTAGGACATTTTGAATACCTTGTTATGCCTTTTGGATTAACCAATGCCCCAGCCGTTTTCCAATCTCTTGTTAATTCTGTTCTGGGAGATTTCCTAAACCGGTTTGTAACTGTTTACCTAGATGACATTCTCATCTTCTCAAAGGACCAGGCACAACACGTTCAGCATGTCAGAGCCGTTTTACAACGGTTACTTGAAAACAGACTTTACGTGAAAGCTGAGAAATGCGAGTTCCATGTTGCTACAGTAAAGTTTTTGGGTTTTGTCTTTGAGAGCAGACGGTTGAAGGCTGATCCAGAAAAGGTCCAGGCAGTCACCGAATGGCCCACGCCAACAACCAGGAAACAGCTTCAGAGATTCCTTGGTTTTGCAAACTTCTACCGCAGATTTATCCGTAACTACAGCCAGACAGCAGCACCTTTAACCAGTCTCACTTCCATTAACAGACCTTTCGTTTGGACTTCCAAAGCTGAGACCACTTTCCTTACACTCTAGCACAAGTTCACCAATGCCCCAGTGCTACATCATCCCGACCCTCTGCGCCAATTCATCCTGGAGGTGGATGCATCTGACACCGGAGTCGGAGCTGTGCTTTCCCAGGTGGCAGAGAAGGACAAGAGACTCCATCCATGCACGTTCTTTTCCCGTCGCCTGGCCCCAGCTGAGAGCAGGTATGACGTGGGAGATTGCAAGCTGCTGGCCGTTAAATTGGCCATTGAAGAGTGGAGGCATTGGTTGGAGGGTGCTGAGAATCCTTTTATTATTTGGACAGATCACAAAAACCTGGTTTATTTGAAGGAGGCTAAACAGTTAAATCCACATCAGTACCGCTGGTCAATTTTCTTTTCCAGATTCAATTTTCAGATTTCTTACCATCCGGGTGCAAAGAACACAAAACCAGATGCTCTCTCCAGGCAATACTCCTCAGACCTTGAGGCCAAACCTGCCACCATCCTTCCTCCCAACTGCATTGTAGGAGGAGTCTCTTGGGAAATCAGGGACCAGGTCATGGAGGCTCTCAGGGATCGACCCCGGACTCAACAACGGACGCCCAGGCAGATTGTTTGTGCCACAACGCTTGAGAAGTAAGGTGATCCACTGGGCACACACGGGCAAGTTCTCCCTTCACCCAGGGGTTAGTAGAACTGTAGCTCTTATCAGACGGTCATTTTGGTGGCCATCCTTGTATAGAGACACCATGGACTATGTCTCGGGATGCCACATCTGTTCACAACAAAAAGGGGACATCGCTCTCCAGCGGGTCTGTTACAGCCACTTCCCATTCCCTCTCGTCCCTGGTCCCATATCGCTCTAGACTTTGTTTGGTCTACCCAACTCGCACGGATTCACCAGAATCCTGGCTATCGTTTTTCTAAAGCATGTCACCTGTTCCCCTTAAGGCTCTCCCTTCATCTGCAATCATAGCGCAGCTCCTGGTGAAACACGTTTTCCGCCTTCATGGTATCCCAGAGGAGATCCTCTCAGATCGTGGTCCGCAATTCATTTCCAAGATGTGGAAGGAGTTCGCAGAAACTCTTGGAGGTCAGGTGACACTCACCTCTAGTCACCATCCTCAGACAAACGGTCAATGTGAGCGCATGAACCAGGAACTCGGATCCATGCTGCACTGTGTCTGCTCGTCACATCCATCCTCCTGGAGCACACACTTACCCGGGGTCGAATACGCTCACAACAGTCACATCTCCTCAGCTACAGGTCAGTCACCTTTTGAAGCCTCCCTCGGTTATCAACCCTCACTCTTTCCCCAACAGTCCCCGGTTTCGTCCTCCATTCCCCAGTTCCTCCGTGGTGCTAGACGGGCTTGGACCTCCACCAGAGCTGCCCTCGACCACACGGCGAGGCACAATAAGCAGCTTGCTGTTTGCCGGCGGCGCCCCGCACCCGTCTACACCCCAGGTCAGTCTGTTTGGTTGTCCTCCAAAGACATACCCCTAAAGGCATCTTCCCGCAAGCTGTCTCCACGTTTTATTGGTCCCTTTAATAGGCCTTGTCCACCGACCAAACTGGCATGGAATGGGAAAAACCAGTCCAGGAAACCTACCCGAACCGGGCCAGTAGCGGGACAGAGCGGGACCCCTTCTGTTGTGGGTCCAGAGATTTTTGGTCTGGGCGGAGCCACAGCGTAAAAGGTCCAGAGTCCTCTGATTGGGGGAGAAATTACGTAACTACCCGGGACAATCCCAGGGGATGGAAAGAAGTGAGTCAAGTTCCAGTGTTTGTTTTTGGCTGTACTCCTTGTGCGCGAAAAGGCCTGCAAGTAATAGCTTTTGGTCCAATGTGGAGCTTCAAACGTTCCTCACCATCATCGGAGATAGCAACATTCAGGCCGAGCTGGATGGGATGATAAGAAATGAGAAAGTCTTCAAAGAAGCTTCCCAGTGCATGGCAGCTGAAGGATTCCAGCGCACCTCCGAACAGTGTTGTGCGAAGCTGAAAAAAATAAAAGCCCACTACAGAAAAGTTAAGGACAGCAACGGCCGTAGTGGGAATGGGCGAAGTACATGGAGGTGGTACGATGTGGTGGACGCTATTTATGGACACAGACCGTCAAACCTAGGCAGCGAAGGAGGCCTGGACTCGGCGACCAGTATTCTGGAGTCACTCATAAACCCTGTTGGTAAGCATTTCTTTTGTTGTCTTTTTAGCTCTGCAGGCCATTCATTGCAGCACCAAAAACACTGAATAATAGCAGCACCTATTTAAGAAATGCTCAGCAAGTAAAGGATTTACCCCCTCGTGTTAACTAGCCTTAGCATCAGCTCGTGTTTATGTTAACCTTCATTTAGCATTCCCCCGTGTTTTTAACACGCTGTTCGTGATATAAGCCTTTCATGTTTAGCATGTCCTTGTTGCGTACATGAGGCTGGAGCGGAGTTTGCCTTTCTTGTTAGCGTCTCATTGTTTAAAACATGGCAAAATTGGTTAGCCTTTCACGTTAGCATCTCAGTGTTTTTAGCATCTCCATTGTTTTATACAGCTGAGCACCCACAGTGAGGAGCAGCGAGCTGATCTAATATTATAAAGATCCCAAAAGTCGTGCCAGCAGTGTTTTTAGCCGAGAGTGGACTTTTAACAAGTATATGTTTTTCGAATGAATAAGAATATAACATTAAATTGCAATTAATCTGTACGTCACTGGCGAATTACTGTCATCTAGTGGACACGTTCCAAATGACAAAATGGCCTTAACTCATAGTAGTTTTATTAAGTTTACTATATGCCTACATGCTCTTTTGCTGTAAAAATATTGTGCTTTTCTTACTGATTTATTTTGTGATCTTTTCTTACTGACTAATTTTTTGATCTGTGTTTTTCAGACACATCTGAAGCGGAAAACACTCCCTCTTCAGAGGAACCATCCACTTCCTCAAGTAGCACTCCAGGACCTTCTGTGCCACCATCACCTCTGTCCATACCTTCTGTGCCACCATCGCCTCGGCCAGTTCCTTCGCCACCACCATCACCTCTGTCCACTACCACTCGAGAGGAACATCTACCATGTCGTCGACGCACAGGTAGTGTCTTACCATTCTAAAAATTGCTTTGTGCATAAACAAAACTGACAAGTTCACAGGACAACTGACATTTTGTTATCCATATAAACACAAATGTAATTGCCAATGTTGTTGTTTGCAGGTGACCGAAGACGGCGATTGGAAGCACGCACTCAGATGATATTTGATGAGTTGCAGATCGCAAATGGCAGGCAGATGGACAGAATGGAAAGCATAAGCCGGGAGCAGGTTAACTGGATGCAACAAGATGCTGCAGCAGCAAGGCAGCATGAATCTCAGATTGCAGAGCGATATTTTGAACATTTGGGTGCCCTAAATGCTGTTCTTGGACTGGTCGCACAAAGAATGGGCAGCTCCTCTTACTTCCTGCCACCACCCAGGCAGTAAGGGGCTGTGTGTTTGTCCTGCAATTTTTTTTATCCCACGTTTGTCCTTTTTATCAATACAATTTCAAAGAAAAACAAGTTGTGCATGAATTGTCTTGAAAACAATTTTGCTCGCAAATTTAAATTTACATAATAAATGTAGATTACATTACAGCCCACCTTAAATACATGTTAAAATGGAAAGGTGCAACAGTTTGTTAAAAGTAATATAGTGTACTTTATTAAGTTCAGAAAATAAAACAAACATTTCAGTTCAAACTACAGGTTTCCAACAGTTAAAAGTGTCAAAATAATAAACAAAGTAAATGGAAAGAAAAAACAAAAATTGAGGTCAGCGGTTGAAGTGTCGCATCAGAGCTTCACGCACATCACTGCCCTCCTCTGCAACTTCCTGCATATTTGCAACCACTGGTTCATCAGCAGGTGCGTCACATTCTACATATTCCTCCCCATGGCTCTCACAGATATTGTAAAGCACACAACAGGTCAGCACCATGTATTTAAGAAGCTCTACATCACTGTCGTTTCTCTTCAGAAGACATCGCCACCTACCCTTAAGCCTCCCAAATGCATTTTCGACCACAACTCTGGCTCTGGACGTTTTCCTGTTGTACGTCTGTTGTTCAGCAGTGAGACTACCGTTATCTGAAAATGGTTTTAGGAGCCAGTTCTGTAGAGGATAGGCAGAGTCCCCGAGCACATAAAAGCCTACATTTACTCCCTCAGTGTTCTTGGTGCTAGTCGGGTGCAGTTGTCCATGAGCAACCAAGTCCCAAAATGTGGACAATCGCAGCACACGGGGATCATGTAAGCTACCTGGCTGACCTGCATTAACATTCCAGAACATGCCTCTGCCATCCACAATGCCCTGGAGGATTATGGAATGCCAACCTTTCCATTGAAGTAGTCTGTGTGGAATTCCTGTGGTGCAATTATTGGGATATGGGAACCATCGATGGCACCCACACACTAAGGAACCCCCCACCTGGTCTCAAAATAGTCAGCCATTTCCTGTAGCTTTGCAGAGTTGGAAAAGCAATAACCTCGGCAGGCAAGATTTTACAGACAGCCTTACAGAAGTCCTGCACACAGCAGCACACAGAGGTCGTGCTGACACCAAAAAAAAGCCCGATGCTCCTGTATTCACTGTTAGTTGCAAGCTTCCACAGTGCAATTGCAACTCTTCCTGAGTGGCACGCAGGCTCTGACGTTGGTGTTCATCTTCTGCATGACTGGACGGAGCTTGGAACAAAGATATGAAAAGGTCTCTTCTGACATTCTGAAATGAGCTATCCAATCTGACGGAGTGAAGTTTGGCATGGTCACATTCCAGAAGGCACTGGCACGGCTGAAGGCCCACACAGTTGGTTGCCGTCGCTGATTCAAAAGAGCCAACTAAAAAAGAAAATTCAAACAGTCATAACACAGTAAAAGTAAAAACAATAGTGCTGTGAAAAAGATTGAAACAGTATGGTTATAGACATAAAGTTCACATAAATAGAATTTGTTTAAGGTTAAAATAACAGCTGTTCTTTATGGAGCTACCAGTGACAGGCTATGTTTTGTTCACTTTATAAAATGCACAAATGTGGTATTGCTTGTAATTATCAATATAATTAATTATAATAATTTCAATAAAGCTGCACAACTTATCTATGACATGCCCAGGAAGTAAAGAGTGATGGATTCAGGCCCTCGTGTTGACTAGCATCACCATGTGTGCAGAAGCTGTTTGAAACTTAGTTGGGTGTTGGCCTTCCATGTTTAGCATGTCTTAAAAATGATCAATATACAACCAAACCATTTGATTTTGGCGCTTTTTTTTTGTTTTTCTTTTTTAATAGTTGCCCTAGACACCCCCTCAGAGATTATAATGACATATTACAGCATTAGAAGTTACTTACCACCTGGCGCCTCCGTCTTTGTCTAAAGTTATGCCTCGTGTCCGATATTAATTTCAGAAAGCGTTGTCACCTTTCAGCTGCCCTCCTCCTCGATGCGCACAGCATAGCTCTAAACGCTATCGTGATGTGGGTGTAAAGAATATACCAAACACCAAGAACAGAAAGAACGCGCTGCTGACTGGACTCCATTGTTGTTGTGTTTTGGCGCGTTCTCGTCGCGCTGTATGACGTTAAGGCACACATCGCACGTGATGCATTACGCTACCCCGCCTAGTAACTGGAGCCTGGAATGCGATAGAAACGCTTGCCAGAAAACTTCTAGACCCATACCGGTACATACCGGTCCATAATACCCAGACCTGACCGTTCCAGACCAGGCGATGGAAAAGAGCTATAAGATCCTTAATGTTCCCTCTCCTACCACCGTTCGCCTGGACCTCCCTTTGTCCCTCCCTGTTCACCCTGTTTTTCATGTGTCCCTTATTAAACCTGTGGTCTCCAGTCCCCTCTGTCCCACTCCTCCTCCTCCTGTTCGCCTCTACAAGGGTGATCTTGTGTACTCGGTGAACAAGATCTTGGACTCTCGTCGTCGGGGACGTGGTGTCCAGTACCTTGTAGACTGGGAGGGGTACGGCCGCGAGGAACGTTCCTGGGTCCCTGGCTCCTTCATTGAGGACCCGTCCATGATCCGGGAGTTCGAGGCTGCATCAGCTAGGACGCCAGGGGGCGTTCATTGAAGGGGGGGGGGGTGCAGTGTTGGGAGTAACGTGGTACAAAAGTTATTAATTACTGTAAAGCAGGGGTGTCAAACTCAAACTCACAGGGGGCCGAAATGAAACTCTGGGACGGAGTCGAGGGCCAAACTTAATATTTTTGAAAAAATGACGGCAAATTTGCACATTTTCTTTATCAACATATATGCAATTTTGAACCTTTAAATTTGGAAACAAACTTATTTCTGCATTAACACTGAACGTGGAATAACCAAATTACACACGATCAAGTCAGTTTTAAATAAAAGGCATCAGTGGTATTCATTACTTGTGGTATAATCAGCATTTTATAAATCTATTCAGGATTTATGTTTCCTTGTTTATTCATTTTTCTTATTGTTTATTCTCCTTTTTTTCTCCTGTAATAAGTGTCATCGCTGCTGTGACGTCTAGCTTTCCCCACTGAGGAACAATAAAGGGATTTTCTATTCTATTCATCTATCTGCAGCCTTTCCACTTCCTTTTTTACTGTAGGTTAAATCTTTTCTCACGGGCCAACAACAAAATAAAAATATCATTTTTTCTTAAATGAAAATGCAACATCTCACCTGTTAACTTTCATGTTTTGGAGCAGAAAAAGAGCATAAAACCAGCATATTTAAAGCTCAGTTTGCTCCACTGGTTTACTGTGATGCTCACCTGTTCCAGCCAGATACCTGCATCATGGGGTTGATCTGAGCTGAGGAGGAGACTCCTGTTGTTTTGTTCATCTTCATCATAATAATGACAACATTAGATGACAACAGGTGCTCACATAGGTTTGTGCTGCTGAACATGTCTGAGCAGCTTGACCACGTTGTTGTGTATCGGGGAGGAAACACAACGACAGCAGCCACAGAGCCGTGCTGGTTTGAGTGTGTCGCTGTTCGCTGGAGTTATATCGGCTCTGTCTGGAAGTTAGCTGGAAAACTTTCTCTTTCAGTCGTGAACACATTACTGAGCGGCTAGAATCTCCGTTTCTGGGCTTCAACATCAGAAAATAGCTGAGTGAACTCAGCGCTGAGTGAGAGGAGTGTACCTTGTCCGAGACAGCGGAGCTGCACACCGGCAGCAGGCGCTGAAAAAACACAAAGGAGGGGGCACGTCGGCTCCGCGCTGACGCCGCAAAGCATCATGGGAGTTGAAGTCTTTGCGGTAAAATCGGTCAGCGGGCCAGTTTTAATATATTTTTGATATTTATCTCGCGGGCCACATAAAAATGCTCCGCGGGCCGCATTTGGCCCGCGGGCCTTGACTCTGGCATATGTGCTGTAAAGCATTGATTTTTGCTGTGATGTGGTAATGTAAGGCATTACAGGGAAAGAAATTGGTAATATTTACAGGGCACAATTGTCAGTAACGCGGTAATTACAACGCATTTTTAAACCCAGAATCAAGATGTGGGTTTCCTAAAAATTCTAATCGCGGGAAGCCTGAAAAAAAATCCAGTATCCACATATATGACGTCATTTATGGACTCAGCTTTGCGGGCATTCTATGAGCAGAGAGGACGCAGCGGTAATGGCTCAAATACTCCAGCTGCGTCCTGCGCGCGGCCGCTGTTATATTCACAAAATCGCTCCACCAAAACAAAGTCATTCGTTTGTGATCGTTTATATCAGCTCATATTCTCTGGTACTTCATGTACTTTTCACCTGAGTTCAAAATCTGTGCCCCGGTGATTTCAACTCATTGCTGCTGGAGCGCAGCGCATATTAAGCTTCTTTTTTTTTTTTTTTTTTTTTTTTGT
>SSNQ01034161.1:262289-293023 GCA_006942095.1 Nothobranchius kuhntae
CTTCAGCCTTACCTGGGCAGGTCGGGGTAACCTTACGGTGTCAACAACCGACCTGTTTACCGAAGGGTTCTGGGTGGGGTGTAAGTATGCGGCCCCCCTTGAGTTCCGCCTCTAGGAACAATGCACACAGGGTGTGGCAGTCCAGGGCATCAGGACCTGAAATGTTGCCCAGTTTTCTATGAGGAAGCTTTTAGTTCTGGCCTACTTGGATAATCACCAAAAGGTTACTTAGAATTTTATCTAATAATGGCTTTCTGATCAAATAAAAAAATAAATCACAATAAACATTACCCTCAAAACTGGACCAAATCCCTATTAGACACTTATCAAAAACCCAACTGGACTAAATGACACACACCAGGACTTGATCAATTCTGGATGGGCCTCCCTTGGGTGAAGGTGTCTAAGGTTAATGGCCGAAACACCTGAAGATCCCAAGGTCCACTACTGACAATGTGTCCAATTTTCCAAATGTAATAAAACCAAATTAATCCTGCCCCTCACCCTTACTCTAACCTTAACCATAGGTTTTTAGCCGCAACCAACTTCTTAACCAAATTAACTCCTCTCCTCACTTTTACTTTAACCCTAATCCTAAACTCTAACCTTAAGGTCAGTAACCTTGCCCCTAACCTTAACCCTAACCTTAAGGACATTAACCCTGCCCCTAAGCCCAAACCCTAACCTTAAGGTCATTAACCCTGCCCCTAACCTTAACCCAGATATCAACAGGAGCAGCTCTGTCCTGTGTAACCTCTGACAGGATACTCACAATAGCATCCTGATTCTCCACAAGGCACTTGGTCACATCATGGTGGCTTGTCCACCTGATCTCCAACAGTCGTTTCAGGGAGGGAACGTCATAGTTCTGTGAAACATAATGACGGTGGAAAAATGAGTGTAGAGATCCTGATAGATCAAAAAAGGTTTTTGCACATGGCTCTGCCTGCATTGCATGGACCACTGCCATATGCAGCTGGTGGTTGTAGCAGTGGATGTAGGGAATATCCTTCCCTACCATCTTCTGCAGTAAGGCCTGAACCCCACCCCTGACCCACTCATGACAGAAGCTCCTTCATAGCACTGACTGATCATTTCAGCCGCACTATATCCTGAGTCAGAGAGTTGCTCAAGAATTTGGGTGGTAATGAATTCAGCATTTAACTGACTGAGGTCAAGCATACCGATCAGGTGTTCCTCTGGAATGCCATTACAGATAAATCTAACCATGACTGACTGATTCTCCACATCTGTCCCTATTGTTCCATCACTTTTAAAGCAAAACCCAGCATAATCTGCTTTGTCATAATTATCTTTGATCTTTTTCAATACCATTTTTGCCAGTGCTGCAATAATTTGTTTTATATGTTGTGAGATGTGTATTTTGCATTTTCTGGGATGTGTTTGTTTATTTCATTAAATTTGGAGTCTTTGGCCAGTGTGTAGTCGACCATTTTTAAGAACAGTCCTGCAGAGAAATTATCACCACTGGAGCTTTCCACACTAGTTCATTTACTGCTAGGAACTGAACTACTTCTCAAAAAATTTTTACGTAGTATCTGTTTTTCTCGATTTGTGTGGGACTTATTAAATTACCTATTGTTTCCCCTGTGTTCACTCTTTGGGACATTTCAGACCAGCTTTTTCAGTTTGATGTGGCATTGACTTGATGCATGCTTTGTGAATCCCTTGTCCTTTTCCAGTGCTGTTTTCCAATAAAAATAAATCCTTGTTTTGTGAAAACCAAATCTCTATCATTGTTCCCTCCAAATTTACGACATGGGAAACAAAAGCACGCATCCAGCTTTACTGAATATTCCAGCCATGGTCTCCCACGATACCAGGCAGGGCAAAATGAGTGCATGTTCTTCCCAAAATGGTGCTTGGGGAAAACAAGAGCGGTGGGTTTGTGACGGTGCGCTACTGTTCAGGTCTGTGTCACCCACAGCGACGGCTGGGTTGGTAGCGACGGAGACAGCAGGAGGGGCTGCGGTGCTTGTGCAACTGGTTGTTCCAGTACTGCCCTGAACACGGGGGGTTGTGGCGAGTTGAAGAAGAAGAAGAAGAAAATATAATTTCTATAGCGCCTCTCAAGATAAAAATCATTAGGCACTTCACAAAAACAAAAAATGTAAAAATATAAAAAAGCATTTAGAAAATGTTTAAAAATATATTTAAAATCAGCAAAAATAGGCAATTGTGATTAAAAAATGTTAAGAAAGAGAGAGTGAACAGGAAAGAGGGAAATCAGTGGATCCTGAGGAAGGTGGAATAGGTAGGGAGAGCAGGATAAAGAGAGAGTGGTGAAGAAGGTTATACAAAAGCCAGCTTGAACAAGTGAGTCTTCAGCTGCTTTTTAAAGGAGTTCACTGAGTCCACTGATCTCAGGCTCAGTGGGAGAGAGTTCCAGAGTCTGGGGACCACAGCAGCAAATGATCTGTCACCTTTGGTCTTTAGCCTGGTGCTGCACAACCAGTAGGCTTTGATCACTGGACCTCAGGGACCTGCTGGGGGTGTAGGGACTAAGATGTGATGTGGGTGTGTTTGGAGGACTTGGTCAGAAGCCGAGCACAGGCATTCTGAACCCCCATTAGACGGTTCAGCGAGGTTCTGCTCAGACACGTGAAAAGAGAGTTAAAGTAGTCTAAGCGTGAGGAGATGAAGGTGTGGAGAAGTGTCTCAAGTTAAGAGTGGGACAGAATGTGACTCAGCTTAGCAATGTTCTTGAGATGGAACCGTGAGGTTTCCAAGATGGCGCCGTGAGGTCGGCTGCCGTCACGATTGCTCCGACCACCTCTTTTGTTTGTTTTGTTTTTTTTCAAAGTCTGTTTTTGCGTTCTATATCGTTAAATTAATCACCATTGGGTACATTAGGTATGACAGTGCCACTCTTGTTTCTATTGGTGTACAATGTACTCACAGTTTGGGGTTTTTAACTCCGGATCTGAGCTGGCCGAGTGAGATCTTGAGGGAGAACAACAGACGCGACGTGAAGCGGCGGCCTCGAGGGAAACGTGCCGGCATCAGGAACAGGCTGAGAGCCCGTGCACACTGCACACCTCTGCCTAGCATCCTGCTCGCCAACATCCAGTCACTGGAGAACAAGCTTGATGACCTCAGGGCCAGGATAAAGTTCCACAGAGACATTCAGGACTGCAATCTCCTCTGCTTCATTGAGACATGGCTGACCCTAGCGGTGCCGGACTACGCCATCCAGCCGGCCGAGTTCTTCTCGGTTCACCGCATGGACACGGGACTCGGGGAAGTCAAGGGGAGGCGGCGTGTGTTTAATTGTGAACAACAATTGGTGCAACAGTGTGAACGTGGTTCCTTTGACACGCTCCTGCACACCAAATCTGGAACTACTGTCCATCATGTGTCGTCCTTTTTATCTACCTCGGGAGTTTACATCAGTCATTATAAGTGCCGTTTATATACCACCACAAGCGACACGGACACTGCCTTATGCGAGCTGCATGAGGCTCTCACACAACACCAGGTACAACACCGGGATGCCGCGCTTATTGTGACGGGGGACTTCAACGGTGCCAACCTCAAACGCGCAGCTCCGAACTTTTACCAACATATCACCTGCCCCACCAGAGGTGAAAGGACACTGGACCACTGCTACACTACGGTCAAGGACGGCTACAAGGCACAATCTCGCCCTCCGTTTGGCAAATCCGATCATGCCGCCATCTTCCTCATGCCAAAATACAAACAAAGGCTGAAACAGGAAGTTCCGGTTCAGAGGAAGGTCGCGCGCTGGACGGACCAATCGGTGTCTGCATTACAGGATGCACTCGACGAAACAGACTGGGACTTGTTCAGAAACAGCTCCGATGACGTCAACGTGTTTACAGAAGCGGTTGTGGGATTCATCGGGAAACTAGCGGATGATACCGTGGAGACAAGGACTATCACTACGTTTCCCAACCAGAAGCCGTGGGTGGATAAAACCATCCGCGAAGCTCTGAGATCCCGCACCGCTGCCTATAACACGGGACTCGCGACGGGGGACATGAACCCGTACAAAGCCGCGTCATATCACGTGCGGAAGGCGGTAAAAGAGGCGAAGCAGCGCTATGGGAGGAAACTAGAGTCACAACTCCAACAGAGTGACTCTAGGAGCCTGTGGCGGGGACTGAGGACAATAACGGATTATAAAGCACCAACAAGCAGTATGACGAACGCGGACGCGACTCTGGCAGACGAGCTGAACACTTTCTATGCTCGCTTCGAGGCTGCAGCTAAGGACTCCAACGACGCTAGCGCTAGCGGCGCTAACGGCTGCAGACAGGAAGATACTGCCAGCACCGGAAACATGCTCGTCATCTCCGAGCATGACGTGAGGAGAGCCTTCAAGAGAGTGAACACCAGGAAAGCAGCAGGACCAGACGGCATCCCAGGTCGTATCCTCAGAGACTGCGCATACCAGCTAGCTCCTGTTTTCACTGAGATATTCAACATCTCTTTATCTCAGTCGGTGATCCCCACATGCTTCAAAGAGTCCATCATTGTTCCTGTCCCGAAGAAACCCCACCCTGCTTCTCTCAATGACTATCACCCCGTAGCCCTCACCTCAGTAGTGATGAAGTGCTTCGAACGCCTGGTCAGAGACTTCAGCATTTCTTCACTACCAGACACACTGGACCCACTACAGTTCGCTTACCGTCCAAATCGTTCTACAGACGATGCCATCTGTCATCTCCTCCACACATCACTCACTCACTTGGACACTAGAAGGGGGAATTATGTTAAAATGCTCTTCATTGACTACAGCTCTGCATTTAATACCATAATTCCCTCCACACTCACCACCAAACTGGAGCACCTGGGACTGAGCTCATCTATGTGCCAGTGGATCTCCAACTTCTTAACTGGCAGACCACAGGCAGTAAGGATGGGCGGACATGTCTCAGCCCCCACCACTCTCAGCACTGGAGCCCCACAGGGGTGTGTTCTAAGCCCCCTGCTGTACTCTTTGTACACATACGACTGTGTGGCCAGTACCAGCTCCACCACCATCATTAAGTTTGCTGACGATACCGTCGTGGTGGGCCTGATCTCTGACAACAACGAGGCGGCCTACTTAAAGGAGGTCAGGAATCTGGAGACCTGGTGCAAGAGGAACAACCTCCTTATAAACGTCAGCAAAACGAAGGAGTTGATAGTGGACTTCAGCACGAAGCAGGAGAGGAACTACCAGATCCCTGTCATCAACGAGTGCCCAGTGGAGAGAGTGAGCAGCTTCAAATACCTCGGTGTTCACATCACGCAGGACCTGTCATGGTCCTGTCACATCAACAGCGTGGTGAAAAAGGCCCGGCAGCGTCTCTACTACCTCAGACGCTTGAGAGACTTCCGACTGCCCTCTAGGGTGCTCAGGAACTTCTACTTGTCCACCATAGAGAGCATCCTGAGGGGGAACATCATAACCTGGTTCGGGAACAGCACCATGCAGGACAGACGAGCTCTACAGAGGGTATTCGATCAGCTGAGCGCACCATCCGCTCCGAGCTCCCTGACCTGCACTCGATCTACAGCAGGCGGTGCTGGACCAAGGGCAGGAAGATCGTGAAGGACCTCAGCCATCCAAATAACAGACTGTTTGTTCTGTTGAGGTCAGGGAAGCGATTCCGCTCCCTGAAGACCAACACAAAGAGGCTGAGGAGGAGTTTCTTCCCGCAGGCGATACGATCTTTAAACCACACCACCACATAGTAAGTGCCCACACATATGGTTCTCACACACACTGAACAGTCTGGACTTTGCTTAAGCACAGTTGCACTACAAAGTCACTAAAATGTGGTTTGCACAACTCTGGACATTGTATATATATTTTTTTCATTTCCATTTAATACTTGTTCAGCCGCTGTTTTGTACAGATATTATTATTTCTTCACACATTCTTATACATTTACATACTATGTATTTTGTTGTACAGTTACTTTATTCTCAGCTTCAACTTATATATATTTTATCTTATTCCTTCCCAGCTAAATTTACCTTTTATTCTAATTTGTATTGTGTTGTGTATTTTGTTGTAAAGCTATTCTATTATTCAACTTTAATTCAGATATATTTTACCTTACTCTTTCCCAGTTAATTTACCCTTCATTTTAATCCGTGGTGTACAGCTTTTTATTTTCAACTCTTAGGTCACGAGCAGTTGTGTAAGGCATTTCACTGCATTTCGTACTGTGTATGAATGTGTATGTGACAAATAAAATTTGAATTTGAATTTGAATTTGGAAGAAGGAAGAGCGAACAAGAGAACTGACATGAGAATCCAGGGTGAGAGCTGGGTCAAAGGTCACGCCAAGATTCCTGACAGAAGGTTTGATGTGAGAAGCAAGCTGACCAAGAGAGTCTCTGACTTTGGGAACCAGCTTGTCTGGGGCACAGATGAGGATCTCAGTCCTATCTTCATTCAGCTGTAGAAAGCTCCCACCATCCAGGTTTTGATAGAGTCTAAGCAGGTGTGTAACAGCTGCAGCTTAGACATCTCATGGGGCTTAAAGATGTACAGTTAGATGTCATCTGCATAAAGATGGTAGGAGATTCCTTTGAAGGAGCTCAGGGTGTGCTGAAGAGGAAGCAGATAGAGGAGGAAGAGCAGAGGCCCCAGCACAGAACCTTGTGGGACACCATGGGTAAGAGAGGTGGTGGAGGACCTAAACTTGGAGACGGCCACAGAAAAGGAACACTCAGAAAGATAAGAGGAGAACCACTCCAGAGCAGATCCTGATAGGCCTACCCAGTCTCTCAGCCTCTCCAGTAGCAGATGATGCTCAACAGTGTCAAAGGCCGCAGTCAGGTCCAGCAGGACCAGAACAGAACAGTCCCCTGCATCACTGTGAGTCAGAAGGTCATTAGAGACCCTAAGAAGAGCTGTTTCAGTAGAATGAGCTGTACGAAAACCTGACTGGAAGTTATCATAGATGTTATGTTCATCAAGAGCTGCTGTGAGTTGTTTAGCCACAACCTTTTCCAAGATCTTGGAGATGAACGGAAGTTTAGAGATGGGTCTGAAGCTGCTATGGAGAGAGGGGTCGAGACTCATTTTTTTAAAAGTGGGTGGATTGCAGCATTCTTAAAGTAAGCAGGGACCTGGCCAGAGACCAGAGAAGCATTAATTATAGAGAGCACGCTAGGACCGATGGACTGAAAAGCACTTTTAAATAAAGATGAGGGTAAGATGTCGAGGGGGCATGCAGAGGTCTTCATAGAGTTAACTAGTTTGGTTAACTCAGGCAAAGAAACAGGAGCAAAACTATCTAGGTTGGAGTCAGGAGAGGCAGTGATAAGGCTGAAGGAGAGATGATCAAACCTTATTAACTTTGTCCACAAAGAAAGACAGACAGTTCTCACAGTCTGTAACAGAGTGGATGGAGGCTGTAGGAGAGGCAGGAGAGACAATGCTGCTGATGGTGTTAAACAGCACCTTGGGGTTCCCTTTGCTCTGGGACACCAGGTTGGAGGAATAGGAAACCCTCGCGTCTCTGACTGCAGAGTTAAAGGATGTCAGAAGATCCTTTAGGTGCAGCAGATGGACGTGGAGATGGGTTTTCTTCCACAAACGCTCAATTTTTCTGCACTGGCGCTTCAGGCTGCGAAGGCTGTCATTAAACCAGGGAGTAGGGTTCACTGCAGGAACTGGTCTGGTTCTGACAGGACAGTTGTTGTCCAGTATGGAGAGGCAGTGTTCGTTAAACTGAGAAGTTAAGGAATCTGGGTCATTATCAGAAGAACAGGGTGGATCAAAAGCAGCAGAAAAATTGCTAGCTGTGCTCTCATTAAGAAAACGAGAACTAACCATACGGCGAGCAGGAGGTGGGGACGCAGAAACTGACAAGTTAAAGAAAATGCAATGGTGATCAGAAATATAAACGTCCTCAGGACAAGCACTGTCAGCATTTAGACTCAGGGTAAAAGCAAGGTCCAGAGTGTGCCCCCTGGTGTGTTTGGGGCCAGAAACATGCTGGGTAAAGCTGAAGAAGTCCATAAGGCTGGAGAAATTCATGGCAAATTGATCAGAGGGAATCATCAATGTGGATGTTAAAATCACCAACAATCACCAGTCTGGACAGCTTCACAGTGGAGGATAGAAAGTCACTAAACTCCTGAAGGAAATAACCGTTTGGACTAGGTGGATGATAGACCACAGCACATTAGAACGGGTCCTTACGCCCAACTTTAATCAGCTGTAGTTCAAAGGAAGCAAAGTGACCAGAGGTGTTAGAGCTACATGGAAGATGGTCTCTGAAAACAACAGCTAGGCCTCCACCACGACCAGAACCCCGGGACTGGCTAAGAAAAGAATAACCACTCGGGCAGAGTTCAATCAGACCAGAATAATCAGATGTTTGCTGCCAAACTTCAGTCAGAAACAGAAAATCCAGGTTTTTAGAGAGAATTACATCATCGAGCAGGAAGGACTTATTGTTAACAGAGTGGGTATTTAATAGAGCCATGCTGAGTGAGGTGGAGGAATCAGAAACTAGAGAAAAAGCTGGAGTTAGCGAACATAAATTAGCAGGGATAGATCCACGGTGTTTATAAAAACCACTTATGGAGGGAATAGGAGGAGAAACCACTGAGGAATGAGGATAAACCGACCTTAAAAAACGTGGACGGAGAAACCGCGCTGCATCGCGGCCTGGCGGGAATGCGGAAGTGGTGCTCAAGTCACCAAACAAAGGAAGAGAAGCTAGAAGATCACGCCACTGTTTACTAGATAAACCACGTTTTAAGTCTTATTCTCACCTGGACTCATGCTCATTTACCTGTTTTCCTCCGACGTTTTCCCGGGAACGGACAAACATCGCTGGAGGCGCGCAGGTCGGGACCGTCGTTTGGCTCCGGGCCAGTGCGCCACTCAGATAAACAAACAGGGAGGTACGTCCTCGGTGCATCTTGGGCGATCGTGAACGAACGGAAGGACAAAAGAGTCTGGTGATCATAGGAGATGGTAGCAGGGACACTACTGAAGAGAATCGCTGACAGGAGCAAGGTGGAAAAGAGGAGGTTAGTGGAGAAAAGTTTGAAAAAGTGGTCGGTGACTGCGGCTAAGCCAAGCACAGGCGCCATCTTGTTGGAGACCGGAGAAGCAGCACCCGACGAGTCGGCTTCTGCCACTAGTGCCTTAGCACTATTGCTCGGTTTAGAAACCAGAAACCTGCGCAAGTTGACTCAGTTCACTTCAAAAACAATTTAAATGAACGAGGCAAACCAAAACCTTGAGAAAGAGTAACCAAATAATTCCAGTGACCGACAGCAGAAGAAAACTTCAACCAGTGGCTGAGCTCAGATAACAACCGTGCGTCTCTTTTCTGCTGCTGACTGTCTGGGAACGTGTGAACTGTGAAGCACGTGAGATGACAGCGAATGAAGTGCAGTGGCTGGCCACACCCTTCCTATGCATCTACCAATCAGCAGCTACTTTGAATGAGGGAGAAAGAGAGAGGAGAGCACTCTGACCCTTTTTCATCAAATCTTTTCAAATTTGGGATTTCTACATGTCATCACATTTGGGGGGCAGTCACTATTTTTAGGGGGGCATTGCCCCTCCTTGCCCATGCCTACATCCGGGCCCGCAATGTACCCGATGAAAGGTGATGTTTCTAACAGTTTCCTCAGGTATCTTCATGTGGGTGTGGAGAAAGTTCTTGATGGTTTGTTCGCAATCCTCCGCTTCTCCTACGGTCTGCTCTGGAAGGCCTGCGAACACCAGGTTATCTCTCATGTTGCGTGCCTGGAGATCCAGAACCATCTCCTTTAGAGCTTTGTTATCCTGGGAGATCCAATCAAATCCTTCAGTCAAGGGGGAACCGATTCCCGCAGAGACGCGTTCTCAGCAGTGAGCTGCTCCACCTGCTCCTGGCTGAGTTCCAGAGATTGTCAGAGGTCCTGGGACTCCTTTTGAAGAACCTCAAGCAGGTGGAGTCGCCCCTCAAATCCCAGAAGCTGTTTACCTATGGATTCTAGTAACTCTAGAACATCCTTATGGGGAGATGAGGCCTCAGGCGAGTCCTGGGGACGGCGAGTCCTGGGGACGGCTCATCTTGGGTGGAGTCACTCACATCCTCTTCAGCTCAGCTCAGCTGCTGATTTCTTCGGTCCCATGAAAAAAAAATTCAAAAACTTCGTCAATTAATGTTTGCAAACTTTCTAAGATTTATCCACTTACCTCCAGGTTGAGTGAGTTATATTTACCAGATTTATTTTTCTTTTTGCGTTTTCAGTGAGTAAATTAGGCGAAAATGCGTCTTAATTGTTTGTGGAAGTTGGTTAACGAGCTGCCATCTGCTTCAAATGCTGCTGTGTGTCCGGTGATCGGGTCCGTCAGCGCATGCTCTCTCCAATCTCTATAATCATAATACCAGCAGGTGGCTGTGGACTGAACTTGAATTCAATGAACCATTTTAACAGTTTAACAACAACCACACCTCTATGTTTTATCTCTATTTTACAAAGCATGAATGTAATTTAACACAGTCGATAGCATTAATAGTCAAATTAAAAATATATACATCAGCAGGTATTTTGTTAGGAGTTTAAATTTTATGTAAGGATATCCAACAACTGCACTGATTTGAGACATATCCAAACCCTTAGAAAACCCTAAGCAACATTTATTAGGCAGATTGGATGTGTTCTAGATATATATCGCACTTTTGCTGTAGCAGCTGCAAAACTGTGGGATGAACTTCCTTTAGAGAAAAGACAGGCCAGTTCCTTATCTGTTTTTAAGGCACTCCTGAAAACCCACCTCTTTACCCTGGCTTTTGATACCTTCTGAGATGTTGGTTTCTATTTCATTTTTTTGAATTTTAGCTGTTTTAGGTGATTCAATGGGGTTTTATCAAGTTTTTATTTTTAATATAGGGCTATTTTAATTTTATGTATCATGTGTTTTATTTATTTATTTATCTTTGCTGTTTTCTGTTTAGTCAATTGTTTTAATGTATTTTCTGTACAGCACTTTGTTCCTGTGCTGGGTCTTTTAAAGTGCTTTATAAATAAAACTGGATTGGATTGGATTGGATATATGAATCTGTTGTTCCAAGGAAATGTTAATATTCCAGATATCCATAATAATTATTACCATCCACAACGAACACTTCAGATATTGGACAAATGACGTCAAACTTCCCATTCATGTTGTAACGTGATGTAAGTGGTTACTTTTAATGAATGTGATAATCCATATAAATATGAATTATCTATATTAATGATATTTGATTTAAGGTGAAACCAGGTCTTTTTACTAGTCCAGGGAAATCACACCTTCATAATAATTTGAGTCGGAGGCAAAAATATAGTTTATAAAAATCAATTTAATACTATATTTCTGCTACTAATGATGATACAGAACAGATTATGATGAAACAGGATAACTGAGACAAAGAAGGAAATAATGGAACGCAAGCTTAGATGTTATGTTAACAACTCCTAATTACGTGTCTTAAGGTGGTTTTCCAGGAACGCTACTCAGAGCAACTTGGACCGAAGCAGCTTGGCCCGATCACTGTTTCCAAGAGCAAAATTTGGTATTTTCCCTCTACTTTCCCCACATTTTTAATTCCTGCCCCGTTGAGGTACCTGGCAAGGCTGAGTCGGACCGTGTCGTGATTTTGGCCGCTGATTGGCTAGGGCAGGGGTCGGCAACCTGTTCCCATCAAAGAGCCATTATTACCCATTTCCCACAGTAAAGAAAACACTGGGAGCCACAGCAGCCGTGGCGTTGTGGGCGGGGCCTACCCTCAGACAGCAGAGAGCTGCTTTAACCAATCACAACAGGTGACAGCAGCCGGTACCGGTCGCTCGTGTACGTCAAAGCTGTCTTTCATAAGATGATAATCAATAAAACGATTTATATAAAGTGGATCCAGAAGTTGTAGCCCGTCTCTGCCTACAATATTTTGATATTTTTCACCCTGTTGGTGGTTTTACTGAGCAGGTGCCACTTTTGTCATACGTTTCTTTTTAAAACATGTTTAGACTGTTCAGAATACAAATCCAGGCTCTGTCACGTTTGATTGTTGTAATTAAACTTTGTAGGTGGGGATGGTTAGCCTGGCAAGCCAGACTAAATAAATGTATTATTTAGTCTGGCCACGCTCCATTGACGGCTCTTGGTTGTGGGGCGGGTTCTACCGTTGTCTTTCAAATGATCTCCGCATGCTACTGGACAATGAATGTGACATACTCTTGTTTCACTCTGTTGCATCATCCCACCCACCAGGCATATAGAGTGCCCTGATTGGCCCACAAAGCGGATAAAGCTCTGTGATTTGTTCACTAAGCAGATAGAGCACTATGATTGGCCCACCATTATGGACCAATCACAGCTCTTTATGCATTTGAAACCCCTCTAGAGAGCTGTGATAGGCTAGCCAGAGTCCTGGTAGGAGCTGTGGAGGTTCCAATGGAGCATGCCTAGACCATTCTTTGCAAAGCAAGAATTTGGTCTAGTTCACTAGGCTAGGGGATGGTCAAAAAAGGATCCGATCAATTTGTTTTTCCCTTAAATTATATCTCTTTGCAACAATTTTCACAAGAAAACAGAACAGTTAAAAGCAGGGCTTGTGTTGAACGGATAGTTCCCGTATTTGACCGTTTATTTTGACGAAGAAAGAATAGAAAGAATTACCCCGACGCATGCAGAAAAACTGACACTTTATTCATTTCGCACATCGCAGATGTAGCTAAATCACTCAAGAAAAGATTCCCTTCTGAACATCTGAGCTGGACACCGCTCAGTGCAGCTCACTGGCAGCGCGTACGTACGGTGCACAGCGAGCTGAAGATGTGGAGAAGGGGCTTGGAGCGTGTCGCAGAACCAGAGCGCATGCAGGAAGATTCCTCCGACTGAAGCGAGACTTGGAAAATGTTCCCTGATTATGAAACTTTGGCTGAATAGCGCTTGTTCCTGTCTCCAATGTGGCGACACATCCAGGAGCCGTCTGAGGAGAATCCCAGAATCTCACATCCTCTTCAGCTCAGAAAGCGCCTATGATTACTCACAAGCGTGACCCGTCAACCCGGTCTCACAGTGGTTTATGCTTCTCCATCAGCTCCGCAAGGGACAGACGCACGGATTGACGGAAGCGTTTTGCTCTCATACTTCTCCGTCTCCTGGAGAGTGTTGCAAAGCAATTCCCCACCAAGACAGCAGAGGGCGTAGCACTGTTCTGTGGTATCATATCATGTATCGGTCCAAGATAGTGTGTTTATATTGTGTTTTTTGTGTATATAAGAGACTTTTAACACAGACATATTTGTCTCTCATTCTCCTCCACCTCTTCATGCACTCGCCACCTCTAAACCCACGTTTCCTGTCATTTCCGTCCACAAATAAAACGCTTGCTGCGCATCTTTTTCCTCCAGTCACGGGAGAATTAAACGTTCAAATTTTTAGAGTTTTTTCGCGAGGTATTCTTCAAGCTTCTCCGTGTCTGCCGCTAGTTATCCTCGGCTCTCTTTGCAATGGCGGCGCTGTAAACAACAGCGGCGTCCTGACCAATCACAAGCTTGCGTAATCCGTCTCGTTCGACGGATGTTTAAAAAAGTGGGCTCAACTCCGTACGTACTTGCGTGCCTGCCGGAGCCCTACGCAAGAACGGATAATGGCGTTGCGTGTCTCCGCACTGACGCAGACGGAGAAGCATGAATCAGGCTTAATGTAGTAAAATATAAAGCATTTTATTTAAATATCCATTCATTATTTTACAAGTACAGAGAGCCGCATCAGATGGATGAAAGAGCCGCATGCTCCAGAGCCGTGGGTTGCCGACCCCCGGGCTGGGGGTGGAGTCACTGGTTGCTCCAGAATTTTTTTCTTTCTGCTTCACTGCCTGCAGCCATTTCCTGGTTCAGAGTCTGACAAAAAGCCATAAAACTGAGCAAAATGTCCAGCTACACCAACATTTTTCAGCTGACTTGTGTTTCTGGGGAGCATACAGGTTGCCTTACACTGTTTACTGATCACCTCATGCTATTTATCACAAGTAAAAATGATTTTCTCCTATTCAGAATTCAGTTTAGCTATTGTTCATGTCTGGAACGTTAATTTTTACTAAGAACAACAGATTGGATCAGAAACAGAACCAGTCTGCCTAATAAATGATAAACAGCCAGAGGGCCTAGCTGGTGAACAACACTGACCAGCTGACTCCACTGAAACCTGTCCTGTGGGACTGTTTCACTTACTTTATGCTTCTTTGTGAGAAATCTCCTGATGTCCATGTCTGTGGAGGGATCAGACATGGAAAGATTATTGTGAGATAGTGACATCTCCTCCTCCTTGGTGCATAAATTGGAGGCACTTCCACTTCTAAGCACTGAAGTGGAGAATACCTCTCGTGGTGCAGTGTGATTTGCAAGCTGAGGAAGTTCACGGCGAACTTTGTTTATCGTACCCAATGTCGTTGTTTTGCGCTGAAGCAGTCTGTGCGACAGCGCCACCGAGGTGATGAAATTGTCTGTCGTGACATTTCTCCCAAAAAGGGCTCCAGCAGTTTCATGACCACATTCTCTTCCCGCCTCTCGCCCTTCCGATGACTGGCGTCCTTTCCCAAGTAAGGGGATGCATTGCACACATATTTGGTCTCCAAATCTGTGGCCATCCAGAACTTGAGCCCGAATTTGTCAGTCTTGGTTGCAATATACTGGGTGAACGGTCAACGAACCTTGGTAGGGAACTGCTGTTCATCAATGGTCATGTGTTCATCTGGAGTGAAACTCTCAGCACAGTTCTTGGTGAAGCATGTCCAGATGTCAGAGATCAGCCAGGTCCTGGATTTTACACAAATGTGTGCAGGTTTAGTAAATCTAGTGTTAAATCCATCTCCTACATCACTGAGTCAGCGGAGGACAGGTGTGGTCCTGATCCTGTGGAGGAACTGTCAGTGCAGGCTTTCACATCACAACTCCACCTCTCCTGGTCCCAACTCCACTGATGTTGACTCTTGTCTTCGGCACAAGCGGGTCACTTTGAGGCTGTGGAGCGTTCACACCGGAGAAAGTTTGATGTCACATTTAAGTCAAAGTGTGAAAACTCACACAAATAAACCTGATTCACTCAAAAAATCTGAATTGAGCATGTGATTGTTGTCTAAATGTGGAAGGGGGAGGGCGTGTGTGTGAGTGTGTGTGTGTGTGTGTGTGTGTGGGGGGGGGGGGGGGGGGGGGGTCTATGGATAACACATTAGAAATCATCCTCAAAGGACAAACGGAGACACTAACAAAACACCTGAATAGCATCAACGTCACCAACAACATAAAGACAAAAGACAACAGCATAACAGTCATGGACATGAAAATAACCAGACAGACGGAACCTTAAAAATAAACAAATATAGAAATATAGAACATCAAAGAGTGCGAGAGGGAAACAAGTCAAAGACACACAAGAGCAGCCAAACAAGAAGCAGAGAGCACAATAAAGAAATCAGTTAACCGACCACTGCACAAGGGAAAAATCACATGATGGACTGGGACAGAACACAGATCAGGACAACAAATATACAAAAGAAGTGATAGAAATAAGGAGACGTGGACACAAAACCACGAAGAGACGATGGAGTAGCACATTGGATCACACATGGGACTTTGTCATCAGCAAGGAGGACACGGGCAGCAGAGGGCAACATCGTCCTCTGCTGCTCGCGGAAGTGACACCACCAACACCGGCTAACTCTAATGATGGCTAGAGTCGCTAAAACATGTCAGCTTCAAGGTAAACAACAGTTGTTTCACTGTGCTGTGTAAAAACAGAACAAAGTCATGGAAAGTGAGTTTAAGATGTGCTGCTGAAAGGTTTTCACACATCTGGATCAGCGGGGTCAAACTCACATTAGAACTGAGCTGGAATGAAAATCTGGGACGGAGTTGCCAGACTGACTCAGTATTTATTAAAACAGACGACAAACGTGAACATCTACAGATATGTACTGTTGAACCTTTTCATCTGGAAACAAACTTATTTCTGCATAAAGACAAAATCTGGATTAAACAGATTACATCAGTGTGTTCATCAGTCAGCCAGACTGAGGACGGTAACGCTGCGCTAGCATGGTCGCTAATGACTGTAAACAGAAAGGAGGGGGCGCTTTGACTGATGCACTAATGCAGCAAAGCACTATGGGATTTGTAGTCTTTGTGGCACACCAGCCGGTGGGCCAGTTAATACATATTTAATATATGATCTAGTGGGCCAAATCTAAATCTACTGTGGGCCAGATTTGGCCCGAGGGCCTGAGTTTGACGCCTGTGATGCTTTTCTAGTAGAGAGTTTAGGACATCTCCGTCCAGCAGAGGGAGCTGTTGGTGCAAAAGTAGTTAGAGCAGACAGAAAAGACTTTCTAAAGAGATGATTTAGTTTGAGCCTGGATGAGTTCAGCTCACATGTAAGCAGGTTGGGTCGATGTGAAACGACCTTTTTATTATTTCTGTTGGTTTAGGGAATTACTTTTCTGTTCTTGTCTTTGGAAAAAAGTCTTAACCCCTAAAATCTAACCTGTTACTGAAGAAGTGAAGTTTCATCAGAAATGATCAGAATGGAGTCAAAAGGAAGGAAGTTGAACCTGGCCTGATTTTGCTGACAGATACCTGGTTTGTAGCTCAGAGCAAAAAGCAGTCAGACCAGACTACAAGAGCTGCTGGTTCAAAGATGGAGGCAGAAGGTCTGAACACTCCTCCTGGTGCACTAAAGGAGCAGCTGGCTGTGGGCCAACATGCTGATAATACACTGAGTAGGAAAAGGCTACATTCCACTTCTGATAAAAACACCCAGCATGCACTGCTGCAGGAGTGGAGTGCAGCTGTATTGAACCATGAAACAGACCTCTAGTCACCTCTGGTGTGTCATCACCTTCAGAGGATGACATCATCACCACGTCTCAGTGAAATGTTGGAGTTTTTAGAAACAATTTAAATGTCTTTGCTCGGCAGACGTGAGAGGAAGAAGGAAGTAGAAGGTTGTTTTTCATTGGTCCAAGAAGAGACCTGTTGTAGTTCCAGAGACTTCCTCCTGCTCCACCTGCTGCTTCAGTTCCAGCAGCAGCCTGAGCTGTTGGACTGGAAACCAGTCAGAGGGAAGATGTTAGAGAAGATGTCCACCTAGAGAGTCTGAAGGTTCACATGTTTTATCTCTCATAGCTTTTATTAGAGAAGAGAAAATCATTTCACATCAGTCACATCTACATTTATTCCATCTGAGACCCTCAGGTCAGACTCTCAGAAACAGCCTTTTCCTGATTCTGCTTGTAGATCTGAGAGCAGGTGTGAGCGTCTAGATGTTGTAGTCAAGGCCGGATTAACCATATGGGCAACTGGGCAATTGCCCAGGGCCCACGAACTCTAAAGGGCCCTCGGCAGCAAGAGCACGAGCAAAATACTGTGTCTGTAATCTCTGCTTTATATTAAACTATGGTGACCATACGTCCTCTTTTCCCCGGACATGTCCACTCTTCACTCTCTGTCTGGGGCGTCCGGACTGGGGGTTCTTGTATTGGTGAAAATGTCCGGTTTTTCATCCAGGAGCAGGGATCGAATTATGGGGGAGCTGGATATCCTACACATTCAGGGGAGCCGGAAAAAAGTTTTCTACCTATATTACATCATTTATGGACTCTTTTGAGCAGAGGGCACAGAGAGCAGCAGAGCGATGATGTCACACCCTGTCCTGTCTTCTCCTAGGTTGTAGTCTGTGTCTCCGTTAATTGCTCCCACCTGCCTCTTGTTTCCCAATCACCATAGCTCCCGTTCCTCATGTATTTAAACCCCTGCTGTTCTGTGTTCCTTGTGGTGTCATTGTTTCATTGTCAGCGTGCATCTTAATAAATCATTATCAGAAGTTCTACCTGTCTGCCTGTTTCCTCCCCGGTCTGGATCCACGCCTTTCCTCCGCTCCACTCCGCGCACGTCATGACAGAATGACACCACCCGAACCCGTTGATGGGTCCAGCCGGGAGATTCTGCCTTGGGAGAATCTGCTCCAGTGGCTTACCCCGACCCACCAGCCGGCTTCTCACTCTCCAGCCCCGGCTCCGCCTCACCGCCGCCGGCATCGCCGACCTTCGGCCGCAGCGTTCCTCCCTGTCCTCCCGGAAAAGGGAGGCATGTTTGGACCGGGAGCCGCTGCCAGATCGCTCCAGCTATGAGGGCACGAGGCTGGCGATCTGTTCCCCTGGAGTCGGTCCACGGCGTGGGGAGAGACGCCGGAAGCCACCACAGCCCAGCGCTTCGGGACGGAGTTTCGAGCCCGCCGCTGGCCGTTCCCGGCGCGGCAGTTCGGATACGCCCCCGGCCAGACCACCAGTCCCGTCTCCTGCCGAACCGGAGCCTCCGTCGGTTGCAGAGGAGGGAGCAGCAATCGCGGCCCGGCTGATGGAGCAACGGGCGGAGCTCGGCCGGTTCCGCGAGCTCCTCAGCTGCAAGGAGTCTCACCTGGACGCCCTATCCTCCTCGTCCCAGGGCCAGAGGAGCGAGCGCGGGGTTCCTCTAGCGGAGCTCGCCGGTCAGCGGGCTGAGCTGGCCCAGCTCCGTTGGACGCTCAGCCTCAGGGAGCTACAGCTGGACGAGCTGACCTCCCACCTCTCCTCAACGCTCCAAGCCTTCCTAGCAGCGGCTCTGCCACCGGCCCAGAAGCAGACGGCACCGGCCCATAAGCCAACGGAGCGGGCCGGATCCGGTCCAAAACTCGGCGGTCCAGAAGTCGAGGGAACAGAAGCCGACTCCTCCGGGCCAGAAGCAGACAGGTTCCGGTTCCGGTCCAGAGGCCAGCGGTCCAGAGGTCGACGGTCCGAAAATCGATGGACCAGAAGCCGATGCCCCCGGATCAGAAGTCGAGGGTGGTCGACGCCCGTTCCCGTTCTGAAGTCGATGCCCGTTCCCGTTCTGAAGTTGACGCCCGTTCCCGTTCTGAAGTCGACGCCCGTTCCCGTTCTGAAGTCGACGCCCGTTCCCGTTCTGAAGTCGACGCCCCCGGCAACCTGACCACTGGTGACGCCCCCGGCAACCTGACCACTGGTGACGCCCCCGGCAACCTGACCACTGGTGACGCCCCCGGCAACCTGACCACTGGTGATGTCCCCGAAGTCGGCTCGTCTGATGACGTCACCGCCACCTCTGATGACGTCCCCGAAGTCGGCTCGTCTGATGACGTCGCCGCCACCTCTGAAGACGTCCCCGAAGTTGGCTCGTCTGATGACGTCGCCGCCTCCTCTGAAGACGTCCCCGAAGTCGGCTCGTCTGATGACGTCGCCGCCTCCTCTGATGACGTCCCCGAAGTCGGCTCGTCCGATGACGTCGCCGCCTCCTCTGATGATGTCCCCGAAGCCGGCTCGTCCGATGACGTCGCCGCCTCCTCCTCTGAAGTCGGCTCGTCCGATGACGTCGCCGCCTCCTCCTCTGAAGTCGGCTCGTCCGATGACGTCGCCGCCTCCTCCGATGACGTCCCCGAAGTCGGCTCGTCTGATGACGTCGCCGCCTCCTCCTCTGAAGTCGGCTCGTCTGATGACGTCGCCGCCTCCTCCTCTGAAGTCGGCTCATCTGATGACGTCGCCGCCTCCTCCTCTGATGACGTCGCCGCCTCCTCCTCTGATGACTTCGCCGCCTCCTCCTCTGATGAGGTCGCCGCCTCCTCCTCTGAAGTCGGCTCGTCCGATGACGTCGCCGCCTCCTCCGATGACGTCCCTGAAGTCGGCTCGTCTGATGACGTCGCCGCCTCCTCCTCTGAAGTCGGCTCGTCTGATGACGTCGCCGCCTCCTCCTCTGATGACGTCGCCGCCTCCTCCTCTGATGACGTCGCCGCCTCCTCCTCTGATGACGTCGCCGCCTCCTCCTCTGAAGTCGGCTCGTCTGACGACGCTCTCTGCACTCAAGAGGCCGACGCTCCGTCCAGCCCGGCGCCTCCACGGCCTCTGGTTCCGATGGTGGTTTTGAGGGCCACGTCGGCCCAGCCTGCAGGGACTTTGTCGTCGGCCCAGCCTGCAGGGACTTTGTCGCCGGCCCAGCCTGCAGGGACTTTGTCGCCGGCCCAGCCTGCAGGGACTTTGTCGCCGGCCCAGCCTGCAGGGACTTTGTCGCCGGTCCAGCCTGCAGAGTCTTTGCTGCCGGACCAGCCTGCAGAGCTCCCCTGTCATAGATGCAGGTCCTCAAGAGTCCGTCCTCGCCTCCTCTTCTGCCGCAGGCGCCGGCCTCCAAGGGCCCGTTGCCTCCTCGTCTGCCGCAGGCGCCGGCCTCCAAGGGCCCGTCGCCTCCTCTTCTGCCACAGGCGCCGGCCTCCAAGGGCCCGTCGCCTCCTCTTCTTCCGCAGGCGCCGGCCCCCGGACTCTGCCGTTCCCTGCCGCCTCTCCCTTGTCCTCTGGGCCCTCCCTCCGGGTCTCCCTCCCCCCGCCCTGCTCCTGGTTCCTGTGGGCATCTGGAATCCGCCCTTTGAGGGGGGGGTACTGTCACACCCTGTCCTGTCTTCTCCTAGGTTGTAGTCTGTGTCTCCGTTAATTGCTCCCACCTGCCTCTTGTTTCCCAATCACCATAGCTCCCGTTCCTCATGTATTTAAACCCCTGCTGTTCTGTGTTCCTTGTGGTGTCATTGTTTCATTGTCAGCGTGCGTCTTAATAAATCATTATCAGAAGTTCTACCTGTCTGCCTGTTTCCTCCCCGGTCTGGATCCACGCCTTTCCTCCGCTCCACTCCGCGCACGTCGTGACAGATGATCGTTGTTGTGCAGCGCTTCAGGTTGCTGCTTCCAGCGCACGGTCCATTCTCGAAGTGGCGCAACCAAAAAACTATAATTAACACACTTTCGTTTCATGTACGCACATGTTCTCTACTTTCTGTCTTATTTGTGCCTGAAGCGCTCTGCTACTGAGGAGCTCATCACCTGTGCTGCGGTGATTTTTACCTCACTGACGCAGCATCGAAACACGCTCTCCGCTTTGTGGTCAGGAGATCCCTTTGATCTGCTCAGAAGTAACTGATGAGGTGAAAAAATAGGAATCCAGGCAGCAGATTTTCTGGAGAGTTTAGAGGAGATGCAGGAAGATGAGAGACAGACAGGACAGGAAAATAGTTAAATAAAAACAAGAAAACCAAACAAAGTGTTGAAAAGTAAAATGTCGGTAGATTTATCTCCACTACACGTTTTTACCTGTATAAAACAATAAGTTATACACATGTAATACCGTAAATCCTCTAATATTAGTCTATATTTAATTAACTGCCGGGTATCATATTTTGGCCGGTGTCGGAGTCAGCGGAGGTGAATAATGGCCGTTTTTTTTATTGTGGCCGGGTGGAATGTGATAACAAGCAAGTACGGGGGGCGGTTGTGTCATCCGTCTCTCTTTTGATTTGCCAGTGATAGACTGCGAGGGTAACTTTAACCGTGCGGAGACGAAGAGGAGGCAAAAATTTGATATCAAGTTCAAAGAGAACGTGCTGATTATGCTGCAGAACACTCTGGGGAGCAGTAGGGGTTGAATGAACTAGTCACTAGTCGACTTCACTGCTCTATAGTGACTTTTTATGCCTGTCATCGGCTAGTCGCTGTCACGTGATAATGACCGGCAAGATGCAGTCCTCGGAAAAGACAGCAGCCTGCTATCAGCAGGTGACAGGTGATGCGCCCCGATCCACAGCAGCGAAACGCATCAGGCACAAATAAAAGAATAAAAAAACAAAAAAACATAAAAGGAAATGAGCCGTCATGAACGATCGCGTGTTCAATTACTTTTTGAGGTAGCGACACCTGATTTGATAATGTTACTGTGGCCGTGCTCAGGACGCAGATGTCTGGAGCGCGTCAACAATCCGAGCTTTGCATTCGCAAGCTGGTTAAGGTTAGGATGGGGGTGAGAGGAAGGTTAAATTGCAAGAGGGTAAGCGTCACAATTTGGTTAAATGTCCGTTTTTCGGCGGGTGTCAGATACCGACGCTCTGGCACAGCGCGTTGCCTCCCGTGGCCGGCAAGCAGCGCGCACTCCGCTGTTTTAGCGGTCGGTAGATCTTTTAGAACTGCAGTTCAAAGGTAACTCTTGAGGTGAATATATATGAACCCAGGTAGCAGTTTTTCTTTAGGACTGAGAGGAGATGCAGGAAGATAATAAACAGGCAGGACAGAAAAATAGTCAAATAAAAACAAGTTAGTTTTTGTACCTGGTGGTTGCAACAAACAGACACCACTGAAGGTAATCAGAAGTGAGGAACGGAAAATGAAATAATTATTTTAATGTTTAGAGCAGCAGGAACTCTGAGAGGCTGCAGGCGCATCAGTGAGTTTGCGGCCGCTGCGCAGGGGGAGGGGGGAGATGGCTGAAGCAGAAACTACCGTTGTTAAAAGAAATGTGTTTAATTTTGAAAATGTGGGCGCAATTTTAATTGTCAAATACTCCAGTGAACCATAAATTCAATTTTGCTCAAATAGAAATTGAGGCCTGCCTCTAATTCTGGTCCTCCTTCCAATAAAGGCCTGGAGCTTGATGAGCTTGAGTCTGTCATGTTCTGCGGGTGGAGATGGCAGACCATGTGTGGTGGTGGGTTTCAGGAGGCTGAAGAGCAGGCAGACGGATGAAAAAAATAAAAAGATGTTTAATCGTAGACTGGGAGCGACAGGACAAACGAACATGCACAAACGACAATGAACCGACAAAGACAGCAACAAGGAGGGAGGTATAAATACACAAGGGAATCAGGAACACATGGGCAGAGTAATCAGGGACAGGTGAGAACAATTAGGCTAATCAGGGCAGGAGAGACACAGTCAGGGAGGCTGGGGCGGATCATGACAGAGTCAAATACAGACCCGGGCCTGTATTAGAGGATTTACGGTATTTATACATCTGATACAATTCAGATCACCTTCAAAACTCAGTCACACACCCAGGGCCGTTTCAAGACATTTTGGGGGCCAAGGCAAAATGACCCCCCCCCCCCCCCCCCCCCCCCCCCCCCGCCCCATAACTGGGCTCCCCAGAAGCCTCTGTGTAATTCATACCCTCTCCAGGAGTGTTAGTTATACGGTGTTTATAAAAGCCCCTCAGACATTACTGACATGTTCTAATATTATCAGATGAAAAACTAAATTATCAGACATGTTTCTCATCTGCTTCTTTTCTAAACTTGCAAAAAGTAACAAAACCATGTGAAAGCCACTATTTGTGGACTCTCTGAAAGTGTCAGACGTGCTGCGGAGCGGAGTGGAGCTAAGGCGAGGATCCAGACCGCGGAGGAAGCAGGCAGACAGGTAGGATTCACTACACAGATTTATTAGGACGCACGCTGGACAATGAAACAACACAAGACACAGAACAGAAGGGGGTTTAAATACAGGAGGACCGGGAGCTAAGGTGATTGGGAAAACGAGAGGCAGGTGGGAGTAATTAACGAGATACAAGGCTGAACCAAACAGGGAGACAGGACAGGGTGTGACAGTATACCCACCCCCCCCACCCACCCCCAAAGGGCGGATCCCAGACGCCCACAGGAACAAGAAGCAGGGCGGGAGGAGGGGGACCCGGAGGGAGGGCCCAGAGGAACCGATGGAGAGGTGGCAGGGACCAGCAGACTCCGGGGGCCGGCGCCTGTGGCAGAAGAGGAGGCGATGGGCCCTTGGGGGCCGGCGCCTGCGGCAGATGAGGAGCTCTGCAGGCTGGGCCGGGGACATAGTCTCTGCAGGCTGGGCCGGGGACAGAGCCCCTTGGACGGGCTGGACCGGAGCGACCTTCAGAACCACTATTGGAACTGGAGACGGCGGAGACGTTGGACCAGAGGGAGCGTCAACCTCTAGAGTAGAACGAGCGTTGGCCTCTAGAGTAGAACAAGGATCGACCTCTGGAGTGGATAAGATGACTTCAGAGACTTCGACTTCAGACGAAGAGGCGACAACTTCAGACGAGACGACTTCAGACGAGACGACTTCAGACACGTCGACTTCAGACACGTCGACTTCAGAGGAGACGACTTCAGAGAAGACGACTTCAGAGGAGACGACTTCAGACACGTCGACTTCAGAGGAGACGACTTCAGACACGTCGACTTCAGAGGAGAAGACTTCAGACACGTCGACTTCAGACACGTCGACTTCAGAGGAGACGACATCAGACACGTCGACTTCAGAGGAGACGACTTCAGACACGTCGACTTCGGAGGAGACGACTTCAGAGGAGATGACTTCAGACACGTCGACTTCAAAGGAGACGACTTCAGACACGTCGACTTCAAAGGAGACGACTTCAGAGGAGACAACTTCAGAGGAGATGACTTCAGACACGTCGACTTCAGAGGAGACGACTTCAGAGGAGACGACTTCAGACACGTCGACTTCCGACACGTCGACTTCAGAGGAGACGACGAACGTCGACCTCTGGAGTGGATAAGATGACTTCAGAGACTTCGACTTCAGACGAGACAACTTCAGAGGTGACTTCAGAGGTGATGACTTCAGACTAGACGACTTCAGACGAGACGACTTCAGACACGTCGACTTCAGACACGTCGACTTCGGAGGAGACGACTTCAGAGGAGACGACTTCAGACACGTCGACTTCAGAGGAGACGACTTCAGACATGTCGACTTCAGAGGAGAAGACTTCAGACACGTCGACTTCAGACACATCGACTTCAGAGGAGACGACTTCAGACACGTCGACTTCAGAGGAGACGACATCAGACACGTCGACTTCAGAGGAGACGACTTCAGACACGTCGACTTCAGAGGAGACGACTTCAGACACGTCGACTTCAAAGGAGACGACTTCAGAGGAGACGACTTCAGAGGAGATGACTTCAGACATGTCGACTTCAGAAGAGACGGCTTCAGAGGAGACGACTTCATGCACATCGACTTCAGAGGAGACGACTTCAGACACGTCGACTTCAGAGGAGATGACTTCAGACACGTCGACTTCAGACACATCGACTTCAGAGGAGACTACTTTAGACACGTCGACTTCAGACACATCGACTTCAGAGGAGACAACATCAGACACGTCGACATCAGACACGTCGACTTCAGAGGAGACGACATCAGACACGTCGACTTCAGAGGAGACGACTTCAGACACGTCGACTTCAGAGGAGACAACTTCAGACACGTCGACTTCAGAGGAGATGACTTCAGACACGTCGACTTCAGAGGAGACGACTTCAGACACGTCGACTTCAGACACGTTGACTTCAGAACACGAGGAGGTGTTGACTTCAGAACACGAGGAGGTGTCGACTTCAGAACTGCAAAGGGCGTCGACCACAGGACAGGACTAGGCGTCGACCACCATCGACTTCTTGTCCGGGGGCATCGGCTTCTGGTCCGGGGGCATCGACTTCTGGTCCTTCAACTTCTGGACCGTCGACCTCTGGACCGCCGGCCTCGGGACCGGAACCGGAACCGTCTGCTTCTGGACCGGGGGCGTCGGCTTCTGGTGCGGGGGAGTTGGCTTCTTGCCCGGGGGAGTGGGCTTCTGGTCCTTTGACTTCTGGACCGTCGACTTTTGGACCGCCAGCTCTTGGACCGGAACCGAAACCATCCGCTTCTGATCCGGGGGCATCAGCTTCTGGCCCGGGGGTGTCGGCTTCTGGTGCGGGGGCGTCGACTTCTGGTCCTTCAACTTCTGGACCGTCGACCCTTGGACCGCCGACTTTTGGACCGGAACCGCCTGCTTCCGGGCCAGTACCGTCTGCTTCTGGGCCGGTCCCGTCTGCTTCTGGGCCCAAACCGTCTGCTTCTGGGCCCGACCCGTATGCTTCTGGGCCGGAGCCATTGACGTCTGGAGGGGACGCGGAGCCGCTGTGGGAGGGGCTCCCTGGACCAGCTGGACTGGAAGCAGAGTGTCCACCGGGGCCACCGCTGGAGCAGGCGGCGACAGAACTGGTGGTGCTGGGAACGGTGAGAGGAGGGAGGACAGACCGTCCAGCTGAAGCTCTTTGAGGCTGAGCGTCCGATGGAGCTGGACCAGCTCAGCCCGGAGACCGGCGAGCTCCGCTGGGTGGACCCCTGGCTTGCTCCTCTGGCTCAGAGACAAGGAAGCTGCATGCTGGCCCGAGACCTTCTTCTGGCGGTTCGGGGAGATTAGAGCGTCCAAGTGAGACTCCTGGAGGTTGACGAGCCGGCGGATCCGGCCGAGCTCCGCCTGGAGCTCTAGCAGCTGGAGACGGGACTGGTGGTCTGGCCGGGGGCGTGTCCAAACTGCCGCGCCGGGCAGGGGCAGATGCAAGCTCACAGCTCCGTCCCGAGACGCCGGATTGTGGTGGAGTCCGGCGTCTTTCCCCACGCCATGGACCGACTCCCGGGAACAGACAGCCAGCCTCGTGCCATCGTAGCCGGAGTGATCCGGGAGCGTCTCCCCATCCAAACTCCCATCCGGTTCCGGAAGGGCAGTGAGGATCGCCGAGGCTGACGGTCGGGGACGTCGGCGGCGGCAAGGAGGAGCTGGGACTGGAGACGGAGAAGCCGGCTGGTGGGTCGGTGTAAGCCACCGGAGCAGGTACTCCCACGGAAGAATCTCCCCACTGGATCCTTTACCGGGTTTGGGTCGGTTCATTCTGTCAGACATGCTGCGGAGCAGAGTGGAGCTAAGGCGAGGATCCAGAATGGGGATGAAGCAGGCAGACAAGTAGGATTCACTACACAGATTTATTAGGACGCACGCTGGACAATGAAACAACACAAGACACAGAACAGAAGGGGTTTAAATACAGGAGGACCGGGAGCTAAGGTGATTGGGAAAACGAGAGGCAAGTGGGAGTAATTAACGAGACACAAGGCTGAACCGAACAGGGAGACAGGACAGGGTGTGACAGAAAGTTTCCATGGAGTGTGTGACAACTTATTTTATCATTGACCCTATTATCTAATCTCACAGCTGAAACAAGCATCCTTAATAATCTGTGCACAGGAAGCTTACCGATGCTGTAGTAAAACAAAAGGTATAATAATTTCTTAGTAATAAAACCTTGTTGCAGCACTAAAGCAGAAAAATTAGATTTTGCAATAAATATGCTAACTATTTACATATGAATTGTTTTAAAGCCCTTTTATTGGCAGAATCTGATATTAATTTAGTTCTTATAAAAAAAATGGGTCTCAAAGTGGTTTGTGTGGCGTTGCCATAGTGTGATGTCATAGGCACAGATCCCCTGTCCTCTTGTTTGGAAATGGAAATATGGTCACCCTATATTAAACAAGCTGTCCACCCGGGCTTTTGCGCTACACAGAGACGCTTCGCTGCCTATGACTGAACATCAGTTGAGAGTCAGTCTCATGCAGACTGACCAGTGAAGAGAGGGCCTTAAGATAGGACCCTCTCCTCATTGGTCAGTCCACATGAGGTGGGTCAAAGGTTACCCTGAGTGGGTTACGTGATGTCAGGCATTCAAGAATTGAGTATATTTACTGCATATTACAGTAAAATATTCTGTATGTGACCACATTATGGTGATCCTTGGGTCGTGATGATGGGGCCCTTGAATATTGTTGCCCAGGGTACAACAAAGTGTTAATCTGGCCCTGGTTGTAGTTCTAGAAGCAGCTCTGATCAAAAGATGAACACAAATGT
Organism: Nothobranchius kuhntae; assembly: GCA_006942095.1. Lineage (NCBI taxonomy): Eukaryota > Metazoa > Chordata > Actinopteri > Cyprinodontiformes > Nothobranchiidae > Nothobranchius > Nothobranchius kuhntae. Next base: position 289,854 of record SSNQ01034161.1, read on the forward strand.
GTGGAAGGAGCCTTTAACTGAAGCAGAAGCTGCTTCAGCCTCGTGGAGATGAAGCAGTAACAGTAAATGTTTGTGTAGCAGGATCATCTACGCTGGTGTCAGTCACCTCCAACACAGCTGTTACTGTTACCACAGCACATCTGCTCCACTCACAACATCTGGATCAGAGCTGTGTAGATATGAACAGACTGTAGTGATTGATCTGGTGTTGTGTTGGTGCAGTCAGAAGATATTTGATAACAAAGAGGAGCAGAAACACACGTCCCTTTGAGGTCTTAGATTGTCTTTATTAATCCCACCGTGAGGAAACTCTCTTGCTGATTTGTGACATCATCTGGTCTGTGACATCATCTGATTTGCGACATCATCTGGTCTGTGACATCTGATCTGTGACATCATCTGGTCTGGGACATCATCTGATCTGTGACATCATCTGATTTGTGACATTATCTGGTCTGTGACATCATCTGATTTGTGACATCATCTGGTCTGTGACATCTGATCTGTGACATCATCTGATCTGAGACATAATCTGATATGTGATATCATCTGGTCTGTGATATCATCTGATTTGTGACATCATCTGGTCTGTGACATCATCTGGTCTGTGACGTCATCTGATCTGTGACATCATCTGATCTGTGATATCATCTGGTCTGTGATATAATCTGATCTGTGACATCATCTGGTCTGTGACATCATCTGATCTGAGACATAATCTGATCTGTGTTATCATCTGGTCTGTGACATCATCTGATCTGTGACATCATCTGGTCTGTGACATCATCTGGTCTGTGACGTCATCTGATCTGAGACATAATCTGATCTGTGATATCATCTGGTCTGTGATATCATCTGATCTGTGACATCATCTGGTCTGTGACATCAGCTGATCTGTGATATCATCAGGTCTGTGACATGCCTCTGTTCCAGCTGCTGTTGATCTTCTCCACTAACGGAAGAACTGGTCACATGAATCCATCCCAGTAATAAAACATCAGCTCCGCATTTCCATGGTAACCTCTGCTTCCTGCTCTCACTTCCTCTCAGCGATTGTCTCTAGTTGTGTTTTTGGTCTCATGACAGCTTTGAGCTCTTCTCTGTTCTTTAGCTGCTGCTTCATCGTTTCATGAGACTGGATTTGGTTGCTGACATTTTTAACACGTCTTCTGTTCGGATTTTAAATTCCACCATGTCCCAGTCTGGACACGATGGAGACAGACAAGATGTGGACACAGCTCACCTCTACAGACCAGGAGTGTCCAGAGAGGACATACTACAGAGGACATGTCCAAACATCAGTCCACCCTGAGAAGGTTGAGTGTGTGTGTGTGTGTGTGTGTGTGTGTGTGTGTGTGTGTGTGTGTGTGTGTGTGTGTGTGTGTGTGTGTGTGTGTGTGTGTGTGTGTGTGTGTGTGTGTGTGTTCCAGACAGGATGGAGACAACATTCCCATCAGATCTCCTGAATGGTTCCAGTCAGGGGCGGATTTAGGATGGAAGAAGATCTGGGGCTTAACACACACACGCGTGCGTGCACACTCACGTGACATGCACTAGTCAACATCATATGTATATGTCTTGTACCACATAATGTTTAATCTGAAGCTACATATGAAGCATATTCAGGGCAGAGTATTGTTCCTGTTAGTGTTTAGTGTGAGATGATCGTAAATATTCCCTTTCTTTCTCCATCAACTTTACCTGATAAGCTAACTTTAGGCAAACCAGCAGCACAACAAATATTTTCAAATAAGACTCACAAACTTGAGTCAACACCAGTCTCATCAAAGCTGGGGTTCTGTCGTTGTACTTTTTGTCTAAAAAACATCCTTATGTCCATCTTCACTCATGCATTTCAGGCAGAGAGTGTAGAAGAAGCCGGCTGCTGAAGGGCTTCTTCTTCAGTGGTGGAGGCTCAGGCAGGCTGTATACAAACTACTGCCAGCTGCTCCCTCTCTGTTGGACTTTGGTACTGCATGTTACTTCCGCGATTTAGATCCGGGGCTTTTCATAAAACATCCGGGGCTTCAGCCCAAGTAGCCGGGCCTAACGCCGCCCCTGGTTCCAGTGGAGAAGACTCCAGGATGAAGAGGAACACTTTCGTGATGACAGACTGAAGCCCTCAGAAGCAGAACTCCTAGCTGTTCCTCAGCTTCATCACGATTACTGGAGTTTCACACCTGATGTTCATCTAACAGAGGTTCAGCGTAAACAGAAAAGCTAGAAGATTCAGTCTGGATCTGCAGATAAAAGACAGAAAACATCTAACAGCTTTTCTGTTTTAACATCAACAGATCACCAGTTCACAGGAAATGGATGAAAAAAGTCTCAGTTTCTTCCTGAAAAAGCTCCCATGAAGCTGCTCTTATTGTTGTTGTTCATGTTTTACATTTAAATTATTGATCATTTAAAGTTTTCTCCCAGAGATAAAAACACAGAAGCAGCAAATGTTGCTCTAAAATCCAGAAAAGTTAAACATTCATCATCATGATCCAGTCTGAGTCTCTTTCTACACAAACTGCTGCTTCAGCCTCTGAGGACTAAGCTCATCTTCTCTCCTGGTCAAAGGGTCAAAGGTCATCATGACTTCCACCTGTAGAGAGAAGAAGAGAGGAGGTGACTTCCTGTTTCCACACTCTCTCCATCAGCTTCAGTCAGTGATGCAGCACGTCCTCCATCAGCAGCAGCTTCATGTTAACGTGTTGGAGTGGAGCTCACACACCTGCAGAGACTTTTAGCATCAGGTGTGTTTCCTCTGCAGGTGTGTTTCCTCTGCAATTGTGTTACCTCTGCAGATGTATGTGTGAAGGTATACGTGTCTCCCTGTGTGTGTGTGTGTGTGTGTGTGTGTGTGTGTGTGTGCGTGTGTGTGCGTGTGCGTGTGCGTGTGTGTGTGTGTGTGTGTTTGTGTGTGTGTCCAGGCAGCCTTCTAGCCCCCTGAAATGTGATGTCATAAATTAGTGATGTGCCTTCACTCTGCTGATACGGACAAACGATTCATGTTGTGGATATAACCTGTTTTGACCTGAACAGATGTTGGGAGTAAGCACGTATGTTATCTTTTATCTTCTGTGGATTTGGTCAAGATGCTATAAACATATAAATAAGACATCTTGTCCAGCTAATGCTGGATATGGCCATTTGATCCTGGGTAGAAGAAAAGGAAGGGG
>SSNQ01034161.1:293450-340302 GCA_006942095.1 Nothobranchius kuhntae
CCCCCCCCCCCCCCCCCCCCCCCCACTGACCAATGGCTACAAGAGGAGGTGATGTAATCCAAAAGGAGACGATAGGAAGCCTGTGGGAGGCGCTGAGGGGAGGAAGACCAGAAGTGACCGGACATTGTGCTTCATGAGCAGGGGGTGTTGCCATGGAGATGCACCCCTGAAGAAGGCAGAGGGGAGGAGGATGGAGTGAATAAAAGGAAGATATTGGGTCCGTTCAAGAGATGAGCTTGATGGGATGAGAGTCAGTCAGTCATGGACTGAGCTTTTTGGAGAAAGGCTTCTGAGAGTTTTTAGGAGAGAGGGCCTTTGATGGGAAGAGTTTGTGAGGTAGAGAGATGGAAAGAAGGAAGCTTTTGCTTTGAGTTTTTTGTCTGTGATAATCTGACCTAGTGTCCTTTTTGGAGAGCTTATTCAGCTCAACTTTGCTATAACTCGGTTTATTGGCAAAGAGTTGTTTCACTTTTTATTCCGCTGTGTCGGGTTTTATTTGGATTATTATTCCTTTTTCATCTGTGTGAAACAAAACCTAGTTCCTCGGATTCTAGGAACGAAAAAGGATTTATGAGTGGGGTCTCCTCCTGTCGGTTGTAAATGCCATCCCAAGGTGTTTTGGATATAAGTGTTTCCTCCATCCTAGGCTACAGGTAAAGTCAGTTGTCTCCTCAGCATAAAAGGAACAGCTGGCAAGAGTCTTAACCTGAAGTGTACATAGCTTCATGGACATGGATTGTGAGTAAACTGAGTCTCCCATGAGCAGCATTAAGTTGGTTTTGCCAGAATCAGCGTCTAGGTTAGAGGTGATTGCTAATCAGCTTCTACAGAGTGAGGGCATTTTAAAGAGTGGCTGGTGTCCCGCCCACACACATAGAAATACAAGTCAACCCTGAGAAGTTAACATCTGTTGAAGAGTTAGGCTAGCTTGGGAAGATGGCTTGTAACTAGGCGTGTTTCCTCAGCAGTTGTGTTACCTCTGCAGTTGTGTTTCCTCTGCAGTTGTGTTTCCTCTTCAGGTTTGTTACACATGTTAGGTAAAAGCTGAGTATCAAGCAGAGTTCACCTCACTCCTAATGGTTGCAGGAATTCCTTTCTACTCCTTTTTGCTTGAAGTGCTTATTTACATTTGAATGTATTTGTGTTCTACTATACAAGTATAGAGGCCAAACCAGGGGGTTCTGCCCTGGCTTGGAGCGTAGGCAGGAACGACTTTCCATCCTGCCCAGGCCAAGAGGCTCGTTGAGTTATTATCTGAAGAATCCCTTTTTTTTCTGTAGATTCTTAAGGCCAAGGGAGTTTTTGAGGAATGTATGGGTGTGTGTGTTCGTGCCAATAAATGCTCTCCAGAGTTCTCAACTCAGTGTGAGGAAACTGACTTGTTGTTTGGTGTGTATTCCTTCCCTCACCCTTTGCAAAGCATTCTTGTGGTTTTCATGTTGTCTCATTACAATTTAATCCCTCTGTGTGTGTTTTGACTTTCTTTGAGGTAAAATGAGAGTAATATAGTGAAATTACCCAACATTTGAGCAGAGCCCTTCAATGGGAGTTCGCCTTTGGAGAGCCGCACGGCACCACTTCCTCATCAAAGTCCGGGGGGCTGAATTGCCCCATCAGCCGGCTGTTTAGCTCCGCAGACAAACTTCCATTAATGGGCTCTCGCGCATGGACTCAGGGCGAGTCTGCCACTCAAGAGGGAGAGAGTGAGTACCTACATTAAATTGCATCCTTTTCCTAATAACTGGCTGACAGTGTGGTTTTATGCTGGTAGTGATTGTTTGCCATCCACGCACGAAAGACGTTTTGGGCCCCGGCTAAGGGCTGAACGGACAGCCGCCGGACCTTGTCCTGAACTCTGTTTGCCTCAGTTAAACCAGTGCTGCGTTAAAGCGGCCAACCGCAGTGGGCACAGACACACGCTTCCTTTTGCAGCTGCCGGCAGGAAGGACTTGACAGATTCTGTTTACCTCTGTCTGCATGGAAGTGCATTGGGATGTTCTCGCAGCGAGTCCCGGCCTGCGCAGCCAGTTTGTCTTGGGTTTACTGAACAAGTATGTGAAATGTATGCTGGCTTGGATAGGTGATGGCTCATGCCTGCAGCACTGCAATGAGAAGTGAGGTGTAGCCACATTAAAGCAGATAGCGATCTGAGAAGAAAAGGGGGAACGCGAGAGAGGTGTAATCGGTCTGTGTCTGCGCACACGGACGCCCCACAACGAATAGAGAGAAAGAGAGAAAAAGAGAATAAGGAAAAAAATAATAATAATAATGAGAGTGGGTCGTAATAGGGTTGGATGTGCAAAAACACCATGTAAGCTCACTGACGCTTGTATTGTTTAATTGTTTCGTGGTGCAGCGAAGGTACAGTTAATCATCATTATGTGTGTGTGTGTGTGTGTGTGTGTGTGTGTGTGTGTGTGTGTGTGTGTGTGTGTGTGTGTGTGTGTGTGTGTGTGTGTGTGTGTGTGTGTGTGTGTGTGTGTGTGTGTGTGTGTGTGTGTGAGAAAAGGGGCGTGTATCTGGGTTTTTGAGTGTGTGTGAATCCTGCAGGTTCTGTTCTAAGTGTGATTGTGTAGCTACAGTTCTGAAGCTTTGAGCCGGCTCTGCTTGTCTGTCTGTGTATCTGTCTGTCTCTGTCTTTCTGTGTGTGTGTGTGGAGCTGAGTGTGTGAGGGAGAACGGAGGATTATTTGCCAAATCTGAACCATTTTAATATATGCTCTCACAAGCAGTCTGATTGATTGTATTTCTGATATTTTTCCCAGTTATGATGGAGGGGATTCACTCCCACCGCTTAAATGGCAAAAAATTAGACCAGCTGGCTCAAACGAGCCTTAGCCTCCCGCGACTGGACAAATGACTGAAGACTTAAAACCCCAGTTTGATGTTGTGGAAACTCCTAACTTAACCCAGTTAATAATTATTAAACAAAAGACTGGTGAGTCCATACATGACTTCCATGCCAGATATCAAAAACAATTTAACCTCCGTAGTACCCTCATGCCCGACGCTGATAAAGATGGACCTTATGTCCAACAGTTATGCGCAGATTTGTTGAAAGGTTTCCGGCCTGCAATTGCTGAACAAATCAAAACTCACTACATTCTCTGGGAAACCTGCAATGTTGAAGAATTGATATTATATGCCAGACATGCAGAAAAGGTGATCCAGGAAAAAATTAAAAAGGAAAAAAAAAAACCAAATCAGCCCCGCAGGTCTTTTCTGAAGGATATGGCACAGAGGGAGAAGCTGTTTATTACCAGCAGGGTAGCTACAGAGGGAAATTTAATCCCCAGGGGGGTGGTCGTAGCAGCAACCAGAGACAGTGGTCCTCACCGGACCGCTCACAGCCCCTAGTTTGTTGGACTTGTGGAGGTCGAGGTCACATGTCACGTGACTGTCCTTCCCAGTCAGATGGCCCAGATAACAGAAAGCCCAATAATGTCATGTTCTGAGGTAATGATTTAACCCAAGACATGCAGAATCAATACACTGGAGCAGGATGTGAAAAAATAAAGATTTATTGGATAACTAGAACTCAGGGTGAACTGAAAATCCAGCGAATGGGTAAACGGGAGCAGCGTCTGAGGGGAGGGAAGCAGAGGTGAGTCCTTGATAATATAGTATGGTAGAGGATGAGTTTGGTAGGAGGACTTACAGACGTAACGTGGTGGAGGATTTCCAGGGAGGGGTGAGCTGGGAGAGTGAATGAGTGTTCCGGGATGAAGCTGAGCGGCGGGGTTTCCAACCAGAGGAGAGGAGAGAGAGAGCAAGTAGTGCTGGGAGCAGTTCGTGCCGTGAGGAGGACGGGAACCGAGAGTGAAGTCCAGAAGTCATATGGTCAGGTTGTAAATCCAAAAAATCACAGCGAGGATGTGGTGTATGGAAAAGATGACTGAGCCTGAGACAAAAACGAGAACAATAATCAGAGCCAAAGGTCGCTTGCAAAAAACACGTTTCTAAAGTTTCAAAGTCTAAGTTTCAAAATCGAGGTAACACTGTGGCTGGAACTCTACCAGTAAGGCGTAATCATCCGGCGGCCAGCAGTGTCCTCCGTCCTCCTTATGAATGCAGCCCGCTGATCAGCTGATGGTTTGCAGCTGCTGCTCTCTCCCCTGAAATCAGGGAAGCTCAACAGAACAGGTGATGTCATGGTGTGTGTGGAGTGCTCACCTCCCAGCTCACAACAAATAAGGGTCCCAAAAGAGGCAGGGGTTTCCAAACAGTGGAGCCGACCTAGCCGTGAGCCTGTCAATCACCAACCGGGTCACACCCGACTCAGACAGGAGCTAAGGGATGACTATCAGCAAAGACTAGCGGCAGGTTCTGATACCTGGAAGGAAGAAAATGATGTGGTTGATTGTTGGGAAGCTTGGGAACTGCTTAATGTCCTGAAAGAAAACCCTTTTATAACACTTAATGTTGAGTTATTATCTGAAGAATCCCTTTTGTTTTCTGTAGATTCTTAAGGCCAAGGGAGTTTTTGTGGAATGTATGGGTGTGTGTGTTCGTGCCAATAAATGCTCTCCAGAGTTCTCAACTCAGTTTGAGAGGAAACTGACTTGTTGTTTGGTGTGTGTTCCTTCCCTCACCCTTTGCAAAGTATTCTTGTGGTTTTCATGTTGTCTGATTACAATTTAATCTCTCTGTGTGTGTTTTGACTTTCTTTGAGGTAAAATGGGAGTAATATAGTGAAATTACCCAACAACACACACAGTAGGACCAAAGTCGGTGTATCCAATCTTTAGTTCTAGAGTGAAAACCAAGATGGCGCCGGCGTTCTCGGCCTGCCGTCTGCTGCCCCAACTGTTGTTTTTGCTTATTTTGTTTCCGTGTTGCCCTGCGATGGACTGTCTCTCTGTCCTGGGTGTACCCCACCTGATTGATCTCTGGAGATAGGCACCAGCCCCCCTACCACCCACCCCCACCCCCACACCCCCGACGACCCTACGTGGACAAAGCGGGTTCAGACAATGGATGGATGGATGTTTCTGTGTTGCTCTTTGGTGGATTGTAGCTCAACTATTCGCTATGATCGTCTCACCCTCATTGAACTTTGGCATAATCTTGGATTTGCCTATCACTGCTGTTCTAATCTAAGACTGTGCTCTAATCTGCTGTTTATGGCGGTCCCAGCTCTGCTGCTTCGCTCTCCCCGCATGGCATGATGTTTCCTAGGCTGGGGAAGAGGTTTGCTTTGGAGTTGGTTCTGGAAATTGCTCCTGTGTGTCACAAGTGTTGTTGTACCATATTCTGCAGCCATCAGATTCTGTGATTCCAAGGTGGAGCCTGAAGATTCCAGCCGGTCCATGATCAGAGTACCTTACCCAATGCCTTCACAAGTCTGCTTATCATTTCTGACTCCAGGCTTCCAGCCACCATTACCCAGCCAGATCCAGGATTCCGGCCTTAACCAACAAGCCATGGTTACCTAGGAGATGCTGCAGACTTGGAAAACGCAGGGTTCCACAGTGCCATTCAGATCCTCCTCCAGCTTCTCGTGCGGATGTAACCCTCACCTGCAACCGGAGTTGCTACATGGAAGTCATCGGACCTTTTGCATTCCATCGCTCTGCAGATTCTCTGGGGAATCCAGTCGCCGGAATTCTTCCCCCATCAACCCGTGGATTTTGTGGGTGTGAACCAAGCTAACATCTGCTATCCTACGGTGGCCACAGTGGCCCAGTCACCCTAGTCACCTGATTCTAGTCTTTTACCTCTCTTCAGGGTTGCTCTCCCAAAACTGCCATTTTAAGGGATTATTTTTTTGCAGCATGAGACTTTTGGTTCTTCCTGGTGAGTCAGCTGTACTGTCAGAGCTCTGTTCCTCAGACTGTCACGTTTAGAACGAGCTCAGACTCACTGGTCGTGGTGGCGGCTTGCTAACCATGTTCAGATCCCCCTTCCATCCTAAAACATGTACAACACCCGTGACTCCTACCAGCTTTGAGTTTATGGCTTCTGATGTGGACTTTGGTCCTCTGCTGGTGTTTATTCTCTGCTATCGCCTACCTGAGTACAACTCAAATATTTTATCTGAATTTTCTGATCTTTCAACAGACTTTCTTCCAAAACTGAACCGTGGGATTGTTCTTGGTGACTTTAATATTCATGTTTGCTGCCCTGACAAACATCTTGTTGGTGGCTTTTTTGACATTTTAGGTTCCTTTGGTTTCCAGCAACATTTCCAGTCACCCACCTACTCAGGCTCGCATATTTACGACTTGATTGTTGACTCTGCATGTATCTCTGATCACTCTCCTGTTATTTTTAATATCTGTGGCTTGGCGCCTCGCTCCTCTAGGTGGCACAATCAATACTTTACAAGAGTAATTTCCCCTTCCACCACCAACCTGTTAGCATCCAGCCTAGCTGCTACTCTCTCCATCTCCCAACCTGATTCCACCTGTGCAGGAGTTGATGGCCTCCTTTAACTCTACCTGCTCAACTGTTTTGAACGCAGCTGCTCCACTTAAATCCAGGCACAAAACGACTGCAGCAGACTCTTGGCTCAATGATGATACTCATGCACTAAGACGCCAATGTAGGTCCTGCGAACGCCAGTGGCGGAAGGACACGCTGCAAATCTCCTACCAATTATTCAAGGATTCCTTAACCCGCTATCAGAAAGCTGTCCGCTCAGCTAGGAATAGATACTATGCAGAAATACTCATTAGACATAACACCTGACTCTGGCTCCCATGTGCTGGTACTGTTACTTGACCGCAGCATTCAACACTGTAGACCACACCATCACAGGCTTGAATCATGGGTGGGTGTGACCAGTACTGCCCTCGACTGGTTAAAGTCCTACCTCAATGATCGGTGTTTTAGTGTCCATATTCAAGACTGCTCTTCTACCAATGTCTCACTTCCAGGGGGAGTACCGCAGAGCTCCATCCTGGGTCCTCCTCTTTTCAGTTTACATGCCACCACTCGGTAAGTTTCTAGCAAGTCACAGAGTTAACTACGCAGAAGATTGCCAGGCCTACCTTCAAAACAACCAACAGCACTGAATTTCCATATCAGTTCCGTGGGAACATATTTTACTAAGGGGGTGCTGTGATCAGCCACTTACAAAAAACTGCACATGTGTTGAACATGTTTATGTATAGTTATGTGTAATAGTAGTAATGTCATGATCTGTGATAAATATTTAACCCAGGACATGCAGAATCAATACACGGAAGCTGGTTGTAGGAATAATAATGATTTATTAAGAAATGATTATTCCAGGAGTAACTGGTAATCAGCAAATGAGTGAGGGGAGCAGCGTCTGAGGGGAAGAGGAGCAGATGTGAGACCTTGATAATGTAGTATGGTAGAGGATACGATTGGGAGGAGGACTTACGGCGAAGCGTGGTGAAGTTTGTCCGGGGAGGGGTGAGCTGGGAGAGCGAGTGGATGTCCAGGGTTGAGGCAGAATGACGGGGTTCCAACCGGAGGTGGTGAGAGAGAGAGAGCAGGTTTACCAGGAGCAAGTCGAGCCGTTGGGAGGACGGGGAGTCGAGAGATAAATCCAGAGGCTGTAAGGTTGGGCAGTTGTATATCCAAAATCACGCAGGGATGCGATGTATGGACAGGGATGACTGAGCAGAGGCTGGGATTTCTACCAGTAGGGCGTAATCATCCGGCAGTTTAGCAGTGTCCTCCGTCCTCCTTATGAAGGCCACCCGCTGATCAGCTGATTGACCACAGCTGCTGCTCTCTCTCCTGAAATCAGAGAAGCTCCCAAAAGCAGGTGACGTAATGGTGTGTGTAGAGTGCTCACCTCCCAGCTCACAACAGTAACCCCCCCCCCCAACGGACGCCTCCAGGCGTCCTAGCCGCAGCGGCCTCGAAGTCCCGAATGAGCGAGGGATCCAGGATGGAGGAGCGCGGCACCCAGGAGCGTTCCTCGGGACCATAGCCCTCCCAGTCCGCGAGCTACTGCGTACCCCGACCGCGGGGACGGGAGTCCAAGATCCTGCAGACCGTGTAGATCAAACCCCCCTGGTGCATGCGAGCCGGAGAAGGAGGTGCCGGCACGGGACAGAGAGGACTGGTAACCACCAGCTTGACCAGGGAGACGTGGAACACAGGGTGCACCCGTAGAGCCTGAGGGAGAGCCAGGCGAACTGTAGAGGGAGTAGGAACAGCCAGAACCTTCAGGATCAGGATATCATCCAGATAAACGGTGACAAAGCGGTTAAGAAAGTCTCCCAGCAGGGAGTTAACCAACGATTGGAAAACAGCAGGGGCGTTAGTAAGCCCGAAGGGCATCACCAAATACTCATAGTGACCCACCGGTGTTTTAAACGCCGTCTTCCATTCGTCCCCCTCCTTAACCCGAACCAGGTGGTAAGCATTCCTGAGATCCAGCCGAGTGAAGATGGTAGAGTCCTGAACTGGTTCGAAAGTGGAGGAAAGCAGAGGCAGAGGATATTTGTTTTTGACAGTGATTTGGTTCAACCCCCTGTAGTCGATGCAGGGTCTGAGTGTTCCGTCCTTTTTGGGCACAAAAAAGAAGCCTGCCCCCAGGGGGGATGATGATGGTCGAATAGTTCCGGCGGCGAGACAGTCCCGGATGTACTCCTCCATGCTCTCTCTCTCAGGCTTGGACAGTTGGTAAAGACGACTGGTAGGCAGAGGGACTCCGGGTAATAGGTCTATGGCACAATCATATGGTCTGTGTGGGGGTAAAGATGCCCGGTCTTTACTAAAAACAAGTCTCAGATCATGGTAAACCTGTGGTACCGTAGCCAGATTAATGTTCTCTGCGGGAGGAGTGACAGGTCCACGGGTAGGTAGAACTGCGGAACGCAGACACAACTGCGAACACGCTGGATCCCATCCAACGATCTTATTCTCCCTCCAGTCGAGAATGGGGTTGTGGCGGACAAGCCATGAATGCCCTAGCACCAGTGGGGACTGCGGAGAAGGGAACACATAGAAGGTGAGAGTTTCCATGTGATTACCTGAAACCTGAAGACGGAGGGGAATAGTCTGATGAGTAATGGAGGAGAGGTTGCGGTTGTCCAGAGAAGAGACAGAGCGTGGTGTAATGAGCTTAGTTGTGGGGATTTTCCATTCAGCCACTATTCGAGGGTCCAACAGCGACTGCTCACACCCAGAGTCCACTAGAGCTTCGAGAGAAATCTGTTTGGAGTTATAAAAAAAAAGCATGAAAAAGAGCACCGGGTCACAGTAGAACTTAGGTTACCGTCCACCACTAGACCCGGTCTTACTGGCGGGCGCTCCCTTTTACCAGGGAGGAACAGTTGTTCACGTAATGTCCTGACAACCCACAATATAAACAAAGTCCCATCTTGCGTCTGTGTTCTTTCTCCTGAGAGAGTTTGGCTCTGCCCATCTGCATAGGTTCGTCCGTGGGTAGGGGGTCAGATGTGGGGCGCCCCCTGGTTCCAATGAAGTTTCCCGGAATAGAGGAAGAGGTCACCACCTCCGTCCTTCTCACTTCGCGGTGACGTTTATCGATAGAGATGGCTAGCCTGATTAATTCATCCAAGGATTTGGGTTCAGGGCAGAGAGCGAGCTGGTTCCTGATCCTATCGTTCAGGGCCTCAGTGAACACCCCGATGAGAGCATCCTCGTCCCAGGTTGTACGTGCTGCTAAGGTTCGAAAATCCACAGCCAGGTCTGCCACTGTTCGTCTGCCTTGGGAGAGTTTCATCAGTTTCCTCCTGATATCAGAGATAGATTCCTCACTGCCAAATGTCTGAGTGAATTCAGTCACAAAGTCTCTAAAAGGTCCATGTAGAAAGGAATCGTTGTGGCTTTTAGCCTCAGCCCATCTTAAGGCTCTGCCCCGTAAGAGTCCAACCACATATGAGATCTTTGCAGAATCAGATCTAAAAGCAGCGGGGCTACGTTCAAAAGCCAATCTGCATTGAAGCAGGAAACTATGACAATCCTCGAACTCACCTCCAAAGGGGGTTGTTGCCGGTGACGGGGCAACCCGGAAATGAGTCTCCTCCAAGGAATTTGTTGCTTCCGCTCCAGGAAAGCTTGTAACAGCTGCCGGATTTGATTGTGTATTTGAGGAGGACGTGGAGGGACGAGGCATGGAAATAGATTCGTGAAGTTGCCGAACCATGGACTCTAACTGCTGGCAACGTTGATTAGAAATGGTTAATTGCTCCATGAGCCTCAGGAGGAGTTGTTCCTGCTGGGCTAATCTGTGAGACAGAGAGGTGAGTACTGATTCTGCTGGGTTAACGTCTTGGCCGGATGATTCTGTCATGATCTGTGTTAAATATTTAACCCAGGACATGCAGAATCAATACACGGAAGCTGGTTGTAGGAATAATAATGATTTATTAAGAAATGATGATTCCAGGAGAAACTGGTAATCAGCAAATGAGTGACGGGAGCAGCGTCTGAGGGGAAGAGGAGCAGATGTGAGACCTTGATAATGTAGTATGGTAGAGGATATGATTGGGAGGAGGACTTACGGCGAAGCGTGGTGAAGTTTGTCCGGGGAGGGGTGAGCTGGGAGAGCGAGCGGATGTCCAGGGTTGAGGCAGAATGACGGGGTTCCAACCAGAGGTGGTGAGAGAGAGAGAGCAGGTTTACCAGGAGCAAGTCGAGCCGTTGGGAGGACGGGGAGTCGAGAGGTGAATCCAGAGGCTGTAAGGTCGGGCAGTTGTATATCCAAAATCACGCAGGGATGCGGTGTATGGACAGGGATGACTGAGCAGAGGCTGGGATTTCTACCAGTAGGGCGTAATCATCCGGCAGTTTAGCAGTGTCCTCCGTCCTCCTTATGAAGGCCACCGGCTGATCAGCTGATTGACCACAGCTGCTGCTCTCTCTCCTGAAATCAGAGAAGCTCCCAAAAACAGGTGACGTAATGGTGTGTGTAGAGTGCTCACCTCCCAGCTCACAACAAGTAAGCCTTAATTATTCTTGGTTCAATCTTCAACATATCAGCTTATTACCATCAACACTGGAAAACCCACAAATAACATGTCAAAACTTCCAGAATCCACACCAAACTGCGAGTTAGCAAGGGAACTGATGCTCTGCAGCTCTTCAGACAACAGATCTGACACCTAAAGGCTGATTCATGCTTCTCCGTCTGCGTCAGTGTGGAGAGACGCAACGCCATTATCCGTCCTTGCGTAGGGCCCCAGCAGGCAAGCAAGTACGTACGGAGTCGAGCCCACTTTTTTAAACATCCGTCGAGCGAGACGGAGAACGCAAGCTTGTGATTGGTCAGGACACAGCTGTCATCTACACCGCCGCCATTGCGCCCGGAAAAACGTAAAAAAAGCCGAGAATAACTAGCGGCAGACACGGAGAAGCTTGAAGAATACCTCACGAAAAAACTCTAAAATATGAACGTTTAATTCCCCGTGACTGGAGGAGTGAAAAGATATGCAGCAAGCGTTTTATTTGTGGACAGAAATGACAAGAAACGTGGGATTAGAGGTGGCGAGCGCATGAAGAGGTGGAGGAGGATGAAAGACAAATTTGTCTGTGTTAAAGAGTCTCTTATATATACAAAAAACACAATATTAACGCACTGTCTTGGGCCGGATACATGACAGGATACCACAGAACAGCGCTATGCTCTCTGTTGTCCTGCTGAGGAATTCCTCAGCAGGACAAAAGAGAGCGTTTTGCTCTAATACTTCTCTGCCCCGGAGGTGGAGAAGTATGAGAGCAAAACCCTTCCATCAATCTGTGCGTCTGTCCCTTGCGGAGCTGAGGGAGAAGCATGAATTAGGCTTAAGTGTTTATCAACAGAAACAGAACCACCCTCCAAGAACATCTCCCCAAATGTAACGGAAACTAAAAACAAAACTGAACTATTCCACCCGTTGCTCATGTACACGTGACACCACAGAAAACCTGTTTCAAACCAACGTCAGCAAACATCAGTGCAGTAACCATTCACCTTTCACTAGCTTATAGCTCCGTTTTACACGCTTTTTTTTACAGCGCTTTGTGTTCTGCGTCTGAACATTTGAACTTTAAGGATGTTTAATAGGGTATCTGCAGATTTAAGGGAGCCAAATTTAAGACTTTTTGAGACCTTTTTTAAGGCCACTTTGACCGAATTTAAGCTATTTTTCCAAATTAAATTTAAGCTATAATTTCCAGCTATTGCCTGATTAGCCATCCAGTTACCATTAAACTTGCACTTCCCCATGGCGCAAGCTCCCACTAGCTTAATCAGCTAATGTGCTCATCTAAAAATAGCCCCCTTTCACAACCAACTGAATGCAGACATGCCAGCCTTGTCAAAATGTTTAGAGTACCACTTGTGCAGCGTTTTTTCGTGGACTTTAACAACTCCATTGCTTTTCACGCTGTAATCTCCCCATTCACTGGATGGAAAATTTTACACACACACACGCACACACACACACACACACACACACACACACAATTTTATACACACACACACACACACACACACACACACACACACACACACACAAAATTTTATACACACACACACATACAAAATTTTATACACACACACAAACACACACACACACACAATTGTATACACACACACCCAAAATTTCATACACACACAAAATTTTATACACACACACACACACACGCACACAAAATTTTACAAACACACACACACACAGCAAGGGTATGGGGTGGGGTCGCCTGATGTGAACAGAGGAGGAGCGGACAGCGCACAAATTTGGTGAGCGATCCACCTCACGGCGCTTCGCAGCTGGTGTGTTCCAGGTGTAACACTGCCACTAGCCTCGGTGTGAAACTGGACTCTGACCTCTCAACGACATCACAAGTCAATGTCACTGTCAGTTCCTGCTTTTTCTAACTCCACCACATCACATGTCTTCAGTGTGATGCCTTCAATGAGTCCTCAAACGCCTGCATCTTGAGTCAGTCGTTCACGCTTTCATTACTTCCCGTCTGGATTACGCAAATTCTGTCCTAATTGGGATTAAAGCGTCTGCCCTAAGCAGACTGCAGAAGGTTAAATATGCTGCAGCCAGAGTTTTAACTAACACCGACAGAGACATGCACATTACTCCTATTCTCGCAGATTTACACTGGCTCCTGGGCAAATGTAGGATTCATTTCAAAGTCTTGTTATATGTATACAAGGCTTTGGACTGCCCATCTCCATCCTATCTGGCGGACCTGCTGTCTCCGTATGTTCCCACTCATCCCTGTCGTTCAGCTGCTGGTCGTTCCAAAGGTTCGGTACAGATCAGCGTGCCTTCTCTCGTGCAGCCCCCAAACTCTGGAACAATCCACCCCTCGCTGTGCGCAGGCGCGTTGCAAGATTTTCAAAGGTGTGGGGGATGTTGTCTGTGCCTAAAATAATTTGATGTTATTCATCTTGTTAGTTTAATTTCCATAATAGCGGAGCAGGTGTGAATTTTAGACGCGCCACGCATGCCTCCGTTTTAAACATGTTTAAGCTGTTCAGAATACAAATCCAGGCTCTGTCTCGTTAGATTGGTGTAACTAAAGTTTGTACTGAATGAAACTTTACATTAAACCATGTTGAAAAGAAAAGGATCCGATTAAATCGTTTCCCCCTCATTTACAGTCAGTACAGCGCAGTGCGCATGGCTCTGGGGTTAATCAGGTTTAGTTGTTTCTCTTTGCAACAATCTTCACAAGAAGGCAAAACAGTTAAATGGCAGGTTACAAATATTTCCATTTGACTGTTTATTTTGACGGATAAACTCAAGGATGTTGGTTGTTTTGAAAGAATTACCCCGACGCACACTGATGCACACACAGATGAGCTGACATTTTAATCGTTACGTACATCGCGGAGGTAACTAAATCAATCAAGAAATGATTCCCATCAGAACATCAGAGCTTTATAAAGGACACTGTGTTCAGCGCGGCTCGGAGCGCACACGGTGGACAGTGAGCTGAAGATCTGTAGAGGGGTCCGCAGCGCAGTGCAGAACCACGACGCATGCGGTAAGATTTCCTCCCACTGAAACGGTCTGGAAACCCGGTCTCTCTGAGGGATGTGTCACTTGGAAAAATGTTCGCTGATTATGAAACTTTGGCTGAACAGCGCTTGTTTCCGTCTCTAATATGGAGACGCATGACGCATCCAGTCTAAGGCAGAATAGCCTCTTCAGCTCAGAAAGCACCTGTAGAGACATTTGATCATGCACAAAGTTTATGTGGAGCAGAAGCGGTCGGGCCACGGCAGGTGAAATGTTCCTAGCCTACATGAAGTGAAACTGTTTAATTGTAACATTAATATGTTACTGGACATGCTGGTCTGGTTGGTTAGACCAGTGTTTTAAGTGGAAACACACACACACACACACACACACACACACACACACACACACACACACACACACACACACACACACACACACACACACACACACACACACACACACACCAATTAAAACAATGCTGATAGCGTGGACTAGAAGACAGGTGATGGTATGATGATCAGGCTGCTGTAAAATGTTATCTCCATCCACATCCAGACAGAATTATCCTCTATTCTTTCTCTATTCTCTCTGCTCTTTCTGGGCTGACGTATCTGACGGTGCGAGCGGCACGCCTAGCGGCAGTGATGCACATTTTACGCATCTGGAGAGGTGGGCTGGAAGATCGATGGATTTTTTTTTCAAAAATATCGGAGATTTTGCCGCATGAATAACCGTAAAAACTACCGGTGTGCATGTACCCAAAGAGTCCTACGTTGAGAGGTAAATTAGAAGTGCAGGTAATGCATGGTGCCGGTCAGTGGTGGCTGGCCAGTAGAGGGCGATAGGGCGCCGCCCTCCCAGTTTTCCCCAGTGTTTTTAATTTTTATTTAAAAAAATAAATAAATAAAATTAACAATAATCACATATTCTAAGTTAATTGTGTGTTTTGTAACAAAAACAAATCATATATATATATATATATATATATATATATATATATATATATATATATATATATATATATATATGTATGTATGTATATTGGTCAGAAGCTCTCTGCCGAGCTGTGGAGCCGACAGAAATGCTGTGGGCTGTGTTTCAATCGCCCAAACAGCACGAAAGCAGTCCGCCAATTGCTGACAAGAAAATCAAAGGGTAGGAATGGGAATGTATTCAATCAGCGTCAACGTTGTTTCAGAAGCATGATGGGCGATAGAGCTACCGCCAAAGGCTTTTGTTGCTGTTCGGTAGACTACTCCAGCACGCAGATGGACGCCTGTGATACAACCAGCATGGATACCGGATCTCAGCAGCCACTGAATTCAGTTCGGTCTCTTCTCCAGTTCGAGAGGAGAACTATGGTGGAAAAACTTAATGTCAAAGAGCTTGGACCAGATCAGCCCGACGTAAAGATAAGCCAGCAGGAGGAGGAGAGAGGTAAACTGTACACACGAGGCTTCTGGCTTGGCTAGCTGGATGCAATCACGCTAATGCGTTATTTTGCTTTCCGTGTTTGTTATTCAAAACGACTATGACAGATGAGGCATGGATTGAGTCAGGAGTTACGGACATGAAACATTTTTCTGAGAAGGTGAAGAAACATGAGTTATCCCGGGCGCACATGGACAACACGGTGAAGCTAGCTATGCTAGGCAGAGCTAACATTGCCATGCAGCTAGAGACGAGGGACGCAGGCTTGCAGTGAAGAAACACAATGAAGAAGTGGATCAGAACCGGCACATTTTGTCCAAGAGAGAGATGTCAACAAGTGTATGAGCACAAGGATGACCTCCTCAGATTTTTCCAGATGATCAGAGACTCGGATGACTTTGATCCAATCACTGAGAGAGAGGCAGGAGGCTTTGTGAGAATGCTGGAGGAAATTTCGGCTTTCTGCTGGCATTGTGTCACAAGATCATGCCACATGTGGACATGCTGTTCAACCAGCTGCAGAAGAGGAACATTGACTCTGTCTCCATCACAGGGGTCATCCAGAGCTTCACCAACAGCATGCAAAAGATCAGGTACATACTTGTTTATTTAATATTATTGTGATGAAATTCTCCAGTATGTTAGTTTCACAAACAGTAATGTGGATGTGGACCATATATGTCATGTTATTTTATGTGCAATTTAATGCAGTATTTTTCAGCCTTGGTCCGCAAGGCAGCGTGCCAATAGTCAGACACACGTGGATTAATCCCTTTGTCCAATGATGTAAGACAGGAAATAAAAGAGCTGTGCTTAATTCAGGAAATAGTGAAGTTGTGCACAAAGCTCAGAAAGCACAAGTTTGTTTAAAAAAAAAATAGCACAGCCCCACCAAAAATATTTTTCACCAGCCACCACTGGTGCCGGTCCACTTAACGCACGGGTGTAGACTAAATATTAATGAAAATTAAATTGGGAGTTTTTACTTCATATTTTAGAAATTAAAATGACGGGGGAACACATTTATGACGTATTTTTAAACTAAATTTTCTAGCGCGACCTGCCTGCTTCACTAAGTCACTGCTTATTAAGGTCCGTCCAGAATTACCGTGGCCCACCCAAAAATGAAAACCTGGCGCCGCGCCTGTTATAAACCTCTGCAAACTGTTGTTCTTCACTTTATCAAACTCAGACTTTGTACAGCTAATGTCAAGATGTAAAATTATGAATTCAGTCGAGCTCTTCCGTCCCTCCCTCTCCTGCTCTCCTGGAAACCCGACATCGGCTGTCAGAAGCGGGAGGTGAAGAAGGTGATGAGGCAAACAGAGTAAGTGCGACGTAAAGAGACCAGACTGGTGTGGAGGTGAGCAAAACAGCTGGAAAAGTGAGGGTGTTGAATCCCCCACATCCCCCACCGGTGCAACGCCCATGGCTGTGCGTTTGGCTCCCTCTGTCAGCAGGTTCAAGTCTTCCCTTAAAACACACCATCAGCATTGCCTTCCCTCTTGACACCTTATACGAAACTCCAGCAGTGGTTTTACTTTTCTTCTTTTAGTTTTCATGACTCGGTAGCTCACTTTTTAACACCTTGCACTATCTTGTAGCTTTTCTGGTTTTATTTGTGCCATTTCAAATGGTTGTTGTCACTCACTGCAATATTTTTTACTTTGGATAGTGCTGTTACCTTTTACCTGTTCTCTTATTGTGGAATTAATATCCTTTATTATTTATGCTGTCTTTAAGCATTTTACCTGATTTCCATGATTTTACTTTATTTTGCTGAAATGTTCGAGCATTTGGCAGGTGTGTTGCCTCTGCAGGTGTGTAACCTCTGCAGGTGTGTTACCTATGCAGGTGTGTAACCTCTGCAGGTGTGTTACCTATGCAGGTGTGTTGCCTATGCAGGTGTGTTGCCTATGCAGGTGTGACTCCAGAGGAAACAAACAGCTGAGAGTCCTGAAGGCTTCATTACTACACAGACATGTAGCGATGCTGTACTGCTGCTACATCTAAACACACTAACTCATCTGCTTCTGAGTCAGAGACACGGAGGCTGTCCCTGAACACATCTGGATCAGACTAACGACAGGAGGACAGCTGGATAGATGTGCTGAGTGGACTTCAGCAGAGGTTCTGCTCTATAGTGAGACCACATGGATCTCAGATCTGTGACACAGATCTAAGATCAGCTGTTTCCTGTAGAAACGAGACAACCAGCAGTCTGAGATCAGATCTGATGGATGAGGATCACTGTCTCTGGACACGTGGAAGCAACCAGCACAACAAGCTTCTAGCTCTTCTGATTGGCTCCTTGGTGTCCAATCATGAAGCCTGTCACCATTCTCCTCTCACAGCTGCAGCTTTACTGGAAACACTGGATCTTTGCTTTGATGCTAACTGGGTTTAGTCCAGTCCTGCTGACAGCAGCCTGGATGTTACGTCCCTCAGCTCACCAGGAGTGATGTGGTAGAGGGAGTAAGAGAGGCGGTGTGTAGGTAAATAATAAACAGAGTAATTTGTGTCTCAAACAAAGGATTTATATTAACACAGTGCCTATAAAAGGGAAAAAGGTTAAACATAAAGCGCCAAACCAAAAGGGCTGGGAGGAGAAAATATGTTTAACTAAAATACTTACTGTTGGTAAAACACTAAATGCAATATATATACAGAACTAAACACGAGACGTCCTGGTAAGCAGAAACGCTCAGGGGAGGTCCAAAAGGGGGAGTCAAAGGCCAGTCCAAAGTCAAAATACCATAAATCCTAACGAACACAAGCATAAACCACTGACTTAACAAAGTACCACGAAGCAAACACACCAGCACAAGCACACAAGGAGAAGAGAGCAGTGAGAACACTTCCCTGTACCTTCTCCTCGAATGAAGGCAAGAGGGCAACTTTTAACTGCTGACAAGTGATTGCTCAATCACCCACAGCTGAGCACCGGGAGACAGGCGAGGCAGAAGCCACTGAGGCCACCTTGTGGCCAAAAAGGGGCACTGCACGTAACACTGGACTTACTCCACCCAGATACTGACCTCAGAGTCTGCAGCTTGTAGTCTGGACTCTCCACAAGACCCAGCAGCTGTTCAACATCTGGAGCCTTCAGGTCATTACATCTCAGGTCCAGTTCTGTCAGATGGTACGGGTTGGACTTCAGAGCTGAGCCCAGAGAAGAACAGCTGATCTCTGACAACCTGCAGAACTTCAACCTGAATAAAGAATAAAAGCAGAGAGCTGAAGCCAACAGGACACAGGTTAAAACAGAAACATGAACTAAATCATTGAAATAAACTAAATTATTTTATCATGTCAGAAACAAAAACATGATGAACTCATGTTTAATATTTTATTCAGTAAAAGTTTTTAAAACCAGCGCAAATAGAAACTTGTGTTTGTTCTAAAATAGCTTATTTAAAATTTTAGAGAAACTGAGAAAGTTCTGGCAAATATTAAAGTTTTTATTCAAATAAAAATAAGTAAATTCTGAAGCATCAGTGAATGATTTTAGTTTGTTAAACACAGAAAAACTCCAACAGCTGCAGAAAACTGACCTCAGAACCTCCAGTCTACAGTCTGGACTCTCCAGGAAACCACAGAGATCCTTCACTACAGAACCAAACAGGTGGTTCACACTCAGGTCCAGTTCTGTCAGATGGGACGGGTTGGACTTCAGAGCTGAGCCCAGAGAAGAACAGCTGATCTCTGACAACCTGCAGAACTTCAACCTGAATAAAGAATAAAAGCAGAGAGCTGAAGCCAACAGGGTGCAGGTTAAACAGAAACATGAACTAAATCATTTAACCCTTGTGTTAGAAAGCTGTTTACACCTGTGGTGTTAGCGGGTCCATTTGGACCCATGATTTAAAAATACTTGAAAAGGCTTAAAATCACCAGTTTTCTTCAAATGTTGTTTTTCAGCTAATTGCCAGCTTAGTCATATAAATGGAACCAGTGTGTGAATAGTTTTTTAGTTGGCTCCACAGACATTTTAAAATATAACACTTGTTTTTATTTGCAAAAACTGTTTAAATTCACTAAATATCTTTCTTTTTCTTGTAGAATGAGTAATAATAAACTATAAATGTGTTATAAACTAATATAAGAGTACACCTACCCAAAAAAATTTATCTTTTTTTTTACTATTTAAAATTATTAACAATAGTGACATTTTTGGTGTTTCGGGTCAAAACCAACACATAGATAAATGGTAGGATAAAGACAACAAGTAACTTTTGTTTTTCCATAAAACCAACTTTTATTTAACCATTAAATTAACAATGATAAACAACACTGTGTGTGTGTGCGCGCGTGCGTGCGTGTGTGTGTGTGTGTGTGTGTGTGTGTGTGTGTGTGTGTGTGTGTGTGTGTGTGTGTTGGTGATGTGGGCCATAATTGACCCTCAGAGGAACCCATAGCTTTTAAGTGATGTATACAACAGCCGTTTTCTCTGCCGGGTCATTTTGGACCCGTTACACCACAGATGTAACTTATTTGTTTTGAGACGTTTAGAATTTAGTAAAATTGTGAGAATTGACTTTGGAGCATTTAAATAGGTGTGTCTGAGGTTTAGATGAAGCCTCATTCCAGGACAAACAAGGAAAGTGTCCCCATTTCCATCTTCTCTTCCAGTGTTATCTTCTGTGTTCCCTTGTCTTTATATGGATTTATTCCAGTAGTGGGCCATCCTTCTGTTTTTTCTTTATTGCTCCCTAGTTTATACTTCTGTTTTTAGTCCATCCCAAGTGTTCACTTGATTTCATTATTACTCCTCCTATACTTGTTCACTTCCAGTCTTTATCATCTTCTGTTTGTCACTTTTTTCTACATAAACCAAGTTAAAGTGAAGTACTGCCTCATAATCATTATTGAAGTATTACTGTAGTAGCGTACCAAAGGGCCAAGTGTTGCATCAAAAAGACCAAAGTTAACTTTTAACTTTTTTAAGTTAACTTAAGGCCCAAACTGCTTCATACAACTCAATCTGACACTGTGGTGCCGACATGAAGTCTATGAACTTCAGCAGATATTCTTAACTTATCCTGCTATGCCAGAACATCATCAAGGCTGCAAGACGCAGGACTTCGTATCTATCCTCTTTGAAGTAAAGTTCATCTTCCTTGGCTCATAAATGACTTTAAAACTTCATAAGTTTATATAATCATATTTGTTCATTTTAATATTCATCTATCAGTGTATTCACACATCATTGTTAGGTAATTTAATTTAGCATTCTCCACCAATATGTTGGGTAATTTAATTTATACTATTGTTCTTATATTACCTTAAACTTAAATTACCTTAAAGGAAGTCAGAGCACACACACAGAGGGATTAGACTCGTAATTTGGTAAATTGTAACAAACCTTTAAACAGACAACAAACTCTGCAAAGTGTGACACTTTGCAAAGGCCATAACATACGTTACAAAACTCACTTTGTAACGGGTGAGGGTGAGGCACAGAGACACACTGGAGTCAGAAGCCATTTTCCTCTCACAAAGGAGCCGAAGCTCATGAAGGGATTTATTTCACAAAATGTTCACACCCACAAATTCCACAATCACAAGAGAAGTTTCTAGAGTTGAGCTAATGGAAAAGCACCTTGGTCTTAGAATGCACAGGACAAAGGAATTCTTCAGATACTAGAACTACAAGTTTCTTGGTCTGGCAGAAAACACCCTGGTTTAGCTGGTTTGGACTTTTCCTAAAAGTGAGGTAACTTCACAATCAAAGATGAACAAGGGCCATCACTCTTTTCAGGAAGATCTCCAGAGGTGAGCCTCTGTAGTCTCCTCCCAGGAAGTTCTTCATCACCTCCGTGTTCCTGCTGGTGAAGCAGTGGAACATGTAGACTGCAGTCAGAAACTCCTGAATGCTCAGATGAACAAAGCAGTAGACTGGTTTCTGGAAGATCACACACTCTCTTCTGAAGATCTCTGCACAAATTCCTGAGAACACCGAGGCCTCTGAGACATCCAGACCAGCCTGCTCCAGGTCTTCTTGGTAGAACATGATGTCTCCTTTCTCCAGATGTTTCAACGCCAGCCTCCCCAGCTTCAGAAGAAGCTCCCTGTCAGCCTCCATCAGCTCCTGAGGACAAGTCTCAGGTCCTTCATGGTACTTGTTCTTCTTCCTCTTGGTCTGAACCAACAGGAAGTGTGAGTACATGTCAGTCATGGTCTTGGGCAGCTCTCCTCTCTGCTCTGTAGACAACATGTTCTCCAGAACTGTAGCAGTGATCCAGCAGAAGACTGGGATTCCACACATGATGTGGAGGCTCCTGGAGGTCTTGATGTGGGAGATGATTCTGCTGGACAGCTCTTCATCACTGAACCTCCTCCTGAAGTAGTCCTCCGTCTGCGAGTCAGTGAAGCCTCGTACTTCTGTGACCCTGTGGACACATGAAGGAGGGATCTGATTGGCTGCTGCAGGTCTGGAGGTGATCCAGACCAGAGCTGAGGGAAGCAGGGTCCCCTTGATGAGGCTTGTCAGCAGCACCTGGACTGATGACCTCTGTGTGACCTCAGAAAGCAGCTGACTGCTGCTGAAGTCCAGTGAAAGTCTGCTTTCATCCAGACCATCAAAGATGAAGAGAAGTTTCCAGACAGCCAGCTTCTCTGCTGGGAGCTTCTGGAATGTTGGATAGAAAACACGGAGCAGCGTGAGAAGACTGTGCTGCTCATCTCTGATCAAGTTCAGCTCCCTGAAGGAAAGCAGAAGCACCACATGGACATCCTGGTTCTCCAAGCCCTCGGCCCAGTCCAGAGTGAACTTCAGCACTGAGAAGGTTTTTCCAGCTCCAGCGACGCCGTTGGTCAGAACCACTCTGATGGCATTAACTTTATCTTTATGTCGGTCTTTGTCTGTGTCTTCGTCTTCATCAGGTGAGGCTTTAAAGATGTCCTGGCATCTGATTGGAGCATCATGGAGCCTCTTGGTCCTGGAAGTGGTCTCCAGCTGTCTCACCTCATGTTGGATATTAACCTCTTCACTCTGTCCCTCTGTGATGTAGAGCTCAGTGTAGATCCTGCTCAGGAGGGTTCTACTTCCTGGTTCATCACTTCCTTCAGTCACACGTTCACATCTGCTCCTCAGACTGAGCCGATGTTCTTCTAGAACCTCCTGCAGACCAACATCTGCTGAGAAATGTGACACAGAGCAGATCTGAATGCTGCAGCAGAACCTCATAGGAACAAAAACAGCAGGACAGCTGGTCCTTCTCACCAACAGAACTTCTCTTCCTACCTCTGATCAGCCCTCTTTTCATCACCGAACACCAGCTGGACTCTTCCTGATGTTCTGGAAGCTTCTTGTTGGCAGCAAACAGCCTGCATAGAGCTCCAGATGTGGGACTTTTCACATGAAGCATTCATCCTGCTGTGATTCTGGAGAAACATCTTCAGACTAAACAATAAAAGCTCTGATGCTCTGATAACAGCTGCATGTTCACCTGCTCTACTTGGTCAGAGCTCCACTAGTTCATCAGTTCTACCAGAAATCCAGTTTTTCTGTCCGAGGAGTCAGAAGAACCAGTTAGAAACTGTTTTCTTACTTTGGGTCTGAAGGTCCAGGTCCACTGAGGTCTTGAGGACAATCCATGGACCAGTCACTCTTCATAGACAGACAGCTGGGTCCTGGAGGTTCTGCTCTCCATCTGTGGCTCTGACCTTTGAAACACAAACATGTTGTAACTCAGATCACATCAGTCAGTGAGAACATGTCTGATGAAACCATCTCAGATGAAGGTCAGTGAATTCTCCACACTGGACCTTTAATGTCTGCAACATCCTCTCAGATGATCAGAATCAGAAATCTAAACTCCATCATCTTCAGCCTCTGACTGTTTGGTTTATAAAGAACAAAGTAAAGCTGCTGGTTTCTGGAAAAGGTTCCTGAGATCAAAATTCTCCTTCAGATGACTCTGTGTCAAATAGGGACAAGTCACATGCTTTTATTTTGTAGGATCACATTCCCAGCATCACTCCATCCATGGCTCTTTGAAAACATGGTGTCTGTAGAAAGTCTGACTTCTGCTCAGAAACATCTCTGGGAGTTTAACTCAGTTTAACATCCATGAGGGATCGTTTTGTTCTTACATCCTTGTTTCATCCTGTTCCTCTCAGCTTCTGCTTGATCCATCAGAATTTGTTAACACAACAGAGTCCATGCAGGGCTCCAGCAGAAAGCCTCTGAGATGTTAGGGTTAGGGTTCTCATGCAGAAAGCAACCAGTGTCATCATGTAACGTACCAGAAGGGTCCACCTGACCACAGGAGAACCTTTCATCTACAAACATAAATCCACTTTCTATTTGGCCTCCAAATCCAGAAGGTTCTGCTCAGTGCTGGTTTACATACCAGGAGACGAAACATGCAGACGTAAACATTCTCTCCCAAGGTCCTGCACTCTGCGTAAATGTCCGACTGCTGGATTCCTCACCATCTACTCAAAGCCTGCAGGACTTTTACAACTCATAAGTTACAATAATCATATGTGATGAATGAACAAGATGTTTAAATCAAATGTTTGAATAATCTGTGCTTTAACCAACGATGGCTTACAAATGAATATTGTTCTGACAATGATCCATTTCAGATCTTATGATCAGTATGTGTTGATTTAACAAGTTAATCATTGTTTACACTCACACACATTACCATAAGATACTCATTAGGGTTAATATTCACCTCACATAAGAGTTTTAAGACATTCTCATTCACAAAGTGTTAAAACATCTTGTATCTGAAGAAGGCGTGGCTTTCTGAAGGATGTTGGTAAATACTCAAAAACGTGTCAAATCCTGATTGGCCAAACTTGACCAAAACTCGTAACATCGTGGTTTATTAAAACAAGAATTACTTCCCGATTAATTCAGTTTCCAGCTGACTCCCGATTCGGCCAAATCGGCAAAGAAGCATCTCTTTTGAAACAAACTCCTTTGACCTCCAGTCAAAAGCCTCTCTGCGACTCTGCAGCTGATACAGCCAAGCAGCTCTTTTCAGAGCCAAGCAAACTTCCACCTTAGATGCAAACAAGCATTCCAGCTTCCTGCCTTCGCCTGGAGGGTTCTCAGACTGGATGGGTCCTATCGGAGCTATTTACAGGTTCCTGATATCAGAGTTCACTCCACCGGCAGTGACCCGCACGACCCCCCGGACCCAACCAGAACCTCCACACAAAGGGTGCGTAGACTTGGCACAGATTGTGTCGGATGGTTTTTAAATAAACAACCCTGTAGTTATAAACAACAACAAATTCTTTTACAACCCAGACTTCACAACTTTCTCAGATACAAAGAATGGTTTTGCTAAACATCTAGCTTCCATCACAACATTTCACACATCACATGAAATCTCTCCATATCATTACACCACGCCTATTTATTCATATCTTGTCATGTATAATTATTAGTTTAAGAAAAATAATTTAATTCATTTATTAACTATTTACTGACTCTGTCTGAATTAATACGAAGTGTGTTTATGGTCCCTGAAGAAGCAAAGAAACTGTAATCTTCTGATTAAACATTAAAAGATCAGTCAGGTTGATATTTCATATTTGTATGGACTCATCACATCTTATTGGTCGTAATTAATATGTAGTGATGATGTCAATCATTATCAAGTACACCTGGACGCTACAATCATCACAATTCTCTAGAATAAAATCACAATCTTTTATTTTAGCAGATAAATTTAAAGATGAACCGATGCCACATTAATATCGGTATCGGTCCAAACTAGGGTTGTAAGGATTAACTCGTATCTGTCTACAACAAGCCGGGACGGCAAGCCATTTTAACATTTAATCAGTAACACCTCTCTGTGATTCCTGTTCTACATAACAATAATATCATTTATCCTTGTCCTAATAACATCCTTACTAATGAAATTAGAAAATATATGAACAAGTAGAAATTACATTCAGGTAATAAGTAATATTCATAACAACAACTGCACTACCCTGCAAGCAATCAATGTCAAATGGGCGTGCAGATCATGTCTAAACTGAGTCCGTTGGTCCAGACCACGCCCGTAGAACGTCCAGACTAGGTCTTTGCACAGTGGGTAGTAGGACTTTAGCATCTTCATTCATGAAGGTGTCTCCATCCTTCAGTGCTAGCCCTGACCAGCTGTCAGTTAAACAGTTTAGTTATTTTACAGCAACTCAAAATGGTATAAGGCAATAATAAATACAGACGTGGTTCACTGAAAAAATATATTTTAATGATTATTTCTGATAATCAGTCACTGTGCAGGCTGAACATGAAAATAGTCTCCTACACATGTCTCCTGCAGTAGCTTCTCATAGAAAATGGACAGTGAACTCTAGGATTAGAAAGAGCCTGACAGATCTACGTCACACTGTCACTTAACGTTCATGGACTGACCCATCCTGACTCACGACGTAAAAGGCTGTTGGTTTAAAGTCCAGGAAACAGCAGGCAACATCTCTGCTACTAGAAGCTAACTGTTAGCATTAGCTACTCCACAATTCAATTCAAGTTTGTTTATATAGCGCCAAATCACGACACAAGTCGTCTCAAGGCTCTTCACACAGTAAACATTCCTCTGAAACACAAACATGTTGTAACGCAGATCACATCAGTCAGTGAGAAGATCTGATGAAACCATCTCAGAAGCTCTGAACACACAAACTGCTGCAGAGAATCAGGAAGTTTCATGTTTGTAACTGAGGTCAGATGAAAGCTTCTCTAGATGATGGACATCAGAGAGGAGAAACCTAAAGAAGGTCAGTCAGCTTCATCAACACATTTCTTACTTTGGGTCTGATGGTCCAGGTCCACTGAGGTTTGGAGGATATTGCATGGACCGATCACTCTTCATAGACAGACAGCTGGATCCTGGAGGTTCTGCTCTGTTCTCCTCTTCTGCATAAACGTCCATCTTCCTCTTCAGTCAGTCAGAGCCAGAGATGAATCGGTTAGACGGACTGGGATTCTCCACTAAAGAAAACAACAGCGAGTGTGTTTTCTAGTGAGCACCAACAGGAAGTGAGACGGTGAGACGTGAAGCAGCAGTTTGATCTGAAGGTGAATCAAAGCAACGATCCAGAGAGGAAAGTTCTCTCTGACAGGAGAACAAGAACAACTCACCTGATTCACACATTTTAGTTAGTTTCTTCTCTTCTGTCCACATTAGATCCAGTCTCAACCGGTTTGGGTTTCTTCTTCATCTGATGAGAACTGATAAACAACCTAAAGTCTCAACCAGTTACAGTCAGCCATCAGAGATAAGAATCGTGTCAAAGTCTCAAAGCTCAGGGAGTCCAAAGTCTGGTCCGTGGGCCATTTGTGGTCCTCAGAGAGATTTTTGTGGCCCTGGATTCCAGAATGATAGAATTGAATCCACGAGCACAGGCTGTTGGTGCAGATGAACACTGTATAGTGTTTCTATCCATATTGTTACTAATATATACGGCTGCAACACTCACACACTGAGTGTGGAACACAAGCATCTGACTCTCTTCACACGCTCTCACGCCACACCTCCGATATCTCACACTGAAGAATCAAACACCACAGCCATGGGTTGAGAGGGTTTTAACGCCCACACTTTTAATGCACTTTGCTCATAAACTGCATCATCAGTCTAGTCCCTCTGAGAGGCGCTGGCTGTTAGCCCCTCCCCCTTTGGTGACTGAAACCTGCACCTTTGCACACCTGTGTCACATCAGTTTCCCCTCGGTTTAGCCGTCGGTTCTGTAGTTGATGTGTGTTTTCACCACACCTGCTCCACACCGCCCAAGCGGCAAAAACACACGTACTCGTTAGCTCGCACACGCCACGCTCTGATCATCTCACAGAGCTGCAGCCTTCATGAGCTCAAACTTCTTCTGCAAACCAACATTTGGTACTTGAGGAAGCCAAATCAGGTGTGAAGGTGCACCACCTCTTCGTGTGTATCAGCTCAGACGTGGTCATGGATGTACGTGCCCATTTAGCTTGTTTCTTTATTTGATTGAAAAACAGGATATTAAACGATGTCAAATAATAATAATAAGTAAATAAAACACAGATGAAGCTGAAGTTGGTTCCCTTTCTTAGTTTCTGAGTGAGAAAGAGCAATTCCAACTCATTTTCCACTCCCTGAACGTCATTATTTGGTTTTAATTATAAAACTACAAGACTCTTCAAACCTGGACTACATGAATCTAAACAAACAACAGAACCCTTAAAGCATAGTTTGTGGTTTGTGAAACCTTTATTTGATGTGTGAAAGTGAACAGAACACCTATTTCTGCACCGTTTTGCATCTAGACCACATTAGAATTGGTCCAGCTCTAAACTACAACACGCAGACTCTTACTGTTAGTCTACATTAACAGCAGCATCTATGAAAGACAGTTGGTGATGTATGAGACCTTTTGTTGATTTATGCAGGAATAAGTGACACCTGTACCTCTCAGCTTCAGAGAGTAAACAAAATGCTGCTGCAAAGGAAAAAGAACGTTTGATCGCATCTCCCCTGTTCAGCTGCCTGAGCCTTCTAGGTTCAAATGATTTTATTTGCTTTGAAATCTCTTGATGACCTTGCCTGTGTGAGTTGCTACACACACACACACACACACGCACACACACACACACACACACACACACACACCCTCCTGTTCCCTCAGGTCAGCTGATCAGCTGCTCCTGATTGGCCCAAAGACAAAGCGTAAGCTTAGAGGAGACGGTGCTTTTGCTGCAGCAGCTCCGATTGTGGAATGGGTTTACTTTAAATGTCAGACAGGCCTCTTCACTGTCTGATTTTAAACATCTGCTTAAACTCGCCTCCTCTCTGGCCTTAACACCATCTGAGATGTTGGCTTTTAGCTAGTTTTGGATCATTTTTATGATTTAAATAGCATTTTTATTTAGTTTGAACCATATTTGAATCTGCTTAATTTATTGTTTGAACTCTTTGGCTGTTTTTAGTCCAGGCTATATTGTTTTATTGTTGATTCTGTTGTTCTGTGTGCAGGACTTTGGTCCTGCAGGTGTTTCAAGTGTTATACAAATAAAGTTGGTATGATTAGTGAGTTCAAAGAAGGCTGCTTTCTTCAATCTTTATGTTATTTTGGATTATCACACTATCAACATGTTTAAATGTTATAATTAGGGCAGATTAAAGCTACTCGAGGACTGGAAACATTAGTTGGAATTGTCCTTTTTGAATCAGAAACTTAAAAAGAGAACCAACTTCAGTTTGATACAAAACAGGCAATAAAATCTAAACCAAACATTCAAAAGAAAGAAAAAAGAATATTTTTAAAACAGCATTCCAATTAGCTTCAGTTTAGTAAGTAGTAAATCTAAAGATTACAGAATAATGCACACTGGTGCTGTTGCGCGCGCACACACACACACACACACACACACACACACACACACACACACACACACACACACACACACACCTTTAAGGCCCAGTTCTGGATGTCAACCCATCCTTCTGAACGTTCCACACTCCACCTGCTACCAGCTGGTAGTAAGGTAAACATCTTCATATTCAGAGGATTCACATTGATTACACACATTTGATCCTAAAATATCTGTTGTTCCATCACTCTATAACGGCATTTCTGACTGGTGTTAGCATCAGAGTAACTGCTGCTAACGATGTTTTCCTTATTGTCTAACTATGAGTGACTAGAAACTTTATTTAGGTGGCTGTGTTAAACTTGATGGTTGTGTGGAGTCAAAGTGCTGAACCTCCACCCTGCTGTTAGCTTCTAATTGACACCAATTGTGAGAAACACTTTGTGGTTTTAGCCAAATAAAAAAACTTGATCTGCTTTCTGAGTCTCTTGCAAGCTTATAAAAGTGAATATTTGTCATTTGTAAATGATGTGAGGGCTCAATATATTTTATTTAAAGTTTTCTCATTTTCATCAACAAAGTTTCTTTTATTTTTACTGTAAGAGCAAACATGCTTGTTGTAGTTCCACTAAATCACCACCAGAGGGCGACACATCTCCTTAAAACTCAAAGGCCAAAATCAACACAACAAAGTTCTATCAATCAATCAATCAATCAATCAATCAATCAAAGCTTTATTTATAAAGCGCCTTCCACAACCCTATCAGGAAGCCCAAGGCGCTGAACATGGTACAGTACAAAGTTATATATAGTGAATAAATCAGAAAATAAAAGCTATTCAAATTACAAAATACAAATTACAAAAAAGGTGAAACAAAGTTAGTTTTTGGTTTCATTTTCTATCATTATAGGTAAATTAAAGATCCACAGAATTATCACATATTCAGTATTTTATGTCATTTATATTATTAAATCATGATCACATATTAAAGGCTTTTATTTTGTTAGGAGTTGGGAGTTTTGGAGCCATTCTACATTTTCCTCTGTTTCCATCTCTTGCCCCTCCCCATTTCTGCCTCCTGTTTGTCCTTTTAAACACTTTGAGAGTAGAAATTAACTCTGTCACGTAAATGAAAGTAAGCGTGTAAAGAGTGTCTGCCAGGGGCGCTTCTAGCATCAGAGGTTTAGGGGGCTGAGCACGCAGAGAGCTAAAAACATTTTCTTCTACAGTAAAATACTGACTTCAGCACCATTTTTAAACGTAAAATAACAATAAACACACCTTCTTACCGTAAAAGGAAAAAATACCCGTAATTTTACGGAACTATTTCGGCAACCCCGGCTGTCGCCGTTTTACCGTGAGATCTACGTTTTATTTTTTTACAGTGTAGAAGATGAAAGATAACCACTAAATGTTTTGAGTCTTAATGAGGACAAAACTGAGGTGATTCTTTTAGCCCAAATACGACACGTATGAATGTGATGCCTCCAGAGCGGACAATGCTGGTCCCATTTAGAACTTTGGAAAAACATATCAATGGGACAGTTAGAGCTTGCTGTTTTCATTCAAGACGCATCTCCAAGATGAGATGTTTTCTATCGAGAGCTCATCTGGAAACTGTTGTCCACGCATTTGTAATCTCACGTCTGGATTATTGCAGTTCCCTGCTAGCAGGGATAAGCCAGGCTTCCATTTCTAGACTGCAGATGGTCCAGAACAGTACAGCTAGATGTTTAACAGGTGACCCCAGTCTTGGCCATGTTGCACTGGCTCCCCATTCAGTACAGAATCCATTTTAAAGTTTGTGTATTGGTTTTTAAAGCCTTACACGGCTTAGCTCCGTCATATTTGGTCAAGCTACTTTGTGTGTACGAGCCTCCTCGCATACTTCCATCAACCCATCAGTTGTTGCTGGTTGCTCTGACAGCAGAAATGAAAACAAGAGGAGATAGAGCTTTTGCAGTTGTAGGCCCAAGGCTGTGGAACGCTCTGCCAAGAACCATTAGAACGTCCTCCTCAGCTGAAGTGTTTAAAAAAAGGCTGAAGGCACGTTTTTACACTCTAGCTTTTAAGCACATTGCACAGTAACTAGTGTTCTCATTTGTGCCTCTGTGTTCTTAGTGTTTCAGTAGTCGTGTTTTAATAATCTTACTGTTTTGTTTTGTTTTGCTCAGGTTTTTATGTGTGTAGTGTTCAGCACTTTGGCTTTCCTTTGAATTGTTAAACGTGCTTTACAAAAAAAAGATGAGGATAATGAGGATCAGGATGATGATGAAGATGACGATGATGATGACGACGATGATGATGAGGATGAGGATGACGACGATGATGATGATGATGATGAGGATCAGGATGATGATGAAGATGATGATGAGGATGATGATGACGATGATGATGAGGATGATGATAATGAGGATGATGAGGATGAGGATGAGGATGAGGATGATGATGAGGATGATGATGACGACGATGATGATGAGGATGATGATGAGGATGACGATGACGACTATGATGATGAGGATGATGATGATGAGGATGATGATGAGGAGGATGATGATGATGATGAGGATGATGATGACGACGATGATGATGAGGATGATGATGATGAGGAGGATGACGATGACGACTATGATGATGAGGATGATGATGATGAGGATGAAGAGGATGATGATGATGAGGAGGATGGTGATGATGAGGATGATGATGATCAGGATGATAATGAGGATGATGAGGATGATTATGATGATGATGAGGATGGTGATGATGAGGATGATGATGATGATGAGGATGTGATGATGATGAGGATGGTGACGACAATGATGATGAGGATGAGGATGACGACTATGATGATGAGGATAATGATGAGGAGGATGATGAGGATGGTGAGGATGATGACACAAACCCCATCTTGAACATCCGATGACCTGTATAGTGTACTCTGTGTAGAATTTTGTACTGAATTAATTGTAAATTGGGGTGTCTGATCATTTTAAAAGTTTTTAAACAAGTTTGGGACCAGAAGTCCTGGTCAAAGCTAACTGATAGATCCACCTCCCATTTTTCAATAGGGATTGCAATTTTATCGTGTTTTGGACAGTGCCTTATATACTTTAGACAGTAGTTTGGGGAGATTATAGAAGTCAAATACCATTGGTGGTGTTTGTAATTCTATTTTATTGAGCTTAAATTTTTGTTTGACTAATTTGGTGATATTCTAAAAAGCTATTCTTATCTAATCTGAATTGGGAGACTATTCTATTAAATGGGATGAAGTCCAATCCTTCATATATGTGTTCCAGGTATAGGATTCCTTTATTTTTCCAGTCCGGAAGGTTCATCATTTGGTTATTTTGCAAAATATCAGGATTATTCCAGATAAGTGTGCGTCTGCATGGTATTAGTGAAGACGCTGTCATTTTTAGATACTCCCACCATGCTGTCAGAGAAGTGCTGATACTAATACTTTTGAAGCATTCATGTTTTCTTATGCTTGAGCTAATAAATGGTAAGTCTGAAAGCTCTATCGTATTGCAAAGTGTCTGTTCTATATCTAACCAGGACTCGTCTAATGGGTTATCTTGCAACCATCTTGGTATATATTGCAGCCTGTTGGCTAAGAAATAATAATAAAAGTTGGGTAAATCCAGTCCTCCTCTGTCTTTGGTCTTCTGAAGCGTTTTTAAGCTAATTCGTGGATTTTTTTTTAAATCTTTTATTTCATTCACAATGTATAAAATAAACACAAACAAATACAACATACATTAAGATATTGGGAAAAAAACATTTGAATGAAAAGAAGCAGATAGAAGAAAAAATCTTATGATTTCTGCCCCTTTTTACGAAATAAAATTATCCGCCAAACAAACACAGTATAACCTCAGTCACTTTCTAATATTTTCATGTCTAATCTTTGACATTATAATTCTCCTTTTCATAATTACTAAATACATTAGATTTTATACATTTTTTAAATATAGCAAATGAAGTTGATTCTTTAAATTCCTTGTTAATGGCATTCCACAATCTTACACCATTTACAGACATGTTACATTCCCTCACTTTGGTTCTGAATCTAGGTTTCTTAAAGACATCAGTTCCTTTTAACATGTACCCACTTACTCTCTTATGAAACATTTTCTGATTTCAATTTATCCTGCCAAAGGAATTTAGTAATTGAGGAGTCCAGAGATCTAAACCAGTCAGCTGGTGGTTTGTTTGGGATCATCGAAAATAAGTAATTTATTCTGGGTAAGACCATCCTTTTAATTGTAGCAACTCTCCCCATGAGTGATATCGGTAAGGATTTCCATCTTGCAAGATCATCTTCCACTTTCTTTAAAAGTGGGATGCAGTTTAGTTCGGTTAGATCTGCCAACTTGGGAGAGATATTAATTCCCAGGTATGTGATATTCCCTGACTCCAATTGTGTATTAAGCAAATTGACAAAAGAGAAATTGATTGGTAGAACTGTGGATTTTAACCAGTTTATAGAGTAATCTGAAACTTTTGAAAAAGAGTTTATCAGTTCTATTGAATGGGAGAGAGATGATTGAGAATTCCGGAGAAAGATTAAGACATCATCTGCATAAAGACTGATCTTATGTTCTATTTTCTTACACTTTATCCCTTTAATACCTGTTGTTTTCCTAATTGCTGCCGCTAGTGGTTCGATAAAAATGGCAAATAGTGAGGGGGAGTGTGGGCATCCCTGCCTGGTCCCCCTCTGAAGACAGAAGCTAGCTGATATTTGGTCGTTTGTCCTGACACGTGCAGTTGGTGAACTGTATAATGTCTGTAGCCAGTTTATGAAGCAGTTCCCAAAACCAAATTTATGTAAAGTTGCAAATAAGAACTTCCAGTTAACTCTATCAAAAGCTTTTTCTGCATCTAGAGATAATATACTAGTTTCTATGTTTGTACTGTAAGAGAAATCTATCAAATTAAGTAATCTACGTGAGTTTGTGGATGACTGTCTACCCTTAATGAAACCAGTTTGGTCAGGGTGTATTATGAAGGGGGTTACCTTCTCTAATCGTTTTGCCAGGGCTTTACAAATTATTTTGAGATCAACATTAATAAGAGAAATTGGGCGATAGCTGGTAGGAAATGCAGGGTCTTTGCCTGGTTTTAACAAGAGACTAATATTGGCTGAATTCACGTTCAGCTGTAATCTGCCACAAAAAAAAAAAACCCCCAAAAAAAAAAAGATTTTTACCTTCATACCAGTTGGTAGCAGGTGGAGTGTGGAACGTTCAGAAGGATGGGTTCACATCCAGAACTGGGCTTTAAAGATGTGGTTTTGTGTGTGTGTGTGTGTGTGTGTGTGTGTGTGTGTGTGTGTGTGTGTGTGTGTGTGTGTGTGTGTGTGTGTGTGTGTGTGTGTGTGTGTGTGTGTGTGTGTGTGTGTGTGTGTGTGTGTGTATATGTGTATATATGTGTGTGTGTGTGTGTGTGTATATGTGTATATGTGTGTGTGTGTGTGTGTGTGTGTGTGTGTGTGTGTGTGTGTGTGTGTGTGTGTGTGTGTGTGTGTGTGCACAACAGCACCAGTGTGCATTATTCTGTAATCTTTAGATTTACTACTTACTAAACTGAAGCTAATTGGAATGCTGTTTTAAAA
The DNA here is from genome assembly GCA_006942095.1 of Nothobranchius kuhntae. Classification (NCBI taxonomy): domain Eukaryota; kingdom Metazoa; phylum Chordata; class Actinopteri; order Cyprinodontiformes; family Nothobranchiidae; genus Nothobranchius; species Nothobranchius kuhntae. The sequence continues at coordinate 327,742 of SSNQ01034161.1, forward strand.
ATATTCTTTTTTCTTTCTTTTGAATGTTTGGTTTAGATTGTATTGCCTGTTTTGTACCAAACTGAAGTTGGTTCTCTTTTTAAGTTTCTGATTCAAAAAGGACAATTCCAACTAATGTTTCCAGTCCTCGAGTAGCTTTAATCTGCCCTAATTATAACATTTAAACATGTTGATAGTGTGATAATCCAAAATAACATAAAGATTGAAGAAAGCAGCCTTCTTTGAACTCACTAATCATACCAACTTTATTTGTATAACACTTGAAACACCTGCAGGACCAAAGTCCTGCACACAGAACAACAGAATCAACAATAAAACAATATAGCCTGGACTAAAAACAGCCAAAGAGTTCAAACAATAAATTAAGCAGATTCAAATATGGTTCAAACTAAATAAAAATGCTATTTAAATCATAAAAATGATCCAAAACTAGCTAAAAGCCAACATCTCAGATGGTGTTAAGGCCAGAGAGGAGGCGGGTTTAAGCAGATGTTTAAAATCAGACAGTGAAGAGGCCTGTCTGACATTTAAAGTAAACCCATTCCACAATCGGAGCAGCTGCAGCAAAAGCACAGTCTCCTCTAAGCTTACGCTTTGTCTTTGGGCCAATCAGGAGCAGCTGATCAGCTGACCTGAGGGAACAGGAGGGTGTGTGTGTGTGTGTGTGTGTGTGTGTGTAGCAGCTCACACAGGTGAGGCAGGGCAAGGTCATCGAGAGATTTAAAAGCAAATAAAATCATTTGAACCTAGAAGGCTCAGGCAGCTGAACAGGGGAGATGCGATCAAACGTTCTTTTTCCTTTGCAGCAGCATTTTGTTTACTCTCTGAAGCTGAGAGGTACAGGCGTCACTTATTCCTGCATAAATCCCTTCATTGGTTGTCCATCACTTTCAGGGTCCAATCTAAAATGCTACTTTTTGTTTTCAAATCCCTCCATAGTCTTGCCCCTGTGTACTTATCTGATCTTCTTTCAATTTATACTCCTGGTTACACACTCAGGTCCTCCAGCCTGTTGCTCCTCGAGGTCCCGAAAGCATGTTACAAATCATGCGGACAAAGAGCTTTCTCTGTCGCGGGTCCTAAACTGTGGAACGTACTTCCAGTCACAGTTCGACTGGCATCCACCTTGGCAGATTTTAAGTCTAGACTAAAGACACACTATTTTACCCTTGCTTTTAATAGTTAGCTGTTAGTTTGGTTTTTACTACTCTTACTTTATCATGCATTGTTAGGTTTTTATTGGTACTTTTTTATTGGCTTGTCTTTTTTATTGTTGGTTGTATTTCATAGTACTGTTTTATGTTTTCTATCTCTGTTATTGTGCGACTGTTCAGCACTTTGGTCAGCCGTATGGCTGTGTTTTTAAAGTGCTATATAAATAAAGGTGGTATGGTATGGTAAATCAACAAAAGGTCTCATACATCACCAACTGTCTTTCATAGATGCTGCTGTTAATGTAGACTAACAGTAAGAGTCTGCGTGTTGTAGTTTAGAGCTGGACCAGTTCTAATGTGGTCTAGATGCAATACGGTGCAGAAATAGGTGTTCTGTTCACTTTCACACATCAAATAAAGGTTTCACAAACCACAAACTATGCTTTAAGGCTTCTGTTGTTAGTTTAGATTCATGTAGTCCAGGTTTGAAGAGTCTTGTAGTTTTATAATTAAAACCAAATTATGACGTTCAGGGAGTGGAAAATGAGTTGGAATTGCTCTTTCTCACTCAGAAACTAAGAAAGGGAACCAACTTCAGCTTCATCTGTGTTTTATTTACTTATTATTATTATTTGTAATCATTTAATATCTTGTTTTTCAATCAAATAAAGAAACAAGCTAAATGGGCACATACATCCATAACCACGTCTGAGCTGATACTTCAATTCAATTCAATTCAATTCAATTCAAAAATACTTTATTAATCCCAGAGGGAAATTGATTGCTGTAGTAGCTCAGAATAATAATAATAATCAAGTCATCAAAGAGTTGTTGTATATTACAATGGCTGTTGGCAGGAAGGATCTCCAGTAGCGGTCAGTGTTGCAGTGAAACTGAAGAAGCCTCTGACTGAAGACACTTCCGTTGTTGGACAGTCTTGTGAAGAGAATGCTCAGGGTTGTCCATCATTTTCTTGATTCTCTGGAGAATCCTTCTTTGCATTATCTCCTCCAGTGGTTCCACATTCGTCCCCAGAACAGAACCAGCCTTTTTTTTATTAGGCTGTTGAGCCTTTTCAGGTGCCTGCTTCTGATGCTGCTACCCAACAGACGATGGCTGAAGAAATTACACTCTCAACAACAGACTTGTAGAAGATCTGCAGCATCTTGCTACAGAAGAAGAACCTAAGCGTCCTCAAGAAGTGCAGTCTGCTGTGTCCCTTCTTGTAAACGGCTTTGCTGTTCTTTCTCCAGTCCAGTCTGTTGTCCAGGTGAACTCCAAGGTATTTGTATTCCTCAACCACCTCCACTTATTCTCCCATGATGGAAACAGTGTTTGACTCCACCCTGTTTCTTCTGAAGTCTAAAATCATCTCCTTTGTTTTGTTCACGTTCAAGGTCAGATTATTGTTTCCACACCATGCCACAACGCGCTCCACCAGCTCTCTGTACTCAGCTTCCTGTCCATCTCTGATACACCCGACAATTGCAGAGTCATCTGAGTATTTCTGTAGATGACAGGTCTCTGATTTGTACTGGAAGTCTGAGGTGTGCAGGGTGAAAAGGAATGGTGAGAGTACAGTCCCCTGTGATGCTCCAATGTTACTGATCGCCTGGTTTGATGTGCAGTTCTTCAGCCTCACAAACTGTGGTCTGTTTGTCAGGTAGTCTTTAGTCCAGGCGATAGTTGAGGTCCGCACCTGTGTCTTCTGGAGTTTCTGGCAAAGTACATCAGGCTGGATTGTGTTAAATGCACTGGAGAAATCAAAGAACATGACCCTCACAGTGCTGCCTGCTTTGTCCAGATGACAGTGGGTTGGTTGAAGCAGCTGTATGATGGCATCTTCAACTCCATCTCCATGGTGATAAGCAAACTGCAGCGTGTCTTGATATGTTCTAGTTTGCTTATTCAGGTGGACCAACAGGATTCTCTCCAGGACCTTCATGATGGGGGATGTCAGGGCAACCGGTCTGTAGTCGTCATTGACTGATGGGTGAATTTTCTTTGGAACTGGAACAAGGCAGGATGTCTTCCATAGGACTGGAACCTTCTCCTGGGCCGGCTGAGGTTGAAGAGGTGTTGCAGAATCCCACAGAGCTGCTCTGCACAGGCCTTCAGTACCTTGGGGCTGACACCATCTGGACCTGCAGCCTTGTTCCTGTTCAGTCTCTCCAGCTGCCTCTTCACCTGACTTCTAGAGACAGATAGGTGGGAGGGGGATATAAATGGGGCAGCAGCATCTCCTGACTTGGTTGAAGACAGATTTATAGAACCAGAAGAGTCCATGACTGCGTTAGAGGACAAAAGAGCTGGCGTGTGACAGGAAAATGTTGGATCAGAGGAGGATGGGATGTCTGATTGGCTGGGGACAGGCGAGGAGGATGCTGGGTTTGATCCTGAACTGAACCTATTGAAGAACTTGTTCAGTTCATTGGCTGTGTCCAGGCTGCCATCTGTGCAATCCTTCCTCTGCTTGAAGCCTGTGATCTTCTTTATCCTTGACCAGACACCTCTGATATTGTTTCTCTGTAGTTTGTGCTCCAGCTTCTTCCTGTATGCCTCCTTGCTGTCTCTGATCTTGTTCTTCAGTTGCTTCTGTAATACTCCTCAATAATTCCCTGTCTCCCTCCTAGAAGGCTCTTTTTTCTCATTTAGCAGATTCTTCAGTTCACTGGTGATCCAGGGTTTGTTATTAGCGAAGCATCTCACTGTTCTGGTGGGTATAATATTGTCCACACAGAAGTTTATATAGTCAGTGACACATCCAGTCATGGCATTGATGTCCTCTTCATATCCTTGGCAGAGAGTCATCCAATCTGTGGTCTCAAAACAACTTTGTAGGGCTTCTTCAGCGTCCTGTGACCATTTTCTCACAGTTCTTCTTGTCACATAGCCTAGAGAACTAGACCACATTCTTGCTTTGCAAGTTTGGTCTAGGCATGCTCCATTGGAACCTCTGCAGCTCCTACCAGGACTCTGGCTAGCCAATCACAACTCTCTAGAGGGGTTTCAAACACATAAAGAGCTGTGATTGGTCCATAATGGTGGGCCAATCATAGTGCTCTATCTGCTTAGTGAACAAATCACAGAGCTTTATCCGCTTTGTGGGCCAATCAGGGCACTCTATATGCCTGGTGGGTGGGATGATGCAACAGAGTGAAACAAGAGTATGTCACATTCATTGTCCAGTGGAATCAAGCCCCCACAATGCGGCTCTAAAAATGGTCCCAACCCGAAAGTAAGAAAAATTGCTGTTCCACCCTCATCTGCTGGGGGCTGGTGCCAGAAGCGAGTAAATCCTCATTGACTCCCATGTTAAAAATGCTATTTTCACAGTAGAAATAAACATGTTTACAGCCTGGTACCAAAACATGTTTTTTGTCTAAATTATCTAGTTTACACTCATGACAACTCTGAGGGGGGTGAATTTTTTTCTCACTCTTCTGTTTAAGTGTATTGACAGCCTAAAATTCTGTAAAATTAATGAGCATCCGACACACGTGACCGCCGCCTCAGACCCACGTGACCACAGAGCTAGCTCCATGGAAAGGCCTCAGTACAGCCTCGGTCTCTCCTGAAAACTGTTTCGGGATTTTGAGTCTCTGTGCTTGTGAATTCTGTTTTGGATATTATTTGTGCAATTGTTGGAAAAAATGACTTGCTGTGGTATTAATTGCACTAATAGAGCATCCAAGGAGTCTCCACTTCATTTTTTTCGGTAAGTTTGTCAGGAACTGAACTCAGAAGACCCGTGAAGACGCCAAAACAGTAAAAATATATTAAAAAAAGTCTTTATTTAAAGCCGAGTTACCAGATGGGCGAGGCTGGAGACAGAGTCGGAGACAGGCTAAGGTCAAAATGGCAGGCAGGATACAAGGCAGGGGTCAGGCAAAAAACAAGGTCTAGAGGCAAAGATCAGGCAGGGTGGATGGCTGGAGAACTACTGGCAAGGCTGTCATAATCTGGCAGGGAACTGGTGGTTTGCTGGTGAATATATAGTAGGGGAAGCAGGTGTGTAAGATGAGCTGATGAGTGAGGAGCAGGTGAAGTGGATGAAGCTGATGAGGTGTAGGTCAGGTTGCTGTGGAAACCAGGGCTTGGCTTGAGCTTGGTGAAGGGACCAGGTGAGCTGAATGAAGGCATAATGAGGAAGTGGAGGAGGGTGAAGGACTGGAGTCATGACAGAACACCCCCCCCCCCCCCCCTCAAGGGCAGATACCAGACGCCCACAGGAAACCAGAACAGGGCGGGAGGAGGGGGACCAGGAAGGAGGGCCAGAAGAGTCAGGGGGACCGGTGATGGGGAACCAGGAGCCGGGACTGTTGGAGCCTGGGGGGCCGGCGACGGGGAACCAGGAGCCGGAACTGTGGGAGCCTGGAGGGCCGGCGATGGGGAACCAGGAGCCGGGACTGTGGGAGCCTGGGGGGCCGGCGACGGGGAACCAGGAGCCTGGACTGTGGGAGCCTAGGGGGCCGGCGACGGGGAACCAGGAGCCGGGACTGTTGGAGTGTGTTGATGGAGGACACTGGTGGACGAGGACTAAGAGGGGAAACTGGACCACTACTAAGAGGGGAAACTGGACCACTACTAAGAGGGGAAACTGGACCACTACTAAGAGGGGAAACTGGACTACTACTAAGAGGGGAAACTGGACTACTACTAAGAGGGGACTCTGGACCAAGACCAAGACTAAGAGGGGAAACTAGACCAAGACCAAGACTAAGAGGGGACTCTATACCAAGACTAAGAGGGCAAACTAGACCAAGACCAAGACTAAGAGGGGACTCTGGACCAAGACCAAGACTAAGAGGGGACACAGACTCTGGGACTTGAGGGGAGACGAGGCTTGGGAACTTGAGAGCAGGAGAGGTCCTCTTCAGAGCAGGAACAAGAGACGTCTACTTCAGAGCCTCCAGGCGTCGACCCTTGGACTGGAGGCTCGTGGAAAGGCTTCACCGGAGCCCCTTGGACAGGCTGGGCCGGAGCCCCTTGGACAGGCTGGGCCGGAGCCCCTTGGACATCATCCGTCGAAGCAGGATGCGATGCGTCCTTCGGGACCACCGCCAGAGCAGGATGCTATGCGTCCTTCGAGACCACCCCAGAGCAGGATGCGATGCGTCCTCCGAGACCACCGACAGAGCAAGATGCGATGCGTCCTCCGAGACCACCGACAGAGCAGGATGCGATGCGTCCTCCGAGACCACCGCCGAAGCAGGATGCGATGCGTCCTCTGAGACCACCGCCAGAGCAGGATGCGATGTGTCCTCCAAGACCACTGCCAGAGCAGGATGCGATGCGTCCTCCGAGACCACCGCCAGAGCAGGATGTGATGCATTGGAGGGTTCTGGGGAAGGTGACCACCTCTCACAGCAGGTCAGACCCTCTGTGGTGACATCCTTCAGTGCAGACCCATATACCCTCCGGACATAAAGGTAGTAATTACCAAGGGTTGGGACCGCTATCAACTCTGGATGGGTGGAGAAGATGACATTTAACCTATCAGCCGCCCGCAGACGTAAGTGGGGGCAGGTTGGCTTGGCAAAGACCTCCCACACAGCCTCCTCGGCCATCTGCATCATCCCCTGAACAATCTCCTCCATTGGGACCGGTCCAGAAGCAGAACATGAGGTGCCGTCCGAGGAACCCGCCGACACCAGCACGGGAGAAGGATTAACCCTCTTATCAGCTCCAGAAAACCTCCGGGACCGCCGCCGTCGTGACCTGACAGGAGGGGTTTGAGGCTGGAGCGGCGTGGTCATTAACCCGCTGCACAAGACGTTTGCAGCAGGCCTGGACAGAGGAGTGGAGCCTCTGCATGGCTCTGGCCTGATGGCCAGCCGCGTTCCCCAGAACGGTGACTCCTGCTCCTTCTCTAGCTCCATAAACTCCAGGAGCGTGAGATCCTCCATGACAGGTACGATGAAAAAAGAAAAGAAAAAAAAATACTCCAAGTGCTGTGTCAGCGTTGGGTCAGATTTTTGGCCAGATTATTCTGTCAGGAACTGAACTCAGAAGACCCGCGAAGATGCCAAAACAGTAAAAATATATTTTAAAAAGTCTTTATTTAAACCCGAGTTACCAGATGGGCGAGGCTGGAGACAGAGTCGGAGACAGTCTAAGGTCAAAATGGCAGGCAGGATACAAGGCAGGGGTCAGGCAAAAAACAAGGTCCAGAGGCAAAGATCAGGCAGGGTGGATGGCTGGAGAACTACTGGCAAGGCTGTCATAATCTGGCAGGGAACTGGTGGTTTGCTGGTGAATATATAGTAGGGGAAGCAGGTGTGTAAGATGAGCTGATGAGTGAGAAGCAGGTGAAGTGGATGAAGCTGATGAGGTGTAGGTCAGGTTGCTGTGGAAACCAGGGCTTGGCTTGAGCTTGGTGAAGGGACCAGGTGAGCTGAATGAAAGTATAATGAGGAAGTGGAGGAGGGTGAAGGACGGGAGTCATGACAAAGTAAAAATCTATATTTGTATTTTATGTCACTGCCGCCTTTAAACTAGCTGAGTTTACCGAAGTAGCTAGCTAACTATCAGTTTAACATGTAGCATGTACTGTTTAACCATGAAATTTAAATGTAAAATACGGTAAAATAATTAATAGGGCATATTTCGATGGGTAAAAGGGTAAAACCCAGTGCATTTAAGATAAAAATGGGTTGAAATATGACGGAGCGCTTGGAGGAACACTTCTGTGTTCCATTCTTCCATCCGGTACTCCCCAGCGGTCAGGCCGGGCAGCCTGACCGATGCGGCGCCTAGCTGCTGCGTGGTCTGACCGCTCGTGGAGCTCTCGGAGACAGATCTGACCGGAGAAATACTGCAGCTCGGTGAGAAGTCTATAGGGCATACAGCGTTTCCCTTAAATCCCACCGCCACGCCGACAAGATCCCAAGTTTCTTTGTTTTTGCTGACGCTGTTTCCTGAAGAAGCAGCCGGAACTACTATGTTGTCGCTTGTGATCACAGCGGGCGGGCAGCAAGGAGGAGCAGGCCGGGCTAGGTGAAGTTACTGAGTTTAAAATTAGAAAGGTAGCAGTGGATATAATGCCTTTTGGTTTACATGTTTCAGTAGCATTAAGATAAACGAGTGTTGACGATCTAGACAGGGTTTCCTCCAGTGCTTACTAGGCCAGGTTTCCCTCCCCCCACCAGGCTAATCATCACTTCTTCATGTAAAATTTAGTTTTTCATGTCTGACTTTAACTGCATCTAATACTGTATTATGGCGTGAGCGCAACAGCGACAACTTAATATCGATGTGTAAGCAGCCTGAGAGGTAGGGTGTTTTCATCTGAACCCTTAAAACCTCCAGCAGGCTACGCTGCACTATTGACGTGTTAGCGCACGGCGCTAACAACTTAGCGACGTGACATGTCTCGGAGAAAGCGTAAGAACATGTTGGACGCTTCTTCTGAAGCAGGAAAATAACACTTCTTCTTAAGCAGAGCAGGATGTCACCTCGGCTCATTCACGACCGAGCCGGACTGAGCTCGATAACATTGACAAAGCACAGCCACTGCGCCGTTGGAGCTGCCACCGGGCCTACTGAAAGAACACCAGCAAGTTTCATCAAACTCGTAAAGTTTGTTTTTGCTGGGGACCCCCTGTATTTTACCGTTCCCTCCTGCAGTCTTCCCCTATTAAAATTTCAATTGTGTAACTTTATGTATTGGGATGAATGACTAATATTCATGTTAAACTAAAACGTTAGGCATTTAAGGGGAAAAAACAAAATAATAAACATACAGATGTCAAATAAATCAAACTGTAATTAAACTATATATTTTCAAAGTCTCGATTCTGGATAAAATCCAACAACATATGCTTTATAAATAACAAGCACTACACATGGCTTTTACACACACACACACACACACACACACATGCATGCATGCACGCAAGCACATTCACTCACACACACACACACAGTGCTCTGGTGTACCAGTGTGTTCTTGAGATTCAGAAGCTGACCTTGTCTGATGTGTGTATATGCGAATCTCTTTTTTTTTTAATTAAGTAATTATGTTTTTTTATTTTAGGGGAGAGTTTGCCTGAAGGACACAGCCGTACCTACAATCTTCTCATCCTTTAAGGTCAAAAAACCTCTTCCAAGAAGGGAAGAACAGGTAAGTAGGAATGACAAGGTAAGTTTTGAGAAGGTTGCAGATGTAGATGCAGGTGTACACAGTGCCATAAAAGTTGGTGTTGATCTGAGCAATATATTGATGTGTGAAGAGTCACCTCAAGAGGTCTTTGTTACTCAAAAAGTAACTCATGATGCCATTCCTCTGCAAGCAGTTGAGTGTTATACTGCTCATTCTGGTCACAGTGTTCAACACCAGAATGACTCAGACTCTGGTCAGTTTAACGCTGTGCCATTACAGCCAAATAGCATCCTGAGTGACCATTGCTATCAGATCACAGTCTCCCAAAACGCTTAAAAGGAGAGTTCTGTCGGCAAATGAAAAGGTATGCGTAGTTCAGAAAAAGCTTAGATTGCAATCCTGGAAGACAAGGAGACTGAAGGCAAGAATTTCTTCTTTGAAAAGTGTCACCAAAATTCTTCAGAAGAAAGTAATCATGTCCATGTGCTTGTAAAGATGGCTTCAGCGTGGTACTGCAAAATTAGATAAATATATTTGATGACAAATTTCTTGATAAGTTGATGTTACATTGAAGAAAAACATAAAATATCTTAAAACTAAAATCATTTTGATGTTATTGCACAGATAAGCTGTATTGTTGAATCCCAGCAGTATGGGGTTTTTGGTTTGTTTGTTCTATTTTGTTCCTAGCAGGTACTCATTTTCTCTCTGCGGTTGAGTTCCTGCCAGTTCACCCCCAGTTTCAGCTGCTGAACGTCATCAGCTTATCTGAAAGTAAGATTTAAAAGACCCTATAATCTTTGGTGATCTCACGCCTACACAACATCCTTTGTTCTAATGGTGAAATTAATTTAAGCTGATCTTTTACCTGCTGACCTCTATAACTTTATTCCTGTTCCTAATTACAACGAAACACCTGTGCAGAGGAAGTGTTTTGAAGGTGACAGTTTCTGCTTATCAAGCAACAAATGACAGCTACAATAAAGCCTGATTCATGCTTCTCTGTCAGCTCCAACAGGGAGAGACACGCACGCACGGACGGAGACGTTTAGCTCTCATACTTCTCCGTCTCCTGGGGAGTGTTGCAAAGCAATTCCCGGCCAGGACAGCAGAGGGTGGAGAGCTGTTCTGTGGTATCCTGTCATGTATTGGTCCAAAATAGTGTGATGATATTGTGTTTTTTGTACATAACAGACTTTTTAACAGACAAATTTGTCTCTCATTCTCCTCCACCTCTTCACGGGCTCGCCACCTCTAAGCCTACGATTCCTGTCATTTCCGTCTACAAATAAAATGCTTGCTGTGGATCGTTTCACTCCTCCAGTCACGGGGAATAAACACGTTCATGTTTTTAGAGTTTTTTTGTGAGGTGTTCTTCAAGTTTCTCCGTGTCTGTTGCTAGTTATCCTCGGCTCTCTGTTTTTGAGTGCGCAATGGCGGCGCTGTAGACGACAACGGCATCCTGACCAATCACAAGCTTGCGCTGTCCGTCTCGTTAAACAGATGTTTAAAAAAGTGGGCTCGACTCCGTGTGTACTTGCGTGCCTGCTGGGGCCCTACGCAAGGACGGATAATGGAGTTGCGTGTCTCCGCACTGACGCAGGAGAAGCATGAATCAGGCTTAAGATCAACCCTCCTATATTCATGAAACCAAAGAAGTCCAATTGCCTTCTTTAAAAATCCATTTGATGTCATACTGAACAACTGTTGTATTTTATTCTAATTTTAATGATTCTGTTTCAGGTGGAAATGCTGTGTGATTCCTGTGCCATGTGGCCCATGACCTGTGTCAGCCCGGTTCTGGATGTGGCATAGCTGAGTTCTCTGTAGCAAGGTTTTCTGGTGCTTGGGGCCGTTCCAGAGTGCACCTGATCCTTGGCAGTCTCACACTTCACAACCCAGCACACGCACGAACACATGCTTGTCGATGTTTGTTGTTCATGGTTTACATGTTTATAGTTGTTCATCCCACGTTTTCTTGATGACTCTTAGAAATGTTTCTTCACAGGTGCAGCTGCTGGTTGCTGTTTTTTATGTTGGTTTCCTAGTTGTATTAATTTGTCTCTTATTTACTTGTTTATCCTCAGCAGTCTTTATTCCAGATTGGTTCAGCATTTACATGCTGATGTGGCGATACATAACCCAAACCAATATTACTCAAGGGGAACCTCGTACACATTAACCCTTACCTCACATTAGAGCATTTTTTTGTGCTCTAATGACTTTAACGTTAGAAAATTTAAACGTTGGGTAAGGGTTAAGGCTCCTCTTGATAGAGCAAATCTGTTCAGCACATTCTGACAGACAGACCACCATTCTTCTGTCATGTTGCTGTAACAGGACATTTTTAGAGTTTTTCTTTTCTTCATTTAAAGAGCAATACTTTCACATTATCATTTTCCCACACTTTCTGTATAACTGTATTTTATTGTTTTTCAATAAAGAATGACAAATTATTTAAGTTTGGTTTTTGTTGCACACAAATATAGATCTGTGTAACGTGAGGAAATATGGGTTTTCTATCACAAAGGTGGTGCTGGACGCAGCTAGGTCAAAGCTGGGTCATTGAGAACTTTCACCCACAGATTAAGTCCTGAACGCCAGCGAGTCTGGGAGGAAACCATAACATCAACCACCTGCAGTCTACCAGAAGATGTGTTTACATGAGTTGTACCCAGGCCAAGTCAAAACATAAAGTTTAAACTTCTTTTCTTGATTTTAATGTTAAAATAACCATTATCATTTTGCTCATTATAAATGTGTTTAATCAAATGAATGGTTCTTATGCTTTGGGGTAATTATAATGGATTAATGAATCCACACTTAAGTAGATAATGTTGAATGTTTGTTACTGACCTTCACACTCAAGCACACAAACATTCACACAAACCCACACACACCTTCCCACGGTAAAATCCAGACACATTTGATGACGCAAATGTTTTGCTTTGAGAAGAGAGGTTTTTGGTAAGTTTCAATCTTTTTGATTCAGTTCGTGCTTGACAACAAAAGAGAGAGGACTTGTGAACAACCGCTAACGGGGAACGGAGCCATGGGCTCAATCCCCCCCCCTCTCTCACGCTGTTTCTGCCACGCCAGGCAGAATAGCTGAACCGCAACTTATAACGCAGACTCATTACCGAGTCTTTTGATTTCTGAGTGAATTAACTTAAGAAAGCGCGTCGACAAAACGCTTTACCATCAACGTGTACCGAGGGGCAACTCTGGACCGGGTCCGATCGACGTCTACGTCTCCTGTCAGCCGTCGGCGTCATCCGGATGAACCACAACATCCTCCACGGC
>SSNQ01034162.1:0-20120 GCA_006942095.1 Nothobranchius kuhntae
GGGGGGGGGCATATCTTTACAGTATGCTCTAATGGGAAACAGGCTTCCACACAAACAGTTGTTTTCCGCTTGGTCCTAGAGCTCCACCAGTGTCAATTTAATATAGTGTAATATTGTTTTTGGATGGTAAAAAGTGCAGGGGTCAAAACTTGACGTGGGAAAAAGTGTGTGTGTGTGCTTATTTATTTCTTCCCCCCCAATTAGGTCCATGAGTCGCCACCCATCTGCAGCTCTCAGCCTGCAACGGAGGTCAAAAGAAGTGATGTCATTGAACCAATAAAATTACAATTGTCTTCCTCGATAATGACATACGGAGTATCCATGTACACTTTTCACATGCTTCTGAGCACCTGCAGATAAACACACTTACTTTGAGCCTTTCCACCAAGCCTTTACCCGTGCTGGCTGGACACCACAGTCTCTGATAAGTGGAGCAGCTACATCATAGCGGGCAGATCACAGCAGCCCCACACATGAGTTGGAGCTGGAGTTGTTACTGGTTGATCCGAAGTGAATTGAGGGGAGGAACACAGTAACAGTGATACACCGCACACGAGTTAGAGGCTGTGTCTCAATTCAGGGTCTGCATCCTACGTCGGCCGGATTCGTCGGCCGGTTACGTCACAGCGCCGCGACTAGGCCTGTCCCAATTCAAAGACTCCTTCAAATGCGGTCGACGAATCCGGCCTTCTTTTCGCCTGAATGAAGGATGGGTCGGGTGTATCCTTCAATGGGTAGCATTTCCCAAGATGCCTTGCGGGCCGGCCGGCAGAAAAACGGCGGACAGTGAAGCGGGAGCTGTCGGAGAGGATTGCGCATATAAATGTAAGTATAAACTTAAACTGTTAGGTTAAGGACTTTTGGTGATACATGAACGTTATTTTAGTTAGAAATGTTACAGTAAAAGTGCTTGTATTGCGGTCTCGGCTCGTATGTTCGGCCGCTCGGTGTCGTACTTCTCCCGCTACGTTTCCCCCTGATTTTAATAGAAGTTTGTATTTTGGGACAAGAGAAAACCAGGGAATTTATTAAGCTTAGGGCGGAGATGGACCACATGATCACTGGAGCAAAGTATTCGGCGGCTGTGGCATGGAGGTACAATAACATCTCATATTTTAAAAACTCGTTTGAGTTCATTTTTTTCTGCGAAAACATGAAAGGAATAACCCGTTGTCCTCTTTTCTCTTCCTGTTTCTTTTCTTACATGTTTGTTGGGACTATTCCAGAGAAAATGGGCATCCAGGGGAAGGTGACAGCGATGACCAGCTTCTGGAGCTGATCAGGGAGGACATGAGGCTGCAGAGGGAGGCAGAGCAGCAGAGGGCACAGGAGAGAAGGGAGAACTTTGACAGCTTTTTACTTTGCTAGAAAAAAATGGTTAAGAAAGATTAAACATGTACATATAAAAGAAATATCTAAATAAAATCAGTTCTGCATTAAACTCTTGAATTTTATTTTGGTTTACAAATGAGAATTGTTTACTAGAGGGTATCCGCTGGGTCTGAAAAGTCTTAAAAGGTGATAAATCGGTTTTGGTCAAATTAAGACGCTTAGAAAGTATTAAAAACTATTATCACATCTTTGCTCAGGCTCAGCTTGTCAAAAGTATTTTCTCCGAATCAGCTCTCCAACAAGCAAGGAAATGATTAAAGTTTAAAGTTCCTTCTCCCTTCTGCTCAGCGGTTCCACGGTTGCTAGGCGACGGAACGTTCGCCGAGGGAGAGGCGGGAATTCATGAAGGCTAGGCCTGTCCAAATTCACAGCCGTTAACATCCGGTCTACCCGGCCGACGGAGGACCCAGCCCACGTCGGCCGAGTAGGCTGGGTCCTTCGAAGGATGCAGACCCTGAATTGAGACACAGCCAGAGACTGGCTCTTCAACAGAAAACCCAAGAAAGCCGCACTTGTGCCAGGACAGTGCAGTCTCATGCTGTAATGCCAAATTATCCATCCATCCATCAAACATATAAATTAGATATTTTCATCAGCAAAAGAGCCAGGTAATGCATACCATTTCATAATAGTGCTGACCTAGGGCAGGTAGGAACTCCCATGTCTTCCAGAGACATAGATGGCACCTCCATCATATGTGTGACAGGTCCATGCCTGGCCCAACAGAACCAGTGAATGATGACTCAGAAACTGCATCATTATTAATAGAAACCTCTCTGATAGAGAGAAATCTGCCTCTCTATATACACAGCACTGTCTGTTGATTGTCAGCCCACTACTTGGTAGCAGGTGCAGGTGACCATACTGCTACACGGGTATCACTAGGATTTTTTATCACCAGGTGTGGAGTGCCCCATACTTTCAAAATTATGACAATTTAAAATCCTTCATGTGACCCGGGCTTTAGCCATTATTAGATGTCTTCAACACAGAAGGTTGTTCTCAGATCACTCTGTGGACCAGGGGACCACACTGGGTTCAAGTGATTTGTCTAAGGAGACTTTAGCTTGAGATGACGGAGCCTGGGATTAAACCGACAGCTCTTCCTACAGAGCAACGCAAACATAACACTGCTTTACATTTATCCACCTAAACTCAGTTTGAGTTTTTGAGCCTGTCACTGGGCCTAAATCTGGCTCCATAGAAGCCAAGACGACTTCCCTAATTGTATATTCCTGTTCTTATTAAAGTCCAGGATTGTCTGCACCGTTCACAGGGACACAGCGGTGTTAAAAGTGACCCTTATGCTAAGTAGACTTTTCATTTTCACTTTTGGACGTTTCATTTTCAGCCACTATAATTACAGCAAGCCTGTCTGAGCCCTGTTCTCTCTCCTGATCACGGTGACGTAACACACAGGGTCTTCTGTGAGGCATGTTTGAGCTTCTCTCTGATGTCTCATATTTTAATGTTCAAATGCAAATAAAATGACCCGCACTTGTATAGCACCTCTCAAGCCTCTTTTACAACACACACCATACCGGCAAATCGGCGTAATATTACTGCAGTGGTATGTCTATAAACGCGCCGTGCCGGCATGCCGTTGCGCGAATATTGCGGAATTTGTTCCGCCTCGCTTGGTAGTAATATTGCAGTAATAGTCTGTCGTATGCGCCCTGGCGCAACAGAGGCAGATGTCATGATGACGTGGGGAGTTATTGCTGAGCTCCGGCTGGCAAATTTATTGAAAATGAAAGTAAACACGGGCAATAAGGTTTGCTTTCTGAACAAAATCAGCTGAGATGGCAACCTGGAGCGCCACAGCGCTCCACGAGCCTCTCTGTTAGAGCTGAAGCTCAGACCACCAGAGACTGCGCAGGGACTGATGGGGACAGACACCTTTAGGAGCTGCTTGTTAAAAAAACTTAACGATCACGGCTTCAATTGCAATAAAAAGCAAGTTATGTCCAAGATAAACGGAAGTCTGCGGCAGCGCAGAGGCCGCCCCATAACTCCTTTAGGCTGCCATCACCTAATCTTTTATAAAATTGCCACGATTGCGCCACATTACCGCCACAGTCTGATCTTATAAACGACCTTTATCCTCCCCAGGGAGGGCCTCAGAGTCAGGACTCCAAAGCGCTTTACACTACAGTGTATCATTCATCCATTCACACACACATTCACACACTGGTGGTGATGAGCTACGATGTAGCCACAGCTGCCCTGGGGCACACTGACAGAGGCGAGGCTGCTGAGCACTGGCGCCACCGGTCCCTCCGACCACCACCAGCAGACAAGGTGGGTTAAGTGTCTTGCCTAAGGACAAAACAGCAGAATTCTCTGTCCGGAGCCGAAATCGAACCTGCAATCTTTCGATTACTGGACAACCCGCTTAACCTGTTGAGCTACTGCTGCCCCATTTCACAGTAGAATGGAAAATATTCTGCAAAAGACCTTTTTCAATGGTAAACACTCACAAAGAGACACAGTGTGTGCCACATTTAAGATAAAAAAGCATTTGATATAGTGCCTACTAGAGTCCTGGAACCCCCCAAGACACTTTACAAGACAATCAGTCATTCACCACCACCCTGGTGGGGATGAGCTACGATGTAGCCACAGCTGCCCTGGGATGCACTGACAGAGGTGAGGCTGCCGAGCACAGGCACCACCAGTACCACCACCAGCAGACAAGGTGGGTTAAGTGTCTTGCCCAAGGACACAACGACAGTAACAAACTGAGCGGGCCTTGAACCTGCAACCTCATGATTATGGGGTGAGCTCATAACTCCTGTGCCACCGTCACCCCAAACAAACAAACAACTGGTGAGATGACTCATACCTAAAAAAGCTAAACAAAACTAGTTGTTCCAGTTAAGTTTATTAAACCACCAAATTACAATTCGTCTCGATGTGGAATATTTTACAACAGCAGGTCCAGTTTGCTAATTTATTTGATTTCTGGATACATTTCCAGGACTCTCAGAGAGGCCCTGAAGTGGTGGTCAGACCATGTTAGACCTGGTGCTTTAATATGCAATTCAAAGGTCCAGAACACGTTTGCTTATAGCTAAAAGTAATGAATACGCTCAATTACAGCAATTTGTTTGTGAGCTGAAGCAGCTGATAGTAAAACATAAAACTGCATTTTATAAGAAAATGTACTTAAACTTGAATAAGCTAATTGTTTTTCATGACCTAAAAGCTCAGCTCAAAAGAATCATTTCATCTGTTTTTCTTGTAGAAATTGTCTCAAGTTGTCCGGTGGAGGACATTGCTTCATTTCCACAGACTGGGTTTTTCATGACCTGACTGCATCCACATGTGGGAATTTGGAGACACCATTATGGAATTCCCAAATGCATTCAAACATGTTAAGAATAGCATTACTTTATTTTCTTTAGAAGTGGTTATTTATAATCAGAAATATCTTATGTGAAAGAAAGAATTAAAAGCATTATAAGCAGCCTCAAGCCAGGTTTCACACCACATGATTTTAAAAATCTGAGAGACCAGACGTGTGGTGAAACCAGATTTGGATAAACCATAGCACATCTAGCAAAGCATTCATGTCGTTTTATTCTAATCATCATTTATCAGTTCTATAGACGGTGGAAATCTGGCATAGAAGCAGTTTTAGAATCAGAAATGACAGTAATTCCCTCCTGAGTGTTTACCATCGTAGCTTAAGGCGACAGTAAGGTTTTAACTATTGGGAAAGCTGTCTTGGTCAAAGCTGAGAGCATAAAGCAGCTTCAGAGGTGGAGGAGTGGCTGGGAAACACAAGGCTCATATTCCACCCCAAAAATATTAGACCGACTTGGTTCTTGCTCATTTTCTAAAGGCTTTTCCAGAGGCAAACATTACTTTCATTCAGCGTGCATGTGTGTGTATGTGTGTGTGTGTGTGTGTGTGTGTGTGTGTGTGTGTGTGTGTGTGTGTGTGTGTGTGTGTGTGTGTGTGTGTGTGTGTGTGTGTGTGTGTGTGTGTGTGTGTGTGTGTGAGTGAGAGAGAGAAATTGAGGGTAAGAATGGAGGAGTGAGAATGTTCACATATTCAATATTCAGCCTGCAGATGAGTCCTGTTTTGCTCCTGGATTAAACATGGAGGTGTCTCAGGTCAGTTACTTATGACACTCATTGTGCCATTCCTCAGCACACTCACACACACACACACACACACACACACACACACACACACACACACACACACACACACACACACACACACACACACACACACACACACACACACACACACACACACACACACACACACACACACACACACACAACCTTCAGATGCTTGAAAGCAGAGGGAGGGAAAACAATCTCCTGTCCCCGAATGCAACTATTCATAAATATCAAAACAGGGAAGTCGAGCCTCTTGCTATCAACCCGTGATAGCGTGAGCGGGTAATATGTTTCCAAATGGCACATGAGAAATGTGCTTATGACAATGATGAAACAAGATAGCAGCAGTGATAGAGCAACCGCATCCCAAGTGTGATTTGTCTTGTTGAATTGTATTCATGCTTGGACTAGTGTGCACTGACATCGGAACGTTTGTGACGGAATCGGATCCAAACTTAAGGGATTAAGAAAGAAAAATCAGAAGTTAAATAAATTATTTTCACTGTGTTCAGCAGCTATTTGCTTTTCTTTGTTCTCTGTTGTCGACACTCTGTTTTTCGTTGCCAATTACAGCTTTGGAGAGGTGATCTGTGTATGTGTGTGTGTGTGTGTGTGTGTGTGTGTGTGTGTGTGTGTGTGTGTGTGTGTGTGTGTGTGTGTCTTTCTACATCTCTGTGTGGTTTTGTAGTTTTATCATCACACAAAACGGGCAGAAATGGGCTTTTGAGAATAATGTCAGCTAACTGCTGGCACCATTCCCATTAAAGGAGCAATTTGTTGACCTGATAACTGTGAACATTTATCCTCACACAAAGATAGTATTAAATGTGTGAAGCCATTTGTCCTGCAGAGGAAACCTGCAAATTAGATTGGTCATTCATGCAATTTTACAGATTTGAGAAAGAACATTTGAAGATAAAAAGTTGCAGTTTTTCTAATTGAGCTTCACACAAAAATGAAAAACTACATGGACACTTATTTAGTCGCGCACCCCTTCTATGTCCCGACCATGTCGACGCACCCCCTAGCCCCCACATATATATATATAAATATATATATATATATATATATATATATATATATATATATATATATATGTAAAACCCTATAGCCAGATATACAAACATATTTATCAGACGTCACGCTAAACAGTCACTCGACAGACAAGGTTAAAAATAATATGATCGACCTTTGTCCCTATCACTTTCATTTTTATGTTTATGTATTATGTATTTTTGAAATAGTAATTAATAAACATTCGATACCATTACAATTTCCTTTGATTTAATTTTAAATAAATATTTAGAGTGCCCAGGTAGCACATAAACAATGCAATTTAACAGTTTTCTTAAAGCAGGAACGTTTAACCAGAGCTCTCTCCTTCCTTCTGCTCTGCGTGAACCTGAGCTGATCACCTACTTGTGCACAGTAAAATGTCTATAGGGGAAAAGATGGAAAAGCTTTAGCCATGAGGTTCACTTTTGCCTCAGACAGACTTACTGCTGTTTTATGGTGTGGCTGAATCTGCGATCCGCTGCCACGCGGACTGGAATAACAAATGCTGCAATAACAGGAGTTGTGGTCAGGTTCATGAGGAGTCACTGGCTGGAGCGGACTCAAATTTCATACGTTATCCCAAAATAGAAGCTAATATCTTAATATGACATTGAATGAAATTTTGTTATAAAACCTCTTAAAAGTTTTTATCACGGAGGAGGCAGCGCTCACTTCTGCCTTCAGTCTGATGGGCTCGACACACGGGAGGCGACAAACGACCGCGATCAGCGAAATTTGTCGCCATCGCTTTTATTACCTGACACACGGGAGGCGATCCGCGGCAGCGGCCAGCGGCAAAGCCGTCTACGTGTTCTGTTCCATGGCGAAATCGAAACTTCCGTTGTTTTGCTTGGCTGTGTCAGGTTGGAGGGAATTAAGGTTATTTAAGCGGTTCAGAGTTAATAAAGTGGTAGATATGATGTTTCACAAGGTGTTGCTAGAGTTAGGTGAAATCTTACTTCTGATTTTACTATAAAACATAATAATAATCAACTTCTCCTCCATGTTTGCTCAGAGATGTGCGGAGCATCCTGTCCGCTCACTGGTCAGTGAATGAAACCTCCGTTGATTGGTCCTCGCCCGAGCGACAGCGATGAAAAGTTGAAAATGTTTCAACTTTCTGGGATCACGTCGCTGGGTCGTACGTGCACGACACGTGCACGAGTGCAAACTTTCACACGCACGTTTTTCGCTTAGTAGGAGAGATACCCGCGATTATCGCTTTGTCGCGCATGTCTCATTGAAAATGAATGGAGGAGAGGCGATGTCGCTTCCCGTGTGTCGAGCCCATGATGGGGCGGCGTGGCGCTGCGCAGCGTGCACTTGTCGAATCAGTATGTATGTGTGTGTGTGTGTGTGTGTGTGTGTGTGTGTGAGCAGCACAGCTCCATGAGCCGCTTCAGTCACCGCGTCTAATTATTGCCGCTATTGAAACTAATGTTACTTCTGCCCAGCCCAGATGTGCTCACATGTGACCTCTGACAGACGCACTCTGAACTTCAGGTCTTCAGCGCGCTGTGCGGAACATATCTTGCTATTGACAGCTTGCGCAGGCCAGAGTGCTGAAACTCGGAGCGCATTATTATTATGAAGCTAGGGTACATGCGGAGGACACACACACACGCAAAATATACTTGTTTTCAATTACATTTATTGGGCCCACTAATTTTTTCTTAGGCCCACCCACAAATGAGTTTCTGGCTACACTAATGGTGACATATGACAGACTTCTCTGAGCTCCGCAGCCATTACACTTTTCACCTCGCGACAGGAAATATGGTAGATTCCTGTTGTGCCCCAGGATGCAGAACAGATGCGGACGACATAAGGAATGAGCCATCTACAGGATTCCCCAAGATCCAGAGTGCCGCAAACGTTGGATCGTTGTAATAAAACGCACTAGTGACCAGTGTTGCCAACTGTTTTTGACTGAAAGTAGCTGAAGTTCCCCCCAAAAGTCACTAGATGTCGCCAGATGACGTCACGTACTAATTTACATATTGATGACGTCATCACGCCACATTAGCGTTCGTTTTCCCCACAGCATCTAATATATATATATATATAGATATATATATATATATATATATATATATATATATATATATATAATAGGACTAAAAGGGAGGAAAATAAAAACTACGTTATATGTTAAAGTTATTAATTAGTATGATTAAAATGGCCCAAATTGCTTTGATATGTACAATAAATTCCAAAACTACCAATAAAGTGGCATTAAGACAGATATGGTGTGGTGATCCAAACAGCTCTGTTGTAGGATATAACTCAGACCTCCTGCTCTCCTCATTCTCACAGACATTTTCCTAAAAAGCTGTTTTTTTACACCTCATAGTTTCTCAACTTCTCTGTTGTGTATTCTCTCCATCGTGATAATAACGGTGCACCGAGCAAATGGGAGCGGGTGTCTCAAAGTATAAACAACCCTGTGTCACTGAAGGAAATTCAGATGAGCCACAGAGCTGCGTGTGTAAACGGGACGGTAGTTGAAACTCCCGATGACTGTATTTGCCAAATGCAGGAAAAACCAAAGTGTCTGACGGCTGCAGAACCAGGGATCGCAGGCTGACGCCCGCGCCGTCTCTAGTAGAAGCGTGAGCCTGCAGCAACATGAAAGCAGCAGACGTAAATCGGCGGTCTCCAGCTCTGCAGCTGTACTCTGTCTTCAGCGAATCAGACCGGCCGAAAACGGTTTATGATTGGTCAGTCCTCGTGCACATGCACAGATTATCGTTCTCTTTCCTTACTCCCGGAAGAACGGTTCAGAGAGCAAACGGTTTCTTTGTTGCTAATCTGTGTGGAATATCTACATGAAAGTTCTACAGAAAGTAGCAACGGGTCCTGAGAAATGTCGCTAAGTTTGTCGCTAGGCGCTTTTTGGAAAAAAAAGTCGTTGAGGGGGGTCAAAAAGTCGTTAGGAACAGTGACAAAGTCGGTGAGTTGGCAACACTGCTAGTGACCGAGCTAAAATGAAGCTGTGGGATCCCGAGAGTAAAGGTTTTCACTTATGCAGCGACCACTTCATATCAGGTACTTAAACCAACGTTTCCTCAACAGTGTATGGTATTTATTTTAAATGCTTTTATTATGATTCTTAGTGGGCTTCCTAAACTTATTTTGGCATGGCTTTTTCTGTCTTATTACTCATAGCAGCAAGTAAACGTCACGTAAAACGTTGCCTCGTGAGTTCTGCGTGCTGCCGTTTACGTGTTTTATGATCACAGCAATTAACCGGCTAAGCTGTATTTAATTTTTAAGCAACAGTTGATCAATTGTCAGATCACACATAAAAAGCACTTTGGATTGCTATTATCTGTCTCACCGAGTCAGATCTCAGACAGATCCTGAGAAGCTCCTGCCTGACATTTATTTTATTCATGGAAAAAAATCAGACATGATTTCTCTTGGCGTTCAGTTTATACATTCAAACAGCACAGCACTCTATTTAAACTACTTACATGTAAATCTATGTTATTTGTCCATCCATCCATTTTCATCCGCTTATCTGGAGTCGGGTTGCGGGGGCAGTAGCCTAAGTCGAGAGGCCCAGACTTCCCTCTCCCCAGCCACTTGGGCCAGCTCCTCTGGGGGAATCCCAAGGTGTTCCCCAGGCAGGTCCGGTAAGAAGTCCGCTCCGACAGCTTCTGGCGTTTTTAAAAAGTATCCCAGGGGCACGGTAAGGGTCGGAGATGTTTAGTATATTTAATTTCTGACTATATAAAACGATTTCTTCGGTTTTAAAGTGTAAAGTAAATTCCGACGAAGTAAAATCCAAGCCGATCCCGTTCATGTTCATGTTTACGATCCGTGTTTGTTTCCCTTTTTTTCCTGCCAATATGGCGTCTACTAACCAGTAGCGGTTTTAGGCACGGGCAGACAGGGCAGTTGCCCGGGGCGGCATTTTTTCATGACACAAAAGGGGCGCACAGGCGCTGAGTAAAAAAAAAAAAAAAAAAGAAACCTGCGCCGCACCGAGGTTTTCTATTATCTTTCATATGACAGTGTCTGGATTGGAAACAGCAAGTTGGTGCCCCCTGCAGCTGCAGGCGCTCCGTGCACCGTGTGTGTATGAAGAAGAGGAAGGGGAGGGGTGCGGCGGGGGAATTCACCTCTGGGTGGGTCCAAATGAAATGAGCGGGTAGGGGCTGAATCAACTGTATCAACATGGCTAAAGTCAATCACATCTTGATGTTCTTCCATTTAACGCACATTTCACTCATGATATCATAAACACAGGCCTATCATTCTTTCAGGTGTTTCTGAATTGTGTGAAATGGCCGAATAAAAAAAGGAAAAACAAAACGATTTTGTGGTCACCCCCCCATCAAGGTCAAATTGTTTAGTCCTGACTAAAGGAAACTTATTAAGTCAAGAGCCAAACAGAAGAGATGCACATAAAAAGGCTAAAACCACCAGGTTCCCGATTCAGGAAAAAACAAAAGAAAAAAGAGGAGAAAGATAAAGGTATGTACGCTCTCATGATGCATGTTTTCAATTTTTTGAACCAGTTAACTGGGATTTTAACGGTTAAATTCAGTCAACTAATTGCTAACAGAGCTAATAGGGCTGAAATATTGAAACGAATATTCAAATTGTTCGAAAAAATTCCTTGAATCGTTTTTTACTGATTCAAACTAGGATTTGTTAAATGCTCGCTGCAGCCTGTGGCCTGCCTGAACAACAACAAACACATGTTGATCATGTTCACATAATAATAAATAAAACCACTCTACAAGCAGAAGAAAACTCCTCAGTCACCACTAACTATCCTGTTTGTTTATTGCAGATGGCTGCACGTATTATTTTTTACATGATTTGTTCTGTAAAAGTTGGCATTTTTGGTAGTCTACAGTTTATTTTTATGCCAGTTTAAATTACAATTTCAGAGGCAATTCTAAAATATTATGGATCATGATAAAGATCTTTTGGAGATGTACCTCAACTTTTCAAAACTTGATCAAGTCATACCTGAGGTCATCTGTGTTTCAGGGGCGGCTCACTAACCTGGCTCTGATTAGTATCAATCACTCAGTAGAGGAGCAGATTTCATATGATGACATTATTGATGACTTTGCATCAAGGTTAGGTTTTAATTTTAGTTTGTGTTTTCTGTTCTAAGTGCAATGCTGTAGTGATTATCATTAGTTTGTTATGTGTGAAATATTTTTGCTATTTAGAATATTTGTTGTATATTATGTGCATATATTCTTAATATTTAGTTAGTTTAGTTGTTTTTGTATATTTCATTCTATATATTTTGACACAGTATATAATGTATATTGCTTTACATTCTGACAACTTCATAGTAATTAATGTAAATATGTGCAACTTAGAAAAATGAATGTTCAATAGTCGTTCTAATAAAACATGCCTGTTTGTAGAAAACGTGTGTGTTCGTGCAGGTGGGGTGGTGTGGTGGTAGTGGTGGGGGCGGTTGGGGGGGGCGCTCAAAGGGGGCCTCGCCCGGGGAGTAATTCCATGTAGAACCGCCACTGCTACTAACTGAGAGTCACGTGGGGTACGGAGCTCTATAGTAGGTGGGCCACCTGAATGATCTTCCTCTCAAAAGATGGAACACCAAACACTGATATCGGCTGTAGCCAAGCCATGAAAAGAAAACCCTTTAGCTGCAGATATCCACTCCTCTCCTGCCCCCACCACCGCTCGCTGCCACCACCTTAGCCCTGTTATAACCAGGGGAAACCCCAGATGTGTACTCACCAAGCAAAACTTTTCAGATTGTCACATTTAATTCTTTTCCTCCCAGCTGTGGACATTTTCTCCTTTTAGAAATAAATTGTTCAACTGTTACCAGCAAAGACATCATATATTCATACAGTGGAATGCAAAGGTTTGGGCAAGCTTCATGATTTTCCTTTACAGGTAGTTGGTCGTTAAGATAAAAACACCAGTTACATATATCATATAGGACACACACACAGTGATATTTGAGAAGTGAAACAAAGTTTATAGGATTTACAGAAAGTGATCAATAATTGTTTAAACTAAATTAGGCAGGTGCATAAATGTGGACACCACAAAAAAGAAATGAGCTCAATATTTAGTAGATCCTCCTTTAGCAGAAGTAACAGCCTCTAAAAGCTTCCTAAAGCTTCCAATCAGTCTGGATTCTGGCTGAAGGTGCTTGGACCATTCTCTACTTCATTCAGGTCTGATGCTTCTAAGCCTGGACAGCTCTCTCTAACTCACACCACAGATTTTCAATCATATTCAGCTCTGGGACTGAGATGGCCACTCCAGAACGTTCTACTTGTTCCTCTGCATGAATGCCTCCGTAGATTCTGAGCAGTGTTTAGAGTCATTCACTTGTTGAAAGATCCAGCCCCGGTGCAGCTTCAGCTTTGTCGCTGATTCCTGGACGTTGGTCTCCAGAATCTGCTGATATTGAGTGAAATCCATGTCCCTCAACTTTAACAAGATTCTCAGTCCCTGCACTGGCCACACAGCCCACAGCATGATGCAGCCACCACCATGTTTTACTGTAGGTAGCAGGTGTTTTTCTTGGAATGCTGTGTTCTTTTTCATCCATGCATAACGCCCCTTGTTACGCCCAAATAACTCAGTTTTAGTTTCATCAGCAGATTATTCCAGAATGAAGCTGGCTTGTCCAGATGTGCTATTTACCTGTGTATGGACGTCAAAGGGAGACGCTAGGGGAGAGGAGATTATGTGGTGACGTCACATATGCGACGTGCTGATTTCTGGTGTGTAGTCATGCTAATTGTGAAGTTTTACAAGCTGATAAATGTCAAAGTACGTGACTGGCATGGTCGAAACACCATCATTACGTTTCCTTTAAATTGCAGTACAACATATGTGTGATCCAGGGCGTAAGGCAAAGCGGATTAGAAAATAGTGTTTATAGTCCCGTTAACTTAAATTCATTTTTTCATTCTTCCAGGGACCCATGAGCTGACTGGAAAGGGAGGAGACTTAAGCTCCTTATTTGGCCTTACTGGAAAGTCAACTAATCAGCACCTGTCACATAAGAGACCAATGACAACCCATTACCTCAATAACAGTTGTGAATTGTTTCCACGTCTCCTAGTAGCGCGTCCTGAACTGCTGGGATCAGCAATTTTTAAACAGTTTATTTTTATTTTCCTTTGCAGCTGAAAGTTTTCAGTTGGTGGTGTCATTCCTGGGGTTCCTGGGCCTACAATACGTAAACCTGATAATTACTTGTTGTGTAATCTAAAAAGGTTTTGGTTAAGTAACCCACCCCCATACCCTCAGGAGTGGATGGATGGAAAAGACTGGACCCAAACATAAGCATAAGGTAAAGGATAAGCCAGATCCATTTCCTGGTGGGTAGAAAGGATCATCGTCTACATAAAATCAGTTCTATCTAAAGCAACGGTCTGGTAGTACGGATCCTACTGTGTCTGAGACCGAGTATGCTGTTCACTCTGGTATTGTTTACTGACCCTTCTGTTCCATGCCTTGGATGACAGGTGACAGTTAGTGGCAGGAGAAAACCTATAAATATGACTGCCTGCCATAATCTCTGTATTCGTGTGTGTCTGTGTGTGACAAATATGGTGTATTCACAGCCAGTCGGGTCATTCAGAGTGTTACATGTGGCCTGCAGGAGCAATGGGCAAAGAAAATGAAGGGCTATTAGATGGAGCGGGATAGAAGGAAAGAAGTGGCAGGACAGATAGACAGAGAGAAAGACAGCAGCATCTGTACTGGAGGCTATCTGACAGTGGAAACTGCCCAGTAATGATGATGTGTCCCTATCAATCCAACCGCAGCTCACAGCAGGCCCCGATAAGAAATATGCTGTTACAGCCAGAACAAGTAATACGTGTTAATAGTAAAGGTGAGTTTACATTCTCAGACAAAGGGCTGCATTACTTGGTAACAGGTAATCTTTCTTTGTAAAGCTGCAAAAATAGTTTCCCCCAGAGATGGGGGGGGGGGGTCTGTGCAGACACATTTGCATGATGAGGAAGCGCCGCTCATATTCATCTTCGTAAAGTCACAGTAAATGACTCCAACAGCATTATCATCTGTTTTACGCAGGTGTGCAGCCAGGAAAAATCACTCACTTCAATCAAAAAGCTGCAGCTTGCAGCGCAAGGAGCCTCATTTTTTACCATCATACTGGAGGACGCAGGAATTAGAGGAGAGAGCTAGGGGGACTGGGGGAGAGAGACACCATAACTTTGTTTTCTCTGTCGGTTACGGGGCAATCATACCCATGTGGCTTTCAGATTATTTAAGTATTTATATGAATTTGTCCAACATTTGTAACATAAAAGTAAATAAACCTCCTGACACTTTTTATCAAGTGGAAACAATTGTTTATCAACGCTGTGCTTTTGCTTTTTTTTGTAGTTTTTCTTAGACTTTGAGGCTCAAGCACCAGAGAACCTTCCTAAGGGAGCATTCTTCTCACAAAGACTCAAGATTCAAGATTTGTTTATTGTCATTGTGCATGGTGTTTACAGAAATACACAGGCTGAAACAAAATGCAGTTTCTCAGGAGCCTCTACGTGGTGAAGATGCAACACTGTGGTCTTCTTCACTCGTTTTTTCTACACATCTGCGTGGTCTCTAGGATAAAAGGATGCCCTGTGAGTCGATCTCTGTAGGAAAAAAGCTCTGGTGTTTCTGTTTCAGAAAGTACAAATAAGCCAGAAGAGGGATGACAGAGAACGTGTCAGGATTTGGAGTCTTATTTCCTCATATTTGGACATCTTTCCACGGATTGGCTAACAGCAACACGACTATCACTGACTCGTTGATGTTTTACCTCCACAAATAACCCAAGCCTGAAGGAGTTCTGCTGTGTGGTGGAGTTGCTAATGCTAACAGTTAGCTTCTACTAGCCAAGACGTCCTCTGCTGTTTCCTGGACGCTAAACCAACAACATCCTTCCTCGTTGTGAGTCAAGATGGGTGAGTCCATGAACGTTAACTATCAGTGTGACGTAGATCTGTGGCTTCTCTGATCCTAGAGTTTCACCGTCTGTTTTCTATTGGTGGCTAATGCAGGAAAAAGGGGAAGGAGACTACTGTTGTGTTTAGCCTGCATGTTTAGCTCAGAGTAACTGATCAGTTTTCTAAAAGAACAAGTGTGTCATGCTCTGAGGTATGTGCTTAACCCAAGACATGCAGAATCAGAGACCGGAGGCAAGTATGATGGTAAAAAATACAAATAATTTTATTTTGACAGGAGAACTAAGGGCGCACTGAAGTCCAGCGGTTTCAGAGACAGGAAGCGGTGTCTACAGGGAAACAGAGGTGAGTATGGGAGTTGTAGTTCTGGGAGATTTGTCTGCAGTCGGACTTACTATGCGGAAGAGGAGTTGGAACTTGGAGGGGGAGAGAGCCGGGGTGATATCCAACGTGAGGTAGCGGTCCAAGATGATGAGTGAGACGGAGGATGGTTTGAGGAGGTTGATTCGAAGAGGGAACGTGAGCGTGGTGGAGAGCGGGTCGGCTGGCGGAGGTGAAACAGGAAACAAACCAGTGATCTTCTTCCAGAGAGAGCGAGATGTCCGAGGATCCAGGAACCTGAGA
The DNA here is from genome assembly GCA_006942095.1 of Nothobranchius kuhntae. Lineage (NCBI taxonomy): Eukaryota > Metazoa > Chordata > Actinopteri > Cyprinodontiformes > Nothobranchiidae > Nothobranchius > Nothobranchius kuhntae. The sequence goes on from SSNQ01034162.1 coordinate 16,154, forward strand.
TGAGTACCAAAAAACACATGAGCGAGTAATCCAAAAATCCAAAACATGACAAATCTTTGAGCAAAGTTTAGGTGAAATCTCGAAGGGCAAGCGACTACCAGTTAGTGGCAATCATCCGGCGTCGTAATCTGGTCACCCTCCTCCTTATAAAGCAGGCCCGCTGATGAGGAACAGCTGTAGCTTCCTCTCCTGCAATCAGAGCTCAAAGGTTGTGAATGAAGTGACGAGTACTCACTCCGGCTCATGACAAACTGTGCATAAAGTTAACTACAAAGCACCCTTTTAGACACGCTTCACAGGTGCAGCACTTGGATATAATGAAAACAGACAGACAGCAACACAACATCGGTCAATCAGAATCAGTTCTAAAAGTTTAGTTTTTAACAGTTTTTGAAAACGTTCAACAGGCAGCTGACTTGAAAGATGAGTGAAGGATAGTCCAAAAAGCCGTGGGCAGTGTCAGCAAACGCTCGATGACCTCTGAATTTCATCCTCGTATGGGGAACAGCAAAAGACCTTGTTCACTAGACCTTAAAGATCTATTGGGGATAACTGTTCAAATGTTCCTCCACACTAGGGCTTGGTTAGGCAGTGCCTTGTACATTAACAGCAGTATTTGGTACTGAATCCTGTACTGAAGGCAGAGTTACAATAGTTCAAACGAGATGACACAAAAACGTGGATCACAACTTCCATTTCAGCATGAGGGATGGTTAGATTAGCAATGTTTCATAACTGAAGGAAACAAGGGCGAGCCAGAGATTGCATGTGAACATCTAAATGAAAAACAGTATCATAGGGTACTGACAGGGTGCTAACTGCAGGCTGTAAAACAAGGTTTCTCAGTGAAATTCTCTTTACTGGTAAATGCAGTAAACTGGTGTTTCTTTAGAATCCAGAGACAATGGTTACCCACCTGTTAGTCCATCCATTTTCTATTGCTTCATCAAGATGAGGTAAAAAAAGCCAACAGGTATCAGAGGAAAACCCAGGCGGCACCCTAATGAGGTGTCTGAACCACCTCAGCTGACTCCTTTCTAAGCGGAGGAGCAGCAGCTGTTCTCCAAGCTCCTCTCTGGGATGGCTGAACCTGGCCACACGCCAAAGGAAGCTCATTTCTACACTGCAATCATCGAGTCCATCCTCACCTCTTCAATCACTGTGTGGTATGCTGGAGCTACCAACAGGGACAAGACGAGACTGCAGCGTGTTGTGCCCCCTGCTGAGAAGGTCATTGGCTGCCCACCATACAGGACCTGTACACCTCAAAGACATTAAAGCATGCAGGTCGGATCACAGCTAACCCGTCTCACCTTGAACACGGTCTCTTCAACTCACTTCCATCTGGCAGGAGGCTCCGATCCAGTCTGACCAGAACCTCTCGCCACATAAAGTTTCTTCCCGTCTGACTCATGAATGACAGTCGTAGACCTGCGCACTCCAGCTGCGTTGTTTCAGTCACATGACCCTGTGTTGGGTTTGCACCTGAACCAGGGGTGGACTGGCCTTCTGGAGCACCGGGAGCCGTCCCGGTGGGCCGACACTGTGGGCAGGGCCGTTGGGCCGGTCTGACATTTATTAATTATTTCATTCGTTCATTCATCCACTCGTTGCATTCGTCTTTCTCTCTTGCCCTCAGATTTCTTACAAATTGGGCCGGCCAATAGATTGCTGAGGCTAGCAGTGTGTTGCCCACATCAAGATGTATTATTGGCCTGTTTCTCATTGTCATGGGCAGACTGGTTCAGGGCGCTGCGACAGGGCTGTCAATCTCAGGCAGCACAAACCAGGGTGGGCGGGGCCTTATCGCTAGTCGGCGGGAGTGATGGTTGGACAGTGCTGCGGTCGGACAGTTGATGTAAAAATGGAGAAGCCGAGGAAACGTTTGGGCAGCACATTCTCGCATATTCTGCTGCTTGTCCCTTCCTACCGGCAGCTTATGAGAGGCGCATCGGCCGCAAATGCAGCGCGACAGCGCCCATGGTAGATCAGAAAATATAATTTTAATGCTCTGCACAGATTATTATCAAAACTTATTATTTTACTTAACGCATGGTGATCAGACACATTTATTCACTGCTGTATGAAGCGGATTTGTGGTAACAGCCCCCTGCTCTCCGCTCTGCTCCGTTTCTTTCACAGCTCCTCCGTGGACATGGTGGAGCGATTTAATGTTCAAACTCCGTGGATTATCATCAGAACTCATTGTTCTAGGCAATGCANGTAAATGCAGTAAACTGGTGTTTCTTTAGAATCCAGAGACAATGGTTACCCACCTGTTAGTCCATCCATTTTCTATTGCTTCATCAAGATGAGGTAAAAAAGCCAACAGGTATCAGAGGAAAACCCAGGCGGCACCCTAATGAGGTGTCTGAACCACCTCAGCGGACTCCTTTCTAAGCGGAGGAGCAGCAGCTGTTCTCCAAGCTCCTCTCTGGGATGGCTGAACCTGGCCACACGCCAAAGGAAGCTCATTTCTACACTGCAATCATCGAGTCCATCCTCACCTCTTCAATCACTGTGTGGTATGCTGGAGCTACCAACAGGGACAAGACGAGACTGCAGCGTGTTGTGCCCCCTGCTGAGAAGGTCATTGGCTGCCCACCATACAGGACCTGTACACCTCAAAGACATTAAAGCATGCAGGTCGGATCACAGCTAACCCGTCTCACCTTGAACACGGTCTCTTCAACTCACTTCCATCTGGCAGGAGGCTCCGATCCAGTCTGACCAGAACCTCTCGCCACATAAAGTTTCTTCCCGTCTGACTCATGAATGACAGTCGTAGACCTGCGCACTCCAGCTGCGTTGTTTCAGTCACATGACCCTGTGTTGGGTTTGCACCTGAACTGACCTGCTCTGACCAGTACCTACACTGACTTGTACAAAGTAGCTGCTTCTCTAATTATTCATTCCCTATATTATTATCATTTCATTGTGTTTATTTCTTAACTCTAATTTTGCTCATCTTTTATTTTTTTCTTGCACCAAGTACCGCAGCAATGTCCTAATGTTGGGATTCTCACACATATGGCAATAAAACCTTCTGATTCTGATTTCAGCTGCTTGTTTCTGGGATCTCAGTCACAATGGATCAGCAAACCAAGAGCTTTACCTTTTGGCTCAGCTCTTTCTTCACCACAACAGATCCTAATTTCCAAACTGTTGATCCCTCTCTTGCTCTATTCTTCCATCACTCATGAACAAGACACAAAAATACCAGAGCTGTTTGAGGCTTAAACTTGCCTCTATCTCAGAAGAAGCATTCCACCTTTTTCCAGTCAGAACCATAGCCTCCAGCTGTTTTCTTTACCCTAGATGGAAAACTAATGGTCATGACTTGAACATGCTAATATCACCACATTGTCAACAAAAAGCAGAAACTAAACTGATTATTCTAAACCAGAGGTCCTCCTCTTGAGATCCTGTCCATGAAAACAACAGAAAGGATCAGAGTCAACGTACGTCCGTAGAGGACTTTCAACCCGCAGCAGAATAAAATCCTGATGAAGAAATAGTTTAGTGTACTGAATTTTTAGATTCAACATTTTTTAGGAAGCTGTGTCAATGTGGGGCTTAACAGATGCAACATCATATTATGTTTTAAACAAGCTCTCTGCTGTGCGTTTCACCGTTATAATGGAAAGGGTGGTTTTCTGTGTGTGCAGCTATGGTTTGGTTGTGTCTTGCTTTTGGGAAAAGGATGTAAAACTAGAAGAGACAGGGCCAAATCACTCTCAGCCAAGCTTTAACACAAAAGGCCCAAAATAATGCATTTCATACATATTTATACCTGTCTCTTATTTCATATTTATCTACAGTACAGGGCAGAGGCATAGCCTGTGCATGTGTGTGTATGCATGTTAGAGTGGGTGGCTCAGACATTGGGGTGAGCGCTTGCAGCAATTCTCGAGTCACACTTTTTAATCTCAGAGGGACGCTGCTGTGAAGTAAGTATCAGATAGCA
>SSNQ01034162.1:27452-47468 GCA_006942095.1 Nothobranchius kuhntae
ATATATATATATATATATATATATATATATATATATATATATATATATGGGCCGGGACTTTAACGCGTTAATTATGATTAATTAATCAGAAAAAAATAACGCTTTAAAAAAATTAACGCATTTAGTCGCAGCCTGCATTTCGAGCAAGGTGGAACCTTTGTCATTGCACGAATTCCTCGTAGACTGAATATCACTGACGCACACAACAATGCACAGTGCTAATGGCTACTAAAACGGAATAAAAACAGAAAGAAGTTGCCTTGCTTGGACTGATGCAGGATTTAGGAAACACGTCCGCCTCTTTTCTTAACTTGGGAAAAAAGACTTCCAGACAACAACGGAGTCCGTGTCGCGGACATTTTTCAGAGATCGTCTCTGCTTCGGCTGCCCGGTGGCACCGGAAACTTTACAAAAGTTGCGGTAAGCTATATTTTTAACATTTACGTAACATCGGTGCAGCGCTGAAAGCACCAGACAGAATAATTCTGTGCCCTAACAGTAGTTTATGAAAGTAGTCAGACAAACGAGAGGCACCTGGCTGCCCCTGGGAGAACGCTCCGTGTCCTCACAACTCTAAACAATCACAAACAACGTGTCTTAAAGTTGAAAACAGAAGTTTAAGTTGAAACAGAAACACTAAAACTTTTTTGATGATTTTCCAAACAATTCTGTCGGGGAATTCTATGTTTCTGAGATGAGTCACTGTCTAAACATCACATGCATTACTATCATTAAGCAGCGAGGTGTGTTGAAGCTGTCATCAGCTGAGGGGCAGATGCTTAAGTGCATCAGGGGCAGTGAGGAACGAGGAAGTTGTGTTCAGGATGGAGATCACACCAGATTCTCTGCTGCAGGCGTGAATCTGCGGGTCTGCAGCATCCCCTTCTTGACGTGACATCAGGACTTCCCACATAAGGAAGGTCCGCTCACCTGTTCGTCAGATCATTATTTCCTCGCCATGATCTTTTATCTTCCCATCATCCTCCAGTCATCCAACTGGAACCAGTTAGTGTTCCTGATCATTCTCAGAAAATGTCACGCCTGCTCTGGTGTTAAAAGTTAGTACATTTAAGTCCTAGATCATATTTGTGCCTGTTCTACTGTCATTTTGAAGGATTATTATTTATGTGTTTTTACTACATTATGAGTAGAAATGCTAATAAAAACTCCCAATTATACAAACAAGTGAAACTGGAAAAATTAGAATCTGGTGCAAAGTCAAATTTATTTCAGTCATTCAACTAGACAGAGAGACTATTTAAAGGCTCAGGAACCCGTTGCAGGTTTTTTCTATATGTTATTATAAATTTTAGTTGATTTGGGTCTTGTTTCATATCACACAGTGACATTTGAATAATTAAAATGCTTTTTTTTATTAAAAGCTTTAGTTTACCGTAATAACCATGTCTAATGTTAGATTCTCTGTCTCATAATTTTAATTAAAAGTTTTGCTTTGAGAGCACATTTTCCTGAACGATTAAAATGTGATTAATTTAGATTAATTAATTACAAAGCCTCTAATTAAATAGATTAAAATTTTTAATCAAGTCTCAGCCCTACAGTGGGGCAAAAAAGTATTTAGTCAGCCACCGATTGCGAAAGTTCTCCCACTTAAAATGATGACAGAGGTCAGTAATTTACATCATAGGTACACTTCAACTGTGAGAGACAGAATGTGAGAAAAAAAATCCATGAATTCACATGGCAGGATTTTTAAAGAATTTATTTGTAAATCAGGGTGGAAAATAAGTATTTGGTCACTTCAAACAAGGAAAATCTCTGGCTCTCACAGACCTGTAACGTCTTCTTTAAGAAGCGTTTCTGTCCTCCACTCGTTACCTGTTTTAATGGCACCTGTTTGAACTCATTATCTGTATAAAAGACACCTGTCCACAGCCTCAAACAGTCAGACTCCAAACTCCACTATGGCCAAGACCAAAGAGCTTTCGAAGGACACCAGGAAAAGAATTGTAGACCTGCACCAGACTGGGAAGAGTCAATCTACAACAGGCAAGCAGCTTGGTGTGAAAAAACCAACTGTGGGAGCAATTATCAGAAAATGGGAGACATACAAGACCACTGATAATCTCCCTCGATTTGGGGCTCCACACAAGATCTCATCCCGTGGGGTCAAAATGATCATGAGAACGGTGAGCAAGAATCCCAGAACCACACGGGGGGACCTGGTGAATGACCTGCAGAGAACTGGGATCACAGTAACAAAGGTCATCCAGCATTCAAACAACATTTCTGCAAGAAATGCAGTTTATCTAGTTTCATTTATTTAAATGTATTGTGTTTAATCATATTTATATTTTAATTATCATGCCTTACCATGTGCCTGATTTTGTGAAAAATCAAAAATGTGTTTTTCAGTTGGGTAAGCATCTTCCTTAGTAGAAATAAATGCACTGCGGGTGAATGCAGACCCATCCAAGATGGCAGCCAGCCACTACGGCAGCTTCAATAAGCACAGGACACCTACATATATACAGCGTTCAGCATAAATGAGTAGACCCCCTTTAAAAAGAACAAATTTAATCAGCAGCTCAATGAACAATAGAACAATTTCCAGATTTTTCACAAGGCTGGGTTTTATTGAACATGTGTTTAACTTCATAACATGAAATTAAGGTTAATAATATAACTTAGATCACAAAATCTTCAGTTTTACTACCCCCCCCCAAAAAAAACCCCAGACTACTACGTCTAGTATTTTGTATGACCACCATGATTTTTTTTTTACCGTGTCCTGTCTGGCTGTGAAGCAAGCAGAATTGATGTCTGAATGCTGGTGACAAGCCTTACAGATTTACTCTCAGGTGGAGCATCAAAGCGTTTGCTTTTAATGTCATGCCTGATACTTAAAACTTTATTGTTACTGTTGTTGAATGCTTGGTAATTCCGACCAGACACGGAGACAGAGGTGAAAGAGAAAGGACAAGAAAAGGTGGGGAGAGAGGAGGAGGGGGGGGGGGTTCCACACAAATAAACAATAATGAACAAGTTCATTAGGATCTTTGCTTTCTAATAACCAGAAATATTATACCTTTTCTGTGTTTCGTTTCAATAATGAGGCAAGTTTAAAAATGAAGAAATTTTATTACAAACTATTTTAAACTGAAAGATTTGAAATGACAATTATAAACGCCAATTCATGGATAACAATTTAATGACAATTTTTAACAGCTTTGATATTAAACTTGTTTTAAAAAGGCAAACCTGTGGCTGGATGGAAGCTAAATTGGAAATACGAGTTTTGATGCGTGAATGGAATTATCAGAAGATTTCTTTCACAGAGAGCAGAAGCGTTCTGGATGGAAATAATGTTTTGCAGCTAACTGAGTCTTTCACTTAGAGAAAACAGCATCAAACACATTCTGTCGAAGTCNTACCTCACCCAATCAGAAGACCCCCGTTTTGGATCCGAAGTGTCCAGGTGGAGATGGGTTTCCTCCAGGCACGAGGTTGGTAGAAAAACCTCTTGCACGACCAAATCGGTCTACTACGTCTAGTATTTTGTATGACCACCATGATTTTCAAGGACAGCACTAAGTCTTCTAGGCATGGAATTAACAAGTTGGCGAGTTATGGCAACATCTATCTTTTCCATTCTTCAAGAAGAACCTCTTTTTGAGCCTGGAAGTTGGAAGGAAAGTGATGCTCAACTTTCTGCTTCAGAATTCCCTACAGGTGTTGGATTGGGTTCAGATCAGGAGACATACTTGGCCATTCAATCACCTTCACCCTGTTCTTCAGAAAGCTTTATATGTGTGTTTTGGATCGCTGCCGTGTTGGAAAATTGCACAACAACCAAGAGCACGGAGTGATGGCAGCATCTTCTCCTTCAGTGTAGAGCAGTACATTGTTGAGTTCATGATACATCAATGAAATGCAGCTCCCCAACACCAGCAGCACTCATGCAGCCCACAGAAGGACACCGCCACCACCATGTTTCACTGTAGGCACCATGCATTTCTTGTTGACATCCTTGCCTTTATGATGCCATAAAGTTTTAAACCCATTAGTACCAAAAACAGTGATTTTTGTCTAATCAATGTAGAGTATAGAGTCCCAGTAGTCTTCATGTCTTTCAGCATGGGCCCTAGCAAATCCTAGGTGTGCTTTTTTGTGCATGGGCTTTAGGAGAGGCTTCCTTCATGGACAATACCCATGCACTGTATGTCTGTGCTTTTACCATGACCAATTGTCTTGGGACGTATTTCCCCTTCGCCCCTTCATATTTCAGAGCGCTCTTTCGAAACCCCATGGCGCAATGAAAGTGAAGGCCGGCTCACACAGGCTGAGGTGGAATCCCACACCCCTGGGGTTCCTGGGCGCACCACCGGCCTGTCTCGCCCATTCCGTCGGAGAGGTAGGGCTAGAGCGCGTGCGATAGGACCCAAAGGATAGTGAACTATGCCTGGGCAGGGCAAAGCTAGAGGAAACTCTGGTGGAGGCCCGTAGCAATCCTGACGTGCAAATCAGTCATCTGACCTGGGTATAGGGGCGAAAGACTAATCAAACCGTTTAGTAGCTGGTTCCCTCCGAAGTTTCCCTGGAGCTCAGAGTCTTGCAGTGTTATCTGGTAAAGCGAAAAATTAGAGTTCTTGGGGCCGAAACGATTTCAACCTATTCTCAAACTTTATATGGGTAAGAAGCAATCTTTACCACTGACCTACTTTATTACTGGCACATGCATGCCGGATTCCCCTCCAATACAAAGACTAGGAGAGCCTTTGGGCTCAGAGGTTTGCAAATAAAACCAGAAGCTCCCCACAGTTCACACTTCTTTTTTGTTTTAGTTTTTGGCTCACCGTTCTTTGTTTGTTGTAAAGCAGTTGAGTACACCTCATGGAGTTTTTTTTTATGGAGAGCCAGAAAATGATGGAATGTGGCAACAGAGATTTGTAAACACTGTCCAGCAGGTAAAAACAGCCCTAAACTGTCAGGAATAAGCTCAGTGTTATTGACTTTCAGAAATGTGCCCCATGATAAAAATTATTACTGTATACACTGCTATTGTTACCTTTATACACTGCTATAAAGGTTGTTATTTGGCTAAAGTATTCAAGGGGACATATTCAGTTTTGTGCATCATTTTACGTTGCAATGTAGGGCTCTACTGCTTCTATAAAAATTCAAAAATAGATTAAATTCATCCGTCCATTTACTGTCAAATTTAGATTTCAGGCTAAATTTGTTTCTGTGTATGTTTGAATGATTTCCTTACTCTGAAATCAGGATGAGCATTTTGGTTCAATGACCACTTAATAATAGGTTTGTAATACTCCAAAAAGACACCAGCTTGTCCTGACCCTACTGAGGAATGGGCGGGTTGAGTCATGGAGTGTTCTTTAAAGGTCATATTATCTGGACACCTAAAACATTCAAGATCAAGATCTCCTTCAGCACCATTTTTTGTAATAAACTCAAGATTTCCATGTTCCACCACTGAAAGGAGGGGCTGTTTCAACTTTCAGTCAGTGTACTGGCTGGACCCAAATGCAAAGGCAGAGAGACTGAAACCTACGGCACCCAACAAGTTGAAATGTTGGTGAAGATCTGAGAAGATCGGGGCTTAGGGCAAAATGTATCCTGACCACAACCTGACACATGGTGGCATTCAGATTGGCTGTTTGCTCATTCATCCAGTAGAATGTGACAGCTATTTACAACAGGTATTTTACTTTTACACAGAAATGCACTTTAAAAAGGCCAAAAACATAATGCAAATCCTCCTGTCAATACATCAACACATACATGTGTACTAATGTGTCCAGGCACATGACAGATGCCGGCCTCAACACACCAACACACACACACACACACACACACAAGTCTTTTTTTTAAAGAACCAATAACAACAGAGAGATGGATTAATGCTGTCAACTTATATTTAGGCATTAATGAAAACTAAAAATGCATACAGGTAAACCTTTTGTGCCCAGGCCCTTCTTCCTAATAAACACACCCTCAAGCACACAGACACAAACACACAAACATACAGCTGTGTGATAACCAGAGACAGGGGAGGTTGGTTGGTCAGAGGCTGATCTGAGTGTAATAGAGGGGATATTAGAGAAGCAATCTCAGTTAGCCTCTGGGAGAGTGATCTATATTCACTATGCAGCTCATATTCACAAAGCTCACACACACACACACACACACACACACACACACACACACACACACACACACACACACACACACACACACACACACACACACACCTTTAAAACACTAAGCTGCATTCCTCCAAAGAGAATATACATATCCAGGAAAGGAAAGCTCCCAGCAACCATGGAGCTGCTGGCAACACAAAACACACCAACACTCTGGTTACTTTATAATCTTTCCTATTTCTATTGCAAATGTTTTAGTAGGAGTTACTGTTATTGACAGTAAATGATGCAGATGGTGACTATAGTACACTAAAGACTTAGGTGGTGTAAAACTTGCTTTTAACTATATGTAACACTTCCGCGTAGCTAGATTAATCTATAGCGTATTTAGTGGGTATAGTACAACGGAAAATGCCCTGGGTTCCCTCGAGTACTGTAAACATCATTAACAAGTACAAAGAAAGTGTTTACTTCATTACAAATGTTCAAATAGGCTCTAGTTTTATAATATGGCAGTGCCTCCACTTAACAGGTAGGATAAACAGAATTTCACCCTGTGAAGAACATTTAGATCTTAAGAAGGCCTCTCAGAAAGTAATGCAAACTCACACATTACCTTTTGTTGACCAAATTTTAGTACGCAATATTAAAATTTTACATATTTCAAACGTGTTTAAATGGAAAAAAGAAAGAAAGAAATGTTCAGTTCAATTTGTTCCTTTCAAGGCTTTGGTGGGTATTTACAGTTCCTTAAATAATAGAATAACCCCTCGTTGCAGGCATGTGTCGGTGCTTGGGTTCGGTGTGGTCAGACACAAGACGACCCCTTCAATTTTCAGCAAACAAAAAGTTAGCACGTGCAACCAAAATTTAGTACTCACTGATCCTTCAGAGTTTGGTGACAAGGTTAAGAGAGAATACTGCTGAGTTCCAGGTGATGCAGATGAACTAGAGTTGAAATGTTCTCATTCCTTTATCAAACTGGCATGACGGTCGCTCCCTTACTCCAGCAACGGAAAGGTTAACGCTCTTCCCCCTCCAGAAATGGGTCCAAAGAAACCTACCGGTTTGCTGCATATTACAGTGCATTAGTCCCAAAAACCGGAGTTTCATAAACATTACTTTTTTCACTGTGACTTTCTAAAGTTATTAACTAACTTTCACAGTAAGTCTAAACATTCACATATGTAGTAACATGAAGCTACACGTACAACACAACACGCTAAAGCATATATTTCAATTAGCCCTTTTTTTCTTTCAGTAAACTTTACTTCAGTTTGAAGAAAATTATCAGTATCAATAATTAAATTTACCTTAATCAACTTTACAATTGCCCATACACTTCATTAACGCTGCATTAACTCTCATACAGGACAACTTCAGCTTTCATTCCTCCTACTCACTCTGGCTTAATGCTAGCGATGTGTTGGTCGCGAACGAACCAGCTCTAAGAGCCGGCTCTATGAAGAGAACGATGGGAGCTGGCTCGTCATTGGGAGCCGTCACCCCTCCGGTGAAAGCCACTGGCGATTGGTCAACATGTGTAACTGCAAGTCCAGGTGGGGAAGAGGGAGGATCAGACTCAGACACACAGCAGAGCACATGCGGGTAGAGGGAGATGAGAGGGAATGAGGAGGAGGAAAAGGCGAGAGAGAGAGAGGAGAGTGTGACGAAGACGGTGAGAAAATGAGCGCCAGCAGTCGGAAAGTGGAGATTTCTTAAAGTGTTCAGTTATTAACTCCATAGAAATTATAAATATTTGATATATTGCATTTTTTACATTAGTAAATCATTTTACGTATAGTTTAGCATTATTTTTGGTGATAAATGTACTCGATGCAACAGAAAATCTGAGGAGACACTTGGGAGCCAAAAGACTCTTTTTGGTGAGCTGAGCCAAAAGAACCGGTTCTCTATAAAGAGCCAGAATTCCCATCACTACTTAATGCAATACTGAAATGCTGCTTCCAGCTCTTTCTCTCTTAATCCGTCCCCTTCTCCTCACGGATAGGTGAACTAACTTCAGTACTAAATTACCATTGGTTGCAGAACAAATCTATCAGTCACTAACAAACTAGGTTACACTTTCGTCAGACCACGCTAGCTTCAAGTACATTTTTAACAAACTTATGATGCATTCACAGAACCTCCGAAAAATGCACATTTAACCAAATAATATTTATCTTAATACATCAATCTATTAACACACAACATGAATAATCAGTTACCTTTTAGAATGTAAATCATGTTTGTATTATCTTAACCCTTAATAACCATTATAACTTTGACAATATTTATTCCTACACTTTAACAAACATAAATAAACTTAACTTAGTTTAACCCTTCAACTTAGGCTACAATTAGTAAGCCTGGGCTACATACTGACAATTTTCTGTGATAACTGCTATTGACCATAAGGGGAAAAAGAGTGAGGGAAGTGAAAAGTGGTAAGCCAAAATGCCCTACAGTTTTACTCTCACAGGCAGAGAATTAAAGCTTTAGCTATGATGTCATGCCTGATAAATTAAAAAAAAATCATTAGCATTGCTTTTGGTTTATTTTTTATCCCAACAGTGTCACGTCCTCACCCCTCAGCCACCTTGCTGCCTGCAAAACCGCAGGCTAAAACTCCCATCTCCCATCATCCCTCACTCCATGCAGTTCCCACCACGTCATCACCGTCACCCTCAAAAGCCGGAAGAGGACAGCTCACCACACTCAGTCATCGATTCTCCAATCCATGTTCGGGTTCCAAGCTTTGATGCTCCACTATCAACCACCTTACTCCATCCACCTAAAAGTAAGCCTTTTCCCTTACTTTCTGGAACACTGTTGCACCCCCGCTCTCCATCGGGCTTGCGCCGGTGTTCCTAGATTAACTGTGTGACAGCAGCTCCCAACACTTTGTCTTCTGCCTCTGAGTTCTCTAACCACACTACATCGCCGCAAATGTCTTTATTTGTCTGCGTAGCTCTCATCTCATTACAGGTTGACTGAGTCTACAGTAGACCTAGTGGAATTTGAGCGGCTTTGCTTTGAAGTCATTCATTTCCACGCCGTGGTGGACTGGCTGCCCACTAAAATGGAGAGCATGTCGGACATGTTAATCCAGCTCTCCACTTCTGTCACCATCCTTCAATGGGAGGGCCCGGCATCTCTCCACAAACCTCAGATCGGCCTCCCGGAGTGCTAGTACAGCTTGGACCGACATCCTGACGGACTATTAGCCATACTCGACATGTCACCCCACCAAGTAAACCATTGCCTGGGACCAAGTCGCCCTCCTCACCTCCCTCCTGTCGGGAAGAGCTCAGGAGTTGGCTGCAGCGCTGTACAACAGCAAAGCGCCAGCCAGCAATGATTATGCAGTTTTTATGGCTGCATTCTGCAAGACCTCCGTCCCACCCAGCAGCGAGGTGGGCGCAGAGGCCCACCTCCTTACCCTTCGAATGCGTGACCAACTTGTATGCCGCTATGTCTCCGAGTTCCGGACGGTAGCATCCCAACTCTCCTGGGGAAACTCCGCCCTGAAGGCAGTCTTGACTTAGGGACTTGCTGGCTATGTCAGGGACGGGATGGTGGGTCGAGAGTTACCCGACATGCTAGACGTGATGGCTGATCTGGCCCTTCAAATAGATCACCGCGTCCTGGATCTACCAAGCAGTCAAGACACCAATCCAGGCCCCGACGCTTTCTGTCTCCTCGCACCGTTCGCCCCATGGACTGCGCAGCTGAACCCGCCCACCGACAGGAGGAACTTATGCAGCTCGGCCACCTGTCCCCTGAGGAGATTGCACAGCGCAGAAGGGAGGGCCTGTGCCGGGAACTGTTCCCCCAGGGGTTGCCTGTTCTCCCTCTCTCCATTCGAGGACTGGGCCATGCAGAAGTACATCACGGAGACACTCAAGCAAGGGGTTATTCGCCCATCCACCTCTCCAGGGGCTGTGGGCTTCTTCTTTGTCAAGAAGGATGGCGGCCTGCGCCACCTAATGGTGGTTCTGCGCGACTTATCTGATGCCCCATTTGAACCCTTGGACCAGGTCTCACTCGAGTTCCTGTCACTCAAAACTGCCTTGCTGCTGGCGCTGGCAGCAGTCAAGAGAGTGAGCAACCTAACCGCCCTCTCAGTGGCTCCCGCATGCCTCAGGATCTGGGAAGATGCCGGGTCTGCTGTTTTATGCCCGACCCAGCCTTTGTGCCCAAAAACATTAATGCTTCCTTCAAATCCAGGTCAATTTCATTGGCTGGACTTTTTCCTCCTCCCCATAATTCCCATGAGGAGGCGGCTTCCCACCATCTCTGCCCGGTGTGCGCGCTCGCACGATATGTGTCACGCACTTCAGGGATTTGCCGCTCATAAAGCCTGTTTGTGCACTACAGGGAATCTTCCCTTGGGCAAGCGCTGTCGACCCAGCATCTTTCACACTGGCTATGTGACGCCATTTCACTCGCTTACACGTCATCACAGCGGGATCCTCCTGAGACACTCAGGGCTCACTCGGCCAGAGGGATTTCCTCTTCTATGGCGCTCCACACTGGTCTGTCGATGGAAGACATTTGTCAGGCTGCGTCATGGGCTTCACCCTGTTCCGTTACTCTTTATTATTTACGAGATGTGTCTTCAGGATCCATCACGCGTTCAGTGCTTGGACCTCAGCAGGCTGAGTGAAAGCATTATGGCACCACATCAGCCCTACTTGAATGAATTTCATCCTCTTGTGGATGATATTTTTAGTGGGGTCCCCACTCTTCTCTCTGGCTGCCTCAGCCTTTTAAGCCCTGGGCTGAGGCTGAGCGACCCTCACTAAAAGGAGACATGTTGGGGGTGTCCATTTGGTTGAGCTAACCAGTGTGGCATAAACTCATCCAGCTGCGCATTATTCCAATAGCAGCTAGCTTAAGGGCCAAGACTAGAGGTAATAGAACGTTGGTTACGTATTGTAACCCCAGATTCTATGAGTCTAGTCGCAGCCCTTAAGCCACTGGCCCCACTGGTTCTGTTAGGACTAAGAGCCATCGGAGGCGAACAGTGGAGTCGCTCCACTTATACACCCACAGGGGTGCCCACCATTGGTGGGCATACATTTAAGCTCTTCATGATTGGCTGATGCTGAGATCATCCTTCCAATAGCAGATAGCTTAAGGGCTGCGACTAGACTCATAGAATCTGGGGATTACAATACGTAACCAACGTTTCTGTGTGCGGGGTGAAGCTAGGAACAGCTTGAATGTGGAGTCGAAGCAATGTCCAAACATAAAGCAGTTCAAAAAGAAATATAAACAATTATCAGGAGGTACAGAGATCAAAAGAATGTGTGAATTGTAATATACTTTAGTTTATGGACATATTAATATTATCATATGAAGTTTGATAAGAGTTTGGCTGTGAGTTACATATAAATAACAGAATTGCGTTTTGAGGCAAATATGAAATATGTTGTAACATTAAAGACTGGATATTATCTATGAAAAGAGGAGGGAGTTTATAAGCAGGAACTTTGTCGCTCCCTTTTGAACATGTGGCTTAAAGTAGGAGGTAGAGCACGGGGAGAGAGAGAGGAAGGGGGGAAAATGTTGATACCATTGTTATTTTATTATTGTTTTGTTTATTCATTTATTTTTGTTTCTCTATTTTGTTCTTTTCATCTTGTACTGTGCTGCATGTTCCAAAAATAGAATAAATAAAATGTAGCTTTCACTTGTGTGTTTTACCCCTGGACGAGGTACACACTCCTGCAGATTAGGGCTCAAGCCATTCTCTGTGACCCTCGCTACAGAGCCGCCATAAACGTACACACACACACACACACACACACACACACACACCATCTTACAAATTCAAACTGTTCATATACTTATGTGGATAGATAAATAAATAATAATAAATAAATAACTCATAATGAAGTAAACTTTGGAGGTAAGTAAATTACTATACAGAGTTATACATATATACACACAATATGGTTGTTTTCTGTTGATTTACCACCATAAGTGATCTATGTGCCACTTATGACTTGGGTCAACTTCTCATCTATTGGGCAGGCTAAACGTCTGTGTGGATGTGCTTCATGAAGAGTGTGTGACTGCTAACAGCCTTCTGGAATACCTCACTAAAGTACCTCAGGAGAAGGAAAAGTGGCAGTCCAAGGGAACAGCAGAGAGGTGGATGCAAATACTTCAGGCAGCTGACCTCCCCAAAACTGCTGTGTTCTCAGCACTCCATCTTCCACTGGGTTTGAGGAGAGGATGTTCTCCTTCATGAAGAATAAGTGGACTGATGTGTGGAACAAATGTTCTGAATTAATTAGAAGTGAGCTCATTGTCAGACTAAACTATGACATTCCTTGCTCTGAGTTTTACTTTGAAGCACTGAAAGACAAACAACTCCGTACTGCAGTCAGAGCTCAAAAGAAATACAAATGGAAAAAATGGCCTTTGAGGCACAGCTATTGTGTTTAAAGCTTTTCCACAGACTGTTTGCACTTTTCTTACTACACTAAATGTGCACTGTTACAGGAATGTTCTGCTTTCTATTGTTTTCTATTAATTCATACAATTTTAAGTTAAGCAGGAAAGAGTTCTAGTAAATAGATCTATTTTAACACCAAAAAATTAAGCACGACAGGCTTCTGTCTAAGAAAGATTTATTTTATTATGTTAATTCTGTTACTTTTCACCAATAATAAATTGATAAATCACTAAATAATAATTTGTTTACCATGTGTTCATATCAAAAAAATATACATCTACTTAAACCAAGTTAAGACAAATAGTTAAAAAATCGTTTCACACAAAAAATGGCAAAAAAATGTTTTACCACTCCGGGAAGGGGGAAGGAAATCAAGTCAGTCAGGCCTGACAGTGAGGTGTCCCTTATTTATTTTTCAGGGAGTTGGCAACCCTAACAGAAACAGTCATTAAACACACTTGCAGAGGGAGACTTTTAGACTCAGACGTGTGTGTGTGTGTGTGTGTGTGTGTGTGTGTGTGTGTGTGTGTGTGTGTGTGTGTGTGTGTGTGTGTGCGTGTATGTGTGTGTGCGTGTGTGTGTACTCCAAATGACTGATTATGGTTTTATTTGTATTTATAAAATCTGGCAATTGTATTTATTTGTTTCTAAGCAATAATATTAAAACATAGTTTATCACTTCACTGGCAATTGTTTCCTTCTTACCTGCCAAGCAGGTGAAGCTGCTCACTGATCTTCTCCATGTCATCAAAGGAGATCTTCCCAGATGCTAGAGAGAGGGACTGTAGGTGGAAGAGCCAGTTTTCCTCTGAGAAGTCAAACCACTCTTGGACATAACTGATGGCAGTGTTTAGGAAGGCTGTAAACTCCTGCCTGGCAACATCAGCATCAGGTGGCGAGAGATGCTGGAGCTTTTGTCTTGTTCGGTACCCGTAGAACTCATCATCTCTTCTCTGAATAAGTTTTTTCTGGAAAGAGTCCATGATAGAATAGAGGTCAACAGATGTGGGTACATTCTTCTCCAGCTTTCACCACCTCTTCAAACAGGCCCATGACATTATTGCAGATGAGGAGGCAGACTTCAGCAATGTCTGCACCTTCCTCAACTCCAGCTGAGTCTGCTGTCAATTTCAGCAACTCTTTCAGGTGCATTGGACATTCCTCACCAATGCTGATGAGATATGACTTCAGCGGGACCCAGGTCTGCAGCAGGCGGGTGATTGCAGGGTTGAGTGACAGCTATCTTGTCACCACATGGTGAAGAATATCATGGAGTTCAACATCACAAAATTCACAGACCTCCTTCAGGCACTCTCTCCTTTTGGCAGAGATGGAAAAGAAGCTGTAACTCTTTAGGACAATATTTTCCACCTAGACTTAGAGCGTGTCCAGGGCTTTTTTCACTGTGTTATGGACAATATGTGCATGGCAGCTGCCACGAAGGATCTCCTTGTTGGTCTCTTTCAATTTTGTGAAGACCGAGTTGTGGATGCTATAATTGACATTGCTATCTAGAGATTGGCCGACGTTTTCAAGAGAGCGTTGTATTATTTTTAATATTCTGTCTGCAGACTCATCAGGATTTTCAATGAAATTCAAAACTTTATTGACAACTCCATTCTCTGGTGTGAAAAACTGCAGGGCCAAGGGAAACATCTTCCGATTCCGCTTATTTGAGGCATCAGTGTGAAGAGAGAATGGGAGTGGATTTCCACTACCTTTCAATTTTTTAATCACCTCCTCTATTGCCTTTGGAGAAAGGACATCTGTGACAACTGCCTCAGCTTTCGTCCTCCCACAGGACATCTTCCTGGCAATACTGGATTCATTCAGCCTTCGTACAGTTATTTTGAGTCAGCCGGGTTATAGCTGAAACTGTGCTTTACAGTGTGGTAGATATGGGCTACCTCTGCAGAAGTCACCTGTACATAAGAAAAAAGAAGATATTTTACTGTATAGTTTAGTGAATCAACTGCCTTAATTTACAAATTACACATAACTGGTAAAATATGTGTGTATAGTTATGTAATAGGGGTGTATCTGTGCTTGGAGTGGGCGGGGCCTGAAACGAAACCCGGCGTGATTTAACCGGAAGTGAGTGGGGCTTCAATCAGTACTTTATTTTAAGTCTGAATATGGATTGATCAGAAGTTGCTTTATGCATTTTTTACTTAAACTATTTACAGAGCAGCCTCAGAATTTACAATAGTAAAGGAACTCTTACAGAACAAGGTTTTCTATAAACTCAGAGCATGAATATTGCCGTGATTTGGTGCTATATGAACAAACTTGAATTGACTATTTAAGTGCGTGAATAAACTGAACTCATGCAGTAGTAAATATGAACGACTAGAACAAGACACAGCTTTTTTACTTAATTATTTTTTATTTTATGATCAAACTGATCTTTTTCTTGACATTTTTCCCCACACAAAGTTAAACAAAACAAGGTGTGTGTGTGTATGTGTGCGTGCGTGCGTGTGTGTGTGTGTGTGTGTGTGTGTGTCAGGGGTGCCACTACCTATTATCGGAAGGGTATGCAGACACATCCAGCTGCTGTTATTTATTTGTTGTTGGTGTTTCTATAGGAATAAAAGTATATCTGCAGGACTTTAGTTCCAGGGCAGTTTTATACCTCAAACCGACCCACTTTAGATCCTGACCTGTTATTAATATTATCACATATTCTTTACACCAATAAGAACATTCTATAATGTTCACCAACCTTAGAAATGAAATAAAATCTACATAAAAATTGTAAATTATTATTATTTTGCATTAAAGATCCGTTATCTGTGAATAGGTTTTTATATTTGACATCATCCAGCTTAAGCAGATATCTGCTTGTTTCTAACAGAGCTGAGCTGGGAGAAAGTATTCAGGCTTATTTAGTCTCATTTTCCATCACCTGTGGGTTTCGTGCATTCACTTAATATTAATTATAAAATTATAAATAACAGGTCACTAGAGTCTGGGCATAGACAATGTTTCTAGGAACTAAAGCTTTGTTCAGCAGCTCACCTGTTCCTTCCACACTGACAGGAGAAATCCTCATCAGCAGCAGGTGATCAACAGTGTGCAACGAGTAAACACCGGTCTGAAAACAACAGACAACTAAAAACACCGACCAGACCGGCCCACCGGAAATTTCCCCAGTCAGGTCCTGTTCTGCCTGCCGTCCCCGTTTGATAGGAGCAGCTCATCATGTTAACTCACACACCAGAGCTTAGCTCCGTAGGCTCTTATTAGTGCGACTATGTTCTACAAAGTTTTCATAAATAAACACACAAGTTAGATCTGTGGCTTGTAATTAAAACCATCCACTCCAGCTGTGTGCCAGCGTGTCGAACAGCTGTTTATTTGTGTGTGTGCGTGTGCGTGTGTGTGTGTGTGTGTGTGTGTGTGTGTGTGTGTGTGTGTGTGTGTGTGTGTGTGTGTGTGTGTGTGTGTGTGTGTGTGTGTGTGTGTGTGTGTGTGTGTGTGTGTGTGTGTAGGGGACAGCAACTGTGGGCCGTCTGATGATGTTGTGTGTAGAGGGGGGCTGGCACTCTGTGTGACTGGCCAATCACAGAATGTGAAGACAGTCAGTTACCCAATGAGGATTTTCCTTCAGCACAGACACAGATAATCTCGGGGTTTACTGGTTTTATGCTTTATCCGTCTGAAATGAGTATCCAGCTCAACCTACCAGCTAGACCAACCTGCAGAGCAAACTCATTTTGCTTTGGCTTCTGTCTAGTAGGGGTAGTATCAACTAGTCGACTAGTCGACTTCTCTGCTCTGTAGTGACTTTTTATGCCTTTCATAGACTAGTCGCTGTCACGTGATAATGAGCGAAAAGATGCAGTCCTCGGAAAAGACAGCAAGTGACGAGCTCCTGCGCGTTGGGAGGCGACGTGCTGTGCCAGAGCGTTGGTACTGACACTCGCGATACATTTGATATCAAGTTCAAAGAGAACGTGCTGATTATGCTGCAGAACACTCTGGGGAGCAGCAGGGGTTGTATGAACTAGTTACTAGTCGACTTCACTGCTCTATAGTGACTTTTTATGCCTGTCATCGACTAGTCGCTGTCACGTGATAATGACCGGCAAGATGCAGTCCACGGAAAAGACAGCAGCCTGCTGTCAGCAGGTGACAAGCTCCTGCGCATCGGGAGGCAACGCGCTGTGCCAGAGCGTCGGTACTGACACCCGCCGTAAAACGGACATTTAACCAAATTGTGACGTTTACCCTCTTGCAATTTACCCTTCCCCTCACCCCCATCCTAACCTTAACCAGCTTGCGCATGCAAAGCTCTGATTGTTGACGCGCTCCAGACATCTGCGTCCTGAGCACGGCCACAGTAACATTATCAAATCAGGTGTCACCACCTCAAAAACTAATTTAACACGCGATCGTTCATGTCGGCTCATTTCCTTTTATGTTTTCTGTCGTTTATTCTTTTATTTGTGCCTGATGCGTTTCGCTGCTGTGGATCGGGGCGCATCACCCGTTTTGTCCTCCGGTGACGCACCTCACCGGTGCGGCTGGCGAGCACTCTGCTGTTTTAGCGGTCGGTAGATCTTTTAGGACTGCAGTTCAAAGGTAACTCATAAGGTGAATATATATGAACCCAGGTAGCAGTTTTTCTTTAGGATTGAGAAGAAGAACAAGAAAGAACAAGAACAAGAAGAAGAAGAAAATATCATTTCTATAGCACCTCTCAAGATAAAAATCACGAGGCGCTTCACAAAACAAAAAATGTAAAAATATAAAAAAGCATTTAGAAAATGTTTAAAATATATTTAAAATGAGCAAAAATAAGAAATTGCGATTTAAAAGAAAAAATGTTAAGAAAGAGAGAGAGTGAATAGGAAAGAGGCAAATCAGTGGATCCTGAGGAAGGTGGAATAGGTGGGGAGAGCAGAATAAAGAGAGAGAGGTGAAGAAGGTCACACAAAGCCAGCCTGAACAAGTGAGTCTTCAGCTGCTTTTTGAAGGAGACCACTCAGTCCACTGATCTCAGGCTCAGGGGGAGAGAGGTCCAGAGTCTGGGGGCCACAGCAGCAAATGATCTGTCACCTTTGACCTTTAGCCTGGTGCTGCACAACCAGTAGGCTTTGATCACTGGACCTCAGGGACCTGCTGGGGGTGTAGGGACTAAGAAGATCACCAATGTAAGATGGTGCTTGTCCATGTAAGGCCCTATAGACCAGAACCAGGATCTTGAAATGAAACCTGAAGTTGACTGGCAGCCAGTGAAGCTGGAGGAGAAGCGGGGTTATGTGGGTGTGTTTGGAGGATTTTGTCAGAAGCCGAGTACAGGCATTCTGAACCACCTGTAGACGGTTCAGGGAGGTTCTGCTCAGACACGTGAAAAGAGAGTTACAGTAGTCTAAGCGTGAGGAGATGAAGGTGTGGAGAACTGTCTCGAGTTCAGAGCGGGACAGAATGGGGCTCAGCTTAGCAATGTTCCTGAGATGGAAGAAGGAAGAGCGAACAAGAGAACTGACATGAGAATCCAGGGTGAGAGCTGGGTCAAAGGTCACGCCAAGATTCCTGACAGAAGGTTTGGTGTGAGTAGCAAGCTGACCAAGAGAGTCTCTGACTTTGGGAACCAGCTTGTCTGGGGCACAGATGAGGATCTCAGTCTTATCTTCATTCAGCAGAAAGTTCCCAGCCATCCAGGCTTTGATAGAGTCTAAGCAGGTGTGTAACAGCTGCAGCTTAGACATCTCATGGGGCATGAAGGAGATGTAAAGTTGGATGTCATCTGCATAAAGATGGTAGGAGATTCCTTTGAAGGAGCTCAGGATGTGCTGAAGAGGAAGCAGATAGAGGAGGAAGAGCAGAGGCCCCCGCACAGAACCTTGTGGGACACCATGGGTAAGAGAGGTGGTGGAGGACCTAAACTTGGAGACGGCCACAGAAAAGGAGCGCTCAGAGAGATAAGAGGAGAACCACTCCAGAGCAGATCCTGATAGGCCTACCCAGTCTCTCAACCTCTCCAGTAGCAGGTGATGGTCAACAGTGTCAAAGGCTGCAGTCAGGTCCAGCAGGACCAGAACAGAACAGTCCCCTGCATCACTGTGAGTCAGAAGGTTATTAGAGACCCTAACCCCCAAATTCCACTACCTCCGCTCCGCTCCGACATGAACGCCGGAGCAAAATCGGTCCAGTTGTAGTCAATCAGAGCGATTCCACTACTGCGGCTGTGCTCCGGCAGTGCGGCGCTGGGCGCCGCCCTCTGTTCCGGCATCCGGCAAAAATAGAATCGATCCGATTTTCGCCGGACGCCGGAGCACCTCCGCAGTAAATGGACAGAAATCACAACCACCCAACAGGAAAAGGAGCAAGCACAACTTCCGTTTTTCACAATAAACTGATAAACAAAAGGCGTTTTTGTTTCATATGCACAGGTTTAACAACTTTTAACAACCATCAATGGCGGCTGAAGTTTAAATGCACAAAAGTAAGCCATACATACAGTTTCTACTATCAAAGTAGTCACACTTTGTTGATCCAAACACTGCTGATCTCTCTACACAAATGATGGGCAGATTAAACAGTTCATGCCGATGCTTCTCCCACACAACGGGTGTTTGGATTTAACTTCCGCGTTTATTGCTCGGACTGTATCGCAAGATCTCGAAAATCCCGCGCATGCTTGTTTGCCCACCTCAGGTCTCCGCACCGGAGCGGAGCCGTTGTAGAGTGGGTACCAAGAAAAATTGAGTTTGGAAGCGAGCGGCTGCGGAGGGCGGGGGCGGACCGGAGCGGAGCGGAGGTAGTGGAATTTGGGGGTAAGAAGAGCTGTTTCAGTAGAATGAGCTCTACGAAAACCTGACTGGAAGCTATCATAGATGTTCTGTTCATCAAGAGCAGCTGTGAGTTGTTTAGTCACAACCTTTTCCAAGATCTTGGAGATGAACGGAAGTCTAGAGATGGGTCTGAAGCTGCTATGGAGAGAGGGGTCGAGACTCGTTTTTTAAGAAGCGGGTGGATTACAGCATTCTTAAAGTAAGCAGGGACCTGACCAAAAACCAGAGAAGCATTAATTATAGAGAGCATGCTGGGGCCGACGGACTGAAAAGCACTTTTAAACAAAGATGAGGGTAAGATGTGGAGGGGGCATGCAGAGGTCTTCATAGAGTTAACTAGTTTGGTTAACTCAGGCAAAGAAACAGGAGCAAAGCTATCTAGGATGATGGGCCTGGTTGGAGTCGGGAGAGGCAGCGATAAGGCTGAAGGAGAGATGCTAGATCTAACCTTACTGACTTTGTCCACAAAGAAAGACAGAAAGTTCTCACAGTCTGCAACAGAGTGGATGGAGGCTGTAGGAGAGGCAGGAGAGACGATGCTGCTGATGGTGTTAAACAGCACCTTGGGGTTCCCTTTGCTCTGGGACACCAGGCTGGAGAAATAGGAAACCCTAGCATC
>SSNQ01034162.1:47478-80421 GCA_006942095.1 Nothobranchius kuhntae
CTGCGACGGCGGGGCTGTAGTTCCAGATGACGCACCAACAGAAATTGGCGAACCCCAGGAAGCTCTGCAGCTGTCTGAGACTGGTGGGAGGGGGCCAGTTGGAGACCACCTGGACCTTCTGGGGATCCATCAGCAGTCCCCCAGAGACGATGACAAAACCCTAGGAAGGACATGGTGGAAAGCGCATTTCTCTAGTTTGCAGAACAGGTTGTTCTCCAGAAGGCGGGTGAGAACGGCTCGGACGTGCTGGACGTGGTCTACGGCGGTGGAGGAGTAGATGAGGATGTCGTCCAGGTAAACGAAGACCCACCTACCCAACATGTCCCGCAGGGTGTCATTGATCAGGTGCTAGCAGGGCTGGCTTTGCCGACAGGCGACACAGGCGGCCTGGGGCGCCATCTGATGGATAGGGCGCAACAACAAAAAAAAATAAATAAGTGTATTAAATTTCTGTTTGTAATATGAAATGCACTCTCTACATACTCAAAATTCCCCTTTGAAATGGCATGAAATTAAAACATCAATATTTAAATTCTAATAATCTGGCTGCATGATGAGCTCCCGCTTGGGCCCCCGCTCCGATGCATTTGACCGTTAAGGGTACCGTAGATCATGTGCATGGGAAGCACAGAAGGACATCCTGTTGTTGCGTTTAAACTTTTGGTATCTTTTACGATGAAAAGAACACCTAAACCATCGGGGTCAGCATTCTGAAAGCGAAGGAAGGAGGAAGAAAAAAAACTGGCCCAAAGCAGAGGTATGTAGGCTTTATAAATTTGGCAAAGGAACTTTTTGCGTTACAATTGTAGCTAATTGCCTCTCCTGCCACACACGGTCCACGGACGGACCCTCGCTAACTGTTTACATACACAATACAGTATCTCGTAACTTTAACCAATTAATTTTACTTTTGAATCATCGTGTCCAGATACAGTGAGACAATATCTGCAGCCTGTCGACAGGCACCTGCTGACACCAGGGGGGCGGGACTGTCTTCTACACCTGTTGAGTCTCACTGTGATGATGAAGAATGTAAGATATTTTTTTAGCGTTTTTTGTAGTATTGTTGCAGCCTTTTTATGAACTTTGTTTCAAGTTTTAAGTACGCATACAATATGAATTTAATATTTTCGTATCAGAAGAACGTTAGGTGTGGGTGTAGCAAAATTTCAACTTTGTCCGACACATCAGGCGGGCGGCACCGTTGCGGCCATGACGGGGCCTCCCCACTGCCGCCAGGCCCGGCAGGGAGTGAGAACTGCCCAAACACAGCATGACATCTTATGGCG
Organism: Nothobranchius kuhntae; assembly: GCA_006942095.1. Classification (NCBI taxonomy): domain Eukaryota; kingdom Metazoa; phylum Chordata; class Actinopteri; order Cyprinodontiformes; family Nothobranchiidae; genus Nothobranchius; species Nothobranchius kuhntae. Next base: position 48,768 of record SSNQ01034162.1, read on the forward strand.
TCTCTTTCTTGTTTACGCTGCAGCGTCTTCTATCCAGGCATCACGCAGCAGCAGCACATTTACTGAGCTACAATATCAGCATCTAGCACTAGAAGTCCCAAGAATTTCAACATGTACGATCTAAACCAGTCTAGTCAGTTCCAGAACTAGTCAGTTCCAGAGATCCCCACCGAGTCACCAAGTCTGTTAAATAAGATGCGGTGATCAACTGTGTCAAAACCTGCAGAAAGATCTAACAATACTAACATTGTGAACTCCCCATTGTCTGCAGCCATCATGATGCCACTGAAAACTTTACGCAAAGCTGTTTCTGTTGAACGCTTTTTACGAAAACCAGACTGGAATTCCTCAAAACTGTTATTTAGTTCCAGAAAAGTAATCAGTTGATCTGCTACAACCTTTTCCAATATTTTAGAGATAAAGGGTAATTTCGAAATGGGTCTTTAATTTTTAGGCTGAGATGAGTCCAAACTTGTTTTTTTAAGGATAGGTTCAATAACTGCATGTTTGAAAACAGAAGGTACAGAGCCAGACTGTCAGGATAAACTAATAAAATCAACAATGCATGGGCCAATTTGGTCAAACATCCTGATTAACAAGGTAGTAGGAATGAAATCAGCAGGGCACGAGGTTGGTTTCATGTGTTTCTGAATGAGGCAAATGTCCTGGAAATCAACAGGAGTAAAGACAGACCATGATTGAGAGGGAAGGGGTTGGATGGGGGTAGGAAGTAGATGGGGTGAAAAACTTGCCCTGATGTTTCTGATTTTATTCTCAAAGAATGCTAGAAATTTATTACAGTCAGACCTTGAGTAAACTGGCATAAGAGGGGTGTGAGGTGAAACAATCTGGTTTATGGTGTCATACAGGACTTTAGAGTTATTTTTGTTTACAGCAATCACCTGAGCAAAGTAAGTGGCCATAAACTGAAATTCTATTTTATTCTGTTAAACGTGCCTCCTGCACATTTGATGAAATAGGCCAGACACCATCATCCACCTGAACTTAAGACTATCAGGAATCAGACTGTATGTCTGGGTCAAGAGAATCACACCACAAGTAGAGGCATAAAAAGTGTGTGAGTGTGTGGGTGGGTGGGTGGGGGGGTGGGGGGGCATCTCCCCATTGCTAAATGACTGCATCATTCGTGTCATTTAGGTTTACAACATAGTAGGTACAGATTAAATGGACAGCCTCAACATCGGAAAAAGTCTTTTGCAGATGCACACATATCTGACATCCAAATATACTGACAGACCAATATATATGGATGTTTTCCTCATAATAGTCATATAAAACCAATAATAATAATAATAATAATTACCAGTAATAATTACCAGTAATGACCAGTAATGGTCAGTTTTCATGTACAGTTTGACCCCTTCAGTATCTGGTCGACATGGAGACAGGAGTCTGCACGCGTTGCCTTTAATCTGCCGGATCCTGCTATTCCATCAGCTGGAGCCAGGCTCTCTGCAGCTCGGAACACATGGTAACAAAGTGTCAACAAACCGTTCCCTTCTTATGGCTCTTCTGTGCCAAGCCTGCCTGGATGTCTAGGCCGGACTGGACTGTTGTAAGAGTGGCTGTTTTCAGCTTATGAGTTAATCATTAATGTAATAATAATAATAATAATAATAATAATAATAATAATAATAATAATAATAATAATGTATTGATTAAGCTGTGCTCAATTCAATAAGGTTGATTGATCTGTGCTTGAATTACTGAAATGAACTGAATTATTATGTTTGTTTATACCCATGATTTTATTTTCTACGTTTATCACTGCTATTGTTTTTCTGATGTTTTTATTGGTTAGAGGTATTTGCCCTGATCTTTATCATGTTGTACAGCGCTTTGTGATTTATATCTGTGAAAGGCGCTACATAAATAAACTTTTACTTACTTACTATTAAATTGAATGGTTTATATATATATATATAAATGACCGTAATGTTTGATATGACAAGGCAATCGTCACCTGCACCCAGACACAAGGACAAATTAAAGATAAGTTAAACTCATGACACATAGATAATTCTTTACCCCAGATCAGAGCATCCGGTATCTCAAGAAGGCGTGATGTCTGAGGTTGTCTTGGTAACATCCCTTAACAAGGCACGTTCCGATTGGCCAAGAATTCATAGCATGAGAATATTAAAACTGAATCACTGTGGTGATTCCATAGTCACATTCCAGCTTTCCATGATTCAGCATTCAGTTCTAGAGAACGCTTCGGAACGGCCGTCCGGAGCGACAGAACCCTGCTAAAAGCTGCCTAACGCTGACACAGTCATTGGTTCCTGCAGAACAAAGCTTATATTGTCCAGACTCCTTTAGAGTCCGTCGAGATGCCATGGTTCCATCCATCTGTTGTGACCCGGGACATCTCTGGACTGGAGAGTCGGTGCTACGGGTATTCTACAGCCCTCGGTGCCAGAGGTCATCCGACTTCTCTGACCTTCGGATCCACGAAGAGGGTCTCCAAGAAAGGGTGAAGTATACACACAGATAGAGGCTGATGCTTTTTGATAAGAATGAACTTCATAGCTTAACGCAAACCAAATTCTTCCCTTTTGCACCAGAACTCAGCTCTTCTAGATACGAAAGTTCTGATAACATCATATTCACACATAGGCACCATACATCACATTTCATCCACCTAGATCCATCCATCACAGTAAATATTAGTTAACTTGTCGTGTTTTAATTGTTTGGAAAATACTTTTATGGCCACACAACTTTAAATAAAGCACAATACTTTTTATGTCTTGTGTTTGCTCACGATCCATATTTCCATTTAGAAACCGTTTCTCCTCCATGGATGTACCTGCCTTTCAGAGTGTTTAACCACTGGTTGGTCAACTGTTGCTGCTGTCAGTCATTGCGGGAATGTGTACGGTGTGGGGAAACAGTTTTACTTTCTCTCCTCTGCCTGAGCTGATGGTGACGCACCTTTTGCCCTTGATGGAGCTCGTGCCAGACCGTGGATGACTGTTGTTTGAGGACACACAGATATCTTTTCAAAAATCTCTGAGATTTCGCCTAATGAATACCTGGAAAATTTACCGGTATGCACTGTACCCTAGAAAAAGTACTGGCATGCTAAAAGGTTATATTTAGAAGTGGCGGCGGTGCTGGTACCGGTCCAATGCACTGCTCTCTGTCCCAAAAGGATGAGTATGATGATCTGATCATCAGAACCTGATCATAAGGATCCGTTTCTGACAGCTGCTGTTTCTCCCTCCCCAACCCATCCCACGTGCCCAGCATTGCGCGCTGCACGATAATTAAACTGGCCCAAAAACTCCCCCTTAAACCGGTTCTCCCAACGTGACCATATACAGGCCAGCCTGGACATGCATCTGTGGCCAGAGCTTTCTTCTTGTTCAATCTCTCCTTTTCTGCTCCACCTTTCCTGGTCCATCTAGGTCCATTTTGCCTCTGGGGCCGAAGGTGCGGTGGTGCTGTAGCCGCTCTGGGGTGGTGGGCGTCTGCTGCACTTTGCCAGACCCAGACAACGTGAGAGGAGGGGTTGTCTTTGTGCCCAGTTTGCTCCGTTTGTGTGAGCATCAGGACAGCAGATGCCCTTATGAGCTGCATGACGGATTGTTCATTTAGATATTACGCACGTCGTGACCGGCAATCGGTAAGCGAGCCAGTTTAATGGCCAGGCCACCAGGAAATCTTCCATTTCTCCCAATTACCAGTCCGCCACTGTTCCACTCCTCCCCCTCCGTCATGCGGACCAGGTGGTAGGCGTTCCAGAGGTCCAGTTTAGTGAAGATGGAAGCCCAGGTAAGGGAGTCCAGGTCAGTGTTCATCATGGGAAGTGAATGGTGATCCTTGACCGTGATTCGGTTGAGTCCTCTGTAGTCGATGCAGGCCCACTGGGGAAATAGCGGGCGGGACACATGTCTGTTCCTTCTGACACCTTTTAGAAAACGTTTTGTGAGGGGATGATTGAAAACAGATCTATCTCAAAAACCCTGGTGACAGGATGAGATAGCTGCAGCATATGTTTTAATAGTGCTGAATGCAAGGCCTCCGTCCATCAGTATCTGCAGAAATGATAGGACATCTGCCAGCTGGCAGGAGAGCGCTTGAACATTCCACTCTGTGCACCGTTTCTGGAAAGCTGCCCATTTAGCAGCATAAGATGTGACAGTAGAAGGCGCCCGCACACTCTGAATCGTGGCGACCACATCATGCGGCAGCCCAGAAGTCTCTAAGCGTGACCGCTCAGCGGCCAGACCCACAGCCGTTGGCCTATTTCTGGAGGATGTTTGGTTATCCCATCCGCATGGAGAAGGGTGTCCGCCCTCCATGGGGAGCCGGACACTAGCGCTTGCAGTTCTGGAAACCATGACACGGACAAGCGTCTGGGAGCTACCAGAATTACCGAGAGCTGTTCCGACCGAACTCGGCCCAGGAGACGGGGAATCAGTGGGACTGGAAACGCATACAGGAGCGTCTGAGGCCAGGGCTGGTGTGAGAAGGCGTCCGCTCCGAGTGGGGGGTGGTCCCGGGGACTCAGGGAAAACCACAGGCGACACTGAGCATTTTCGCGAGCCGCGAACAGATCGTTCCCCGAACTTTATCCATATCTGTGATATCAGTGCAGGATGCAGACACCAGTCGGAGTCGCGGGGTCCCCCTCTCGACAGGATGTCTGCTGCCACATTCAGAACCCCTGGAATGTAGGTGGCTTTGACGGACAGCAGGTGGACATGTGCCCAACACAGTAAATCTGTGGCTACGCGCAATAGTGGGAGGGATCAAACTCCCCCTTGGCGATTTATGTAGGCTGCCGTCACCTGGTTGTCTGTGGGAACTTCGACATGACGGCCCTCGAGAAGGGCAGCGAAGTGTCTGATCACATTCCTCACTGTCATAAGCTCCAGCACATTTATGTGCTTGTGCGTGTGGGAGGGCCAGCGATCTGCCACCATATGGGACAAGCATGTGCCCCCCCCCATCCCAACAGTGACGCATCCATAAACACAGATACGTGTGATGTAGGATGTCCGATGGGGACCCCGTGTGAGAGGATGCAGGGATTCCCCCAGTGAGCGAGGTCCCCGCCCACTGAAGGGGGAACCCTCAACATACGTCTCTTCTGACTTATCGGGTGTACCCGGATGCTGATGAACCAACGCTGTAGGTGTCTCGTGTACATTAAACCTAACGGCACCACAGCGTGGGCTGCAGCCATCATGCCCATAAGTTTCATGACTAACAGGGCTCTCACGATCTTGCGGGGTTGCACGCGGGAGATCACCATGGTGAGATCTGCCGCTCTCGCCGGAGACAATTGTGCTCTCATTAGGGAGATGTTCAGCTCCACCCCGAGAAACACAGTCGACTGGGATGGAAGGATGGAGCTCTTTTCCCAGTTTATGGAAAACCCCAGGGTTGACAGATGCTCTATTAACTTCCTGGTTTGCTCTGACGCCTCGTCCTTAGACCGGGCGCATGGGAGCAGATTGTCCAGGTAAAATAAAACCCTCATTCCCGCCATGTGCAGTGGCTGCAGCGCGGTCTCCAGACATTTGGAGAAGGTGCGAGGGGCTAGCGAGTAGCCGAAAGGGAGACAGTTGAACTGGTATTGAACTCCCTTGAATGAAAAGCGCCGGAACTTCCGGTGTTTGGGAATTACTGGGATGTGGAAGTATGCGTCTTTCAGGTCTATTGACGTGAACCAGTCCCCGGAGTGCACGTATTCTAGGACTTGCCTCACTGTTAACATGCGGAAATGCATCACTGCTATGGAGCAGTTGAACAGGGAAAGGTCGAGAATTAGTCTCATTCCTCCCGATTTCTTTGGTACTACGAAGTAGCGGGAGTAGAAGCCTGAGAGCTCTTGTCCGCGAGGGACTTGGGAAATGGCGTCCTTGGACAGAAGTTCCCGTAGCTCCAGCTCCAGGGCCTGAGATTGTTCCTGTGACGTGAATGTCGTCTCCACGATCCCGTTGAAGGGAGGAGGAGCAGACTGAAAATGGAGTGTGTGACCGTAATGATTGGTCTCCGATTATCATTTACTCAAGAGACAAAGGTGGCGCCATTCTTGCACGCGTTCCGACAGTGGATGCGTGTTTGAGGTCACATGAACAACGTCTGAGGACTGGGTTCGCGCCCTTACTTCCGTCGCTCACACCAGAGAACTGGGAGCGACCCATGGAGGGCTGCGCTTGAAAGGGCAAGTGTGAAACAGCTGGAAGAGGCTGATCCACACCGCGGAGCGTGGAGTCCAAAGTTAAAGGATGAGTGGGAGCCGGGCCCATGCACGGGGACGACAAAGTGCCAGCAGATGGAGCCGCGCACTGTGTCACCGCGCATGGTCGCGACAGCGCCATGACATCCCGTCCCACCCAACGTTGTGGGGGAAGTGGAATGTGTTGGGCCTTCCTGGAAGCTAGGGCCGGTGCGCAAATGGAGCGCACCCGTACAGCTGGCCGAGTAATATGACTGACTGCGGGAACATGCAGATGTGTCGCAGTGCTTGGTGTGGGGAACATGTGTGAGGATTCAGCGGAGGATTCTGCAGAGGACTGTAGGATTGTGCTCTCTATTTGGGTTTTATTTCAAAACCAAAATCATTCACAGAGTTACTACAGTCAGAAGCACACACATTCCCCCCAACGAGTCATTTTCGTGGTTGCTTTCAGCGAGTTTCCTGCGACTGTGACAGCCAAGACGGTGTCTGCTGGCTCTTTCAAAACCATTGGCCGCCAACTCTCTGGTCCCACTGAGGTGGAGCCGAAGCGGGAGGCCGGCTCCGTGGGGCGGGCGGTGCAGCTGGGCTTCTGAAGTTTCCTTGCCATTCGTCCCATCCTCTGGTGGAATGGCCGGAGTGCAAGGCTGACCGAGGGTGGACCAGGTCTCTAACCGTGGCTGACAGTTCAGCTGTCTTCTGAGCCCTCTCGATGATGCTTCTAAGATGGGGACCAAACAGAATGTCAGAGGTGATGGGGCCTTCCAGCATCTCCCTGTGCAGGTGTTCAGGAATGGAGGGCAGGGCCTTGATCCACATGGCCCGCTGGATAAGGGTCTGCCAGGCAGCAATGCGAGCAGAACCGGTGAGTACAGCAGCGCACAGATTGAGAATGGCATCAGCGGTTTTAGTAATGATGGTTTTTGACTCGTCAGGAGCATCAAGCTCTTCCACCATTTTGGAAATGCCAAAGGCAAGAAGGGCGATGTTATTTCCTGCAGCGCCGGTCTGATCCACACCGCGGAGCGTGGAGTCCAAAGTTAAAGGATGAGTGGGAGCCGGGCCCATGCACGGGGACGACAAAGTGCCAGCAGATGGAGCCGCGCACTGTGTCACCGCGCATGGTCGCGACAGCGCCATGACATCCCGTCCCACCCAACGTTGTGGGGGAAGTGGAATGTGTTGGGCCTTCCTGGAAGCTAGGGCCGGTGCGCAAATGGAGCACACCCGTACAGCTGGCCGTGTAATATGACTGACTGCGGGAACATGCAGATGTGTCGCAGTGCTTGGTGTGGGGAACATGTGTGACGATTCAGAGGAGGATTCTGCAGAGGACTGTAGGATTGTGCTCTCTATTTGGGTTTTATTTCGAAACCAAAATCATTCACAGAGTTACTACAGTCAGAAGCACACACATTCCCCCCAACGAGTCATTTTCGTGGTTGCTTTCAGCGAGTTTCCTGCGACTGTGACAGCCAAGACGGTGTCTGCTGGCTCTTTCAAAACCATTGGCCGCCAACTCTCTGGTCCCACTGAGGTGGAGCCGAAGCGGGAGGCCGGCTCCGTGGGGCGGGCGGTGCAGCTGGGCTCCTGAAGTTTCCTTGCAATTCGTCCCATCCTCTGGTGGAATGGCCGGAGTGCAAGGCTGACCGAGGGTGGACCAGGTCTCTAACCGTGGCTGACAGTTCAGCTGTCTTCTGAGCCCTCTCGATGATGCTTCTAAGATGGGGACCAAACAGAATGTCAGAGGTGATGGGGCCTTCCAGCATCTCCCTGTGCAGGTGTTCAGGAATGGAGGGCAGGGCCTTGAGCCACAAGGCCCGCTGGATAAGGGTCTGCCAGGCAGCAATGCGAGCAGAACCGGTGAGTACAGCAGCGCACAGATTGAGAATGGCATCAGCGGTTTTAGTAATGATGGTTTTTGACTCGTCAGGAGCATCAAGCTCTTCCACCATTTTGGAAATGCCAAAGGCAAGAAGGGCGATGTTATTTCCTGCAGCGCCGGTCTGATCCACACCGCGGAGCGTGGAGTCCAAAGTTAAAGGATGAGTGGGAGCCGGGCCCATGCACGGGGATGACAAAGTGCCAGCAGATGGAGCCGCGCACTGTGTCACCGCGCATGGTCGCGACAGCGCCATGACATCCCGTCCCACCCAACGTTGTGGGGGAAGTGGAATGTGTTGGGCCTTCCTGGAAGCTAGGGCCGGTGCGCAAATGGAGCACACCCGTACAGCTGGCCGTGTAATATGACTGACTGCGGGAACATGCAGATGTGTCGCAGTGCTTGGTGTGGGGAACATGTGTGACGATTCAGAGGAGGATTCTGCAGAGGACTGTAGGATTGTGCTCTCTATTTGGGTTTTATTTCAAAACCAAAATCATTCACAGAGTTACTACAGTCAGAAGCACACACATTCCCCCCAACGAGTCATTTTCGTGGTTGCTTTCGGCGAGTTTCCTGCGACTGTGACAGCCAAGACGGTGTCTGCTGGCTCTTTCAAAACCATTGGCCGCCAACTCTCTGGTCCCACTGAGGTGGAGCCGAAGCGGGAGGCCGGCTCCGTGGGGCGGGCGGTGCAGCTGGGCTCCTGAAGTTTCCTTGCCATTCGTCCCATCCTCTGGTGGAATGGCCGGAGTGCAAGGCTGACCGAGGGTGGACCAGGTCTCTAACCGTGGCTGACAGTTCAGCGGTCTTCTGAGCCCTCTCGATGACGCTCCTAAGATGGGGACCAAACAGAATGTCAGAGGTGATGGGGCCTTCCAGCATCTCCCTGTGCAGGTGTTCAGGAATGGAGGGCAGGGCCTTGATCCACATGGCCCGCTGGATAAGGGTCTGCCAGGCAGCAACGCGAGCAGAACCGGTGAGTACAGCAGCGCACAGATTTAGAATGGCATCAGCGGTTTTAGTAATGATGGTTTTTGACTCGTCAGGAGCATCAAGCTCTTCCACCATTTTGGAAATATCAAAGCAAAGAAGGGCGATGTTATTTCCTGCAGCGCTGGTCTGGAAGGTGCACTGGTGTGCGCAATCGGTGAGCCGCTTCAGCAGCTGGTCATGCTTAGAAGTGGGAACTGCTCGCAGGCCAGCAAGGTGGTTCTTGGCACCAAACAGCGAGGCCAAGTCCGGCTCCAGTGGAGGAATGGATGGCCAGCCTTGGTCGGAGAAGCCCTCGACCTTGGTAATGGGCGCATATGTGGAAATTGGCGCCTTGAGCTTAGCAGGTTCAGAGAAGGCGGCGGACCTGCAGCTCATGGCAGCGGGGAAGCGCGGCCAGATGGGGTCTGGACAGCGCGTCTGTGTTGCCCCGAAAATTCCCGCCAAATCATCTGCTTCAGGCGGAGCCCGTTCTGGCACGGCTAGCCCCTTGCGGACCGCAGCCGCGGAGAAGATGGCAGGCAGCTCCTGGAACAGTGCTCTAACTGCTGGCAGGGAGGAGCGAGAAGTCACTGAAGCAGAAGGACCCGCTGAGCAAGGCTCGTCGACCTCCGTGTTGTCCAGGAGGGAAGAAGGGCTAAGGCAGCCAGCCTCGTCGTACTCCTCACTGTCGATGACATCGTCCAGTCAGTAGGAGCCAGCCGGCTCCTGGCCGACGTTGAAGAAGTGTAAGGCCTTGTCCAGCGAGTACGTGTTAGCCACTGGAAATTCCTCGTCGGCGGTGGCGGTGAAGTACTCGACCCGGCGGATCTTTTCAGCCACGGGCAGAGCGGCACAAAACGGGCACGAGGCCTGGGGGGGTCAAGGCCAGGCCAGCGGGATGAGCCCTGAGACAGACCTCACACTTGGCGTGCATGGTCGCCGCTGGATATGTAGCCCGTCTGGCAGGTCGGGCAGGTCCTGGCGTCGCTGGACATGGCTGGTGAGTAGAATGCTTCTTGGATAATTGCTCTTTAAAGAAAGCTCTTAAGCTTGGCTTGAAGAGATAACGGAGGCAAACAGTGGAGTCTCTCCACTTATATACCCACAGGGGTGCCCACCATTGGTGGGCGTACATTTAAGCTCTTCATGATTGGCTGATGCTGAGATCATCCTTCCAATAGCAGCTAGCTTAAGGGCTAAGACTAGACGAAATACAACACTAAATCTTTTCCTATTAGTTCTTGCCTTATTAATTTTAAAGTGACAAAACCCTCTTAACCCTCCCACTGTCCTCATGGGTGACCCAGCCCGGAGAGTTGACCATTGAGCAGGGTTGATGGTTTATTTCTTGAGGTCTACGTGGCAGGAGTGAGGTGGTGCTCACTCGTCACCCCTGTCACATGGACATCAAGAAATAAACCATCAACCTTGCTCAATGGTCAACTTTCCTGGCAGGGTCACCCATGAGGACAGTGGGAGGGTAAAATGATAACCACCTTTTCTTATAGTTAACACGTTTTGAATATATCCTGCAAATTTATTTATTTTTTTGCTCTAAAAAATGCGTTTTGTTTGATATTCCACAAGTTCCGCTAACTTTAATATTCTGAGTTGTAACAACAGTCAAATAAAATAAATTAAACTTTATTTACATAGCACTTTTCATTCATAGGATGCAACATAAAGTGCTTAACAGGTTAAAATGACCCATATAACCCACATTCCCTCCCTTTCCCACACATAAGACAATTATGAAATTACCTAACACACCCCCAATCCACAAACCATTCCCATGCACACATACACACACATACACACACACACACACACACACACGCGCGCATGCACACACACACACACACACACTCCTCCACATAACACATTAAAACACCACAGTAAACACTAGGCTGAGCTCAGGTTGGACAGGTAATGAAAGACACGCCATCAAGGGGGCCATCTGCCTCGACATCAGCAAATCGATGGCAGCAGCCAAGACACCAATCCAGGGCGCCCTGGGAGGGAGGGTAGCAACCCCCACCACTACCTGGGCACTACCCTAGGAGCGCCCCAGCCGCCGCCACCGACCACCAGTCCCAAGGCAGAGGGCTCCACAGAGGAAACACTGGAAGGATTAAAATATGTGACATGTAAAATAACAAGAGCTACTATGGAAATTATCTAAAATGTATGATGTAAAATATCCAATAAAATGTGATTAAACAAATAAAACAACATGAATGTGTAACACAACAATAATTAAAAATAAATAAATAAATAAATAAATAAATAAATAAGTAAAACAGCAGTGCAATAAATAGTAATCAGTTGAAAGCTAAACTAAAAAGGTGGGTCTTGAGCCTGATCTTACAAACATGAACATTGTCTGCGACCCTCAGATCCGGCGGCAGCCCGTTCCAGAGGTGAGGGCCGTAATAACTAAAAGACGCCTCACCGTGAGTGTGTCCTGACTTTAGGAATGACGAGCAGATGGCTGCAAGAGTAGTGCAGAGACCACGAGGGTTCATATGGTAAAAGCAGTTATGAGAGATAAGACGGGCCAAGACCATTAAGACACTTAAAAACCATTAACAGTATCTTAAAATCCATCCTGAAACATACGGGGAGCCAATGCAGTGATTTTAAAACTGAAGTGATGTGCTCACACTTCCTGGTCTTCGTCAGGACATGAGCTGCTGAGTTTTGTAAAAGTTGTAAACCTGAAGTGCTTTTTTTGGGAAGACCAGAAAGCAGTAAATGTGTATGATCCCTGTAACATGCTTTGTGAATGAGCCTAACTGCCTTTTTCAGAAGAATGAATGAAGTTAATGTAGCTTTGTAGTTGTTACCCCAGATCTATGCACAGTAACTTAACTATGGTAAAACCAGTGAACAGTAAAGCATGTGGAGTTATTTAGTACTGAAATACTTTTTGATATTTTAGAACGAATGTGTGTAATATGAGCTTTCCAATTAAGTTTCCCATCCATTGTCACTCCCAGAAATCTGTTTGTTAACTCTTTCAATGTCTACCCTGTTTATTTGAATTGTTTTATTTGTGTTTGATTTTTAATTTCCGAATGCCTTTATTTTTGTTTTCTTCAAATTTAATGATAACTTGTTTTTATCTAACCAGTGCTTTATTTTATTCGTTTCTGTAGTCATTGTTTTAAATAGCAGTTGCAAATCATCCCCAGAACAAAACATATTTGTATCATTGGCAAAAAGAACTAGTTTTAATACCTTGTAAACTTGGCTGATGTCATTGACGTATAAAAAGAATAACTTTGAGCCCAAAACTGACCCCTGTGGGACCCCACAAGCAATGTCCAGACGTGAGGAGAAGCAGCTATTGATCTTCACAAACTGTTGCCTGTTATTTATTGAACTTGCCACCCAGTTTAAAACAATCCCCTTGATGCCATAATGTTGCAGTTTTTTTTAACAATATTTCATGATCTATTGTATCAAATGTTTTCTTAAAGCTATAAATAACACTGCAACATGACATTTTTTTGTCTATTGCATTTGTGATGTATTCTATTGAATCAAGTAAAGCCAGTGATGTTGACCTACCATACTGACTGTCTGTGAGTATTTTATGTTTGTCCATACATTTTTCCAGTCGGTTAAGTTACAACCCGATCTAGGAGTGGTGGGCTGTAACAAGAAGGGAGACCAAACAGAGGAGTGGGGGTTTAATGAACTGATTTATTAAAAAAAGAATCTAAGAAATTAGCAAAGCAATTTTATGAACTGAACATGGCCAGCGAGGACTCTCCACCACGCAGGAGGGCCTCCTGAAAGCAGAAAACCAACAGGCTTTAAAGGGCAGCGCCACACCCTGAGCCCAGGTGCCTCCAAGGCTGCTTAACGAGCTGCCTTAAACTGAAGAAAAAACACAATTAAATACATAAAAGCCACTGAGACGGTGGGGGCGTCACAGTTGTCAAACAATTTTTCAAGAATTTTGGAGAATTGTGGTTGCAAAGAAACAGGCCGGTAGATTGTAAAGTGGTGTTTGTTGCCAGTTTTGTACACAAGTATAACTTTAGCTGTTTTCATTCTGTCCGGAAATAAACCAGTTTGAAATGATAGGCTACAGATGTATGTAAATGGTTTTAAAATACTCTTCATTACCCTTTTGATCACCATCATATCCATGTCATAACAATCCAGGGATTTTTTATTCTTACATTTCCTAATAATTTCAGTCCACTGCTGTGAGAAACATTAAAATGGGTTTTTATCGATCAACATATCCAGATTTATATTATCAGTTCCAGGATCAGTTATTGTTTTTGCTAAATCTGGTCCAACATTACAGTTTTTCTCAAATGCTAAAACACAAACGCCAATCCTCTAAACCAAGTGACCAGTTGTCTAAACACAATTACTAAATCTAGCCATCATTTTCCAACATCATAAACGCATTTCACATGAAGACACAATTCACAAAACACAATCCTCCGTTCTCATAAATCAAAACACATTTTTCCTTGCTAAAACACAAGTTGCAAAAGAACTCTGCTCATATTCTCAAATGAAAGCTCATGTGATGCCAAATGCTTGCCACAGTCAGCACTAATTGAACACAGTGAACACACCTGTCATCATTCATTACACACAACGACTCAAAATTGAAGACAGTTGTTGCTAATGCTGTGACCACATCTCCTCACCTTCCTAGAGGAGCTAAAAGATATCCTCCTGGACCGCTAACGACACCATCCTGGGCCCGCACATCACATTTATGTGATCATTTGGGACAATGTCCGCTTCCACGGAACAAACCAAATCAGAGAGCGGTTCACCATCAACAGTAACCACTTTTTAAGCGTCTGTCTGCCACCCTACTCCCCTTTCCTGAACCCTATAGAGGATTTCTTCTCATCGTGGAGATGGAAGGTTTATGACAGACAATCATACACTAGAGAGAACCTCCTAAGGGCAATGGAGCTGGCTTGTGGTGACATCCAAGTGGAGGCCTTACAAGGATGGATTCGTCATTCCAGGGCGTTTTTCCCGCGGTGCCTGGCAAGAGACAATATAGCCTGCGATGTGGATGAGGTGATGTGGCCCGATGCAGCTCAGCGACATGATGCCGCACAGTGATTGTGGTGTGTGTGTGTGTGTTGTGAATAAAGTAAATAAAAAAATTTCACACCCTGCTCATGTTTTCAAGAGTACTGTTGTGTGCAATAGATTCTGTTTTTGCATTGAGTTGTGTTACAGTAGTGTACATGCAGAATTTTCTATAGATTTATACTCTTCATATGAAACTCACAAATCTAAATGCCTAATCCTCTGCAGAGATCTAAGAAGATCCGTAACCGTAAAGTTTCTAATAATGGGCAAATTAGCAGTTATGAAACAAAGAACCTTCTCACAAATTGAGCATTGTGTTTTCAGTTGTTTTGCTGTAGTGTGTAATGATGTGTGTAGTGTTTACGTTTTTGAAAGGTTCGAGCTGCTCCTTTGATGTGAAAGTTGGAGTTTTGAAGTGAGAAGGTGTGGTTGTGTTTATGTAGTTTTAGAAAAGGGTGTTGTGTGTACACATTGGGGAACATGGAGGAAACGCTTGTGAAATGTGTTTTGGCATTTGAGAAAAACTGTAACAAAAAAAAATTTTAAACTGTTTGCCGCTACCTCCATATTACATTCCTCCTGGTCATTGTCCATAAAATACTCAGGGTAGCTGTTATACGTGACCTCATTTTTTATAACTCTGTTGAGCACACTCCACATTGTTTTGATATTATTTTTATTGTTGCTTATTACTCTCATGTGGCATTCCCTTTTACTATGTCTTAATATATTACAGTTTTTTTTTCGATTGCTAAAACTCAAAAAGCAAAAATGAGGCACAATTTTCACAACCTCTACTTCTGTTCCCAATCGCCTGACTCAATTTGTCACTACTTAAGATTTCCTTATCATATTAGAACTCTGATTTTCCTCCTTTACACTCTGATGTCAGTTTCACATTACCTTGCTGTCAAAACACAACACACAATTTTCAGGTTTACACATAAATTCTCAAAGCTTCAATCAACAACACACAAATATTAAAATCTCTAAACTTTCAGGTCTGGCGAGCAATTTGCAATCAGGGACTGCAGCATAAAAGTAAGTTTCCACAAGGCTACCCAGGTGTATGAGTGGTTTCAGGACCACCCACGGTTTTCCATTTTATACCTTCCACCTTATTCCCCCTTCCTCAATCCCACTGATGAGTTTTTCTCAGCCTGGAGGTGGAAGGTGTACGAAAGGAATCCACAGAGCCAGGTCCCACTGCTTCAAGCCATGGAGGAGGCTTGTAGAGATGTGGCCTTTGAGGCCTGTCAGGGCTTCATGAGGCTTTCGAGGTGGTACTTCCAGCGCTGTTTGGACCAGGAGGACGTCACCTGTGATGTTGATGAGGCCCTCTGGCCAGACAGAGACCGGAGGCATGATGCCCCATGATTATTGAATGGGAGAGGGGGTGGAGGTGGTAAACTGTAAAAATAAAATGTTTTGCCTCAAAATTTGTGTGATGTCTAATGTTTGTCACGTGTTCCATTTTGGGAACATGTTACGATATGTGATGGCAGGGTTTTGTTGCAAAGGGAAGCCACGGTTTAGGAATTTGTGTGTCATGTTTGGGGTTTTGTGCTTGCAGTTTTGAAAGAAACGTACAGTTTTGAAAAACGCGTTTTAGCAATCGAAAAAAAAACTGTAATCAACTTATTGTTATGTGTTTTATATTTATTATCAGCATTTACTGTTCTCTGTCTTACGAAATATTGATGTAGTGTATTTTTCTTTTTACATGCATTTTGCAGACCTTGTGTTATCCAAGAACAACCCCTATATTTATTTTTCCTACTATATTGCTTCATTGGACAATTTTTATTATACGTGATAAATATTTGATTAAATTCATCATATGCACCATTCGCATCTTTTTTAAATATATGTTATACCAGCTCTGTGTCGTTAAATAATTTTTAAAAGCATTTAGTGATTCTTCTGTTTTCACTCGTCTGTATTCTATTTTCCTGACAGTTTTGTTCCTTTTGTAATTCCCATCATGAACTATGAAAATAGGAAGATGGTCACTGATGTCATGTATCAGTAGCCCACTTATTTCAGTAAATATGTTGTCTATGAGAGTGGCGCTGTGATTCTTGTAGGTCTGGTCGTTTTTGGGTAAAGGCTCATGAAGTACATTACATTTAGAAGGTCATCTGTCCCTTTATGCTTATGTGGATTCAACAAGTCAACATTAAAATCTCCACATCTAAAAATCTTTTGTTTTCTCCTCTCAGTCACTAAATGTTTCAATATCACTTCCTGGAGCTCCATACTGTAAATACAACTGATGATCACATTTATACTTTTTTCTTTGAACATTTCAACTGTCACACATTCCTGGGCTCTCATTTATCAAACATTGCGTAGAATCCTTACTAAAACCGTACTTAAGCTCAGCAAAAAAAAAGTACTTATGCAAGTAGGTTTGTGATCTATCAAACATGGAGGACGCACAACTGGACGCAATCTCCGCTTCATAAATCAGAGACTAACAAGAATGTTTCTCAGCTGCTTTTTAGTCACATCCCGCCCTCACCACGCCCACTTACTGTCATAAATAGTCAATGCAAAGCGCCTTGTGGATCTCATGCATATACATAAGCTGGCTGTTGCAGCGCTCCGCCAATGACGATGGTGACCGTAGATCAAGGCAGATCAAGGCAGATCAAGGAAGCGCAATTTTACAGAAGCAGAAGTTGAGGTACCTGTGGGTGAGGTGGAGAAATGAAAGGAAGTGCTTTTGCAAAACAAATAAGAGAAAATCCACGCAGTGGCACAACGTTGCTGAAGCCGTCAATGTTGTGAATTCTTCAGAGAGATCTGTGGCGGATATTAAAAAAATGGTCCAATCAGGATTCGATCCCCAGACTACCGGGTGAAAGTCATGCGGGCTAACCAGTCACCCAAACAGGGATCTCCCCTGTACAAGTAGCCAGGGCATATGATCAATCGGGTCACAGTGACAGGACACACACTGTCACAGACGCATGACATTCTGTCTCAATCTGTCCCCCTGCTGATATTCTGCATTCCGGATTATGGTTTGAGGCTCTGTGTGTGTGTGTGTGTGTGTGTGTGTGTGTGTGTGTGTGTGTGTGTGTGTGTGTGTGTGTGTGTGCATCCGTGCGTGTGTGTGTGTGTGAGTGTGCATGCATGTGTGTGTACGCGTGCATGTGTGAGTGTGTGGGGGGTCTTGTTCTGTGTGAAAACGAAGCAGTACAAGTGATAACGCTGCAGGATTTCATAATTGTATCTTCTCAGCAGCAGCACTGCAGGTGCTCTCCATGTCCAACGTGTGCGTAAGCCAGGTCCTTAGTCAACTTAAAGTTGCCCACATTTTTCCCCGAAAGTTTTCTTTCATAAATCCCAAAGTTTGCGTGGAAAGTTGCTTACGCAGTTTTCCAACTCTGTTTTGTGAATAAGCAAGCTTGATAAATGAGGCCCCAGGACATTGTCAACCACAGCTGTTATCTCATCCAGGACACTAAATTTCAATGATTTTTCCAGATACAAAGCCACACCCCTCCTCCTTTGTTTTTATGATTTATATACTCACCAGTGGAAACTTTAAACACCTTCAGGCTGCTGTCACGACAGAAATCAGCACAGGTGGAACAGACCGCCACTTGCTTACCATTTCTGGGCATGGACCACAGCTAATCCCTCCGGCGAATCGAGAAGGACTGCTGACACACTGCAGCTGCTGCGATGAACATGTAAAAAGGTAGCTCAGCATCATGAGGCTCACAAAGAAGATGGCTACCCAGGGGTTGTGGTTCCACACCGGCTGAAAAAGAGTTTGTTATTACACTGCTGTCCCAAAGGCATCTAAAATGTCTTTTAGACCCACTGAGCCACCCGTTATGGTACAGTCTGGGCTTTACCAGAGAACAAAAGTAAAGAACCATTTCAGGCTTTAACCAAAAATGAAATAGATGAGAAGTACCATGACGAGGAACATCACCAGGAAGAGGTTGAAGATGTTCCAGTAGGAATGCAGGTAGGGCATCACCCCACAAACAAAAGCATCCTCCAGTGACCTGCAGATGTTGAAGAGGAAATATTTGTAAATGATTTGCAAAGTCCTCCTAAAGGGTTAGAGTTCAAACTAAAGTAAGTGCACCATGACCAGGATCTCCAGGACGAAGCGAAAGGTGACGATCAAGCTGGCCACATCCAGCTTCCATCGGTTCTGACAAGCAAAAGAGATTAGTAGACAAAGTATGTGCATGTGTGTACTCATCTATACATCAACGTGAGGACCAATGACAAGCATTATACCTGCACACGTAGGACATTAGTAGCAAAGTGAGGACATTTAGTTGATCCTCACTTTGGTTTGATATTAAAGAGCTCTACTCATTAGCTTTAGAGGTATGGTGTGAATTAAGTTTTAGTCAAGGTTGGGGTTAAGAATAGACTGGTTAGGGTTAGACACAATCCAGTCACTAAAATGAATTGAAGTCAATGACGGTCCTCACAAAGAATGCTAGATGAGAATGTATGTGTCTGTGCAAGCATGCGGTTGCATGTCTGTGTGTGTGTGTGTGTGTGTGTGTGTGTGTGTGTGTGTGTGTGTGTGTGTGAAGAGACTAACCCAAAGTGCCAAACACATCCACCCCAACATTTCCAAAGACAATGATGAGGACCATGTACACCACACAGAGGGATCTGATCTGCAAGCAGGGCATTTGGTAATCTAGAGTGTGAAAGGATGAATATTCATAATAAAATGTCCCCAAAAATCTGCGGAAGAAAAGTGAGAGCATGCATGTTTACTCAAAGCAGGGTCTTCATAAGGATCACAGCAAACCTATTCATCATGCTCACCCTCAGAGCAAAAGAGCACAGCCACATCAGCTTCAAGCACAAATACACAACACACTCTCATCTACCCACCAACGATCTGTTTTAGTTGAAGAAATCAGTTTAATTATTATGTTTGGACCTTGTGAGTAGAGGAGGACCCGGAAAACCGTTAAGACATTTGGGTTGAAGGCGATCAAACCCATCAGTTGCATCAGGTCCAAGGCGAAGTTGATGCCCACGTTAAAGTAGATCCACCTAAGCTTACACACACACACACACACACATTGTGAGACACATGTGGCACATAAGAAAAAAAAGAGCAAATTGCAGGTTAGAGCCTTCTTTGAACGAATATTAGAAAAACATAGCAGGAACTCCCCTATTAACCCTCCCACTGCCTTCATGGGTGACCCTGCCAGCAAAGTTGACCATTGAGCAGGATTGATGGTTTATCCCTTGAGGTCCACGTAGCAGGGGTGAGGTGGTGCTCACTCCTCACCCCTGCTACGTGGACCTCAAGGGATAAACCTAAGTCTAATACCCTTGGAGTTGTTTGTAATTCCACTTTATTAAGCCTAAGTTTTGTTTAATTATAGATTTAATTTGGTGATATTTTAAAACTTTATTTTTGTCCGTCCCAAATTGGGAGACTATTCTGTTAAAGTCTGATCCTTTATATATGTGTTCCAGGTATAGGATTCCTTTACTTTTCCAGTCTAGAAAGTTAATCATTTTATTGTTTAGCAAAATATCAGGATTATTCCAGATGGGTGTGCGTCTGCACGGTATTAGTGAAGACTCTGTAATTTTTAAACATTCCCACCATGCTGTCAGAGAGGTGCTGCTATTAATACTTTTGAATCATTCATGTTTTCTTATGCTTGAGCTAATAAATGGCGAGTCTGAGCTCACTATCTTTTTGCAAAGTGTCTGTTCTACATCTAACCAGGACTCATCTGGTGGGTTGCTGCAACCATCTTGGTATGTATTGGAGCCTGTTGGCGAAGAATTGATAAACGTTGGGTAGATCCAGTCCTCCTCTATAGTTGGTCTTCTGAAGCGTTTTTAAGCTAATTCATGGAGCTTTATCCAGCCAAAAGAATTTATTGACTGAGGAGTCCAGAGATCTAAACCAGTCAGATGGTGGCTTAATTGGTGTAATTGAAAATAAGTAATTTATTCTGGGTAATACCATCATTTTAATTGTAGAAACCCTCCTCTTGAGTGATATCAGTAAGGATTTCCATCTTGCAAGATCAGCTTCCACGTTCCTTAAAAGTGGGATGTAGTTTAGTTTGGTTAGATCTGCTAACTTGGGAGAGACATTAATTCCCAGGTATGTGAAATTCCCTGACTCCAATTGCGTATTAAGCAAACTGACAAAAGAGAAACTAATTGGTAGAACTGTGGATTTTAACCATTTTGAGTAATCTGAAACCGTTGAAAAAGTTTATCAGTTCAAATGCTTGAGAGAGATGATTGAGAATTCTGTAGAAAAAGTAAAACATCATCTGCATAATGACTGATTGTATGTTTTATGTTCTTAGGTTAATTGATTTTGACACACAAGATACTTTCTTAATGATGTAACTAAGCTAGACCAATGAGACACAGCAGTTTTTATCA
This sequence comes from Nothobranchius kuhntae, assembly GCA_006942095.1. NCBI lineage: Eukaryota > Metazoa > Chordata > Actinopteri > Cyprinodontiformes > Nothobranchiidae > Nothobranchius > Nothobranchius kuhntae. Next base: position 69,350 of record SSNQ01034162.1, read on the forward strand.
CATTTTACAAGATCTAATAATTTTTATTAGGATTTTTATTAAAAATAAAGTGATTTATTTCAATAGCTCCTAGGTTAATTGATTTTAATACCCAAAACCATTTCTCAATGGTGTTGCTAAGCCAGACCAATGAGACACAGCAGATTTTAACACCTTTCATACAATCTGATCTTTTTTATTAGGATTTTTATTAAAAATTAAGGGATTTTTTTCAATAGCTCCTAGGTAAATTAGTCTAAATACCCAAAACCATTTCTCAATGATGGTACTAAGCCAGATCAATGAAACACAGCAGTTGTTTTCACATTTCACATTTTGGTACTCGTTTACAAAAGACTACAAATTTGTTGTACAGTAGGTGTGTGATAGCCTAGTGAACTAGACCAAATTCTTGCTTTGCAAAGTTTGGTCTAGACATGCTCCATTGGAACCTCCGCAGCTCCTACCAGGACTCTGGCTAGCCAATCACAGCTCTCTAGAGGGGTTTCAAACACATAAAGAGCTGTGATTGGTCCATAATGGTGGGCCAATCATAGTGCTCTATCTGCTTAGTGAACAAATCACAGAGCTTTATCCGCTTTGTGGGCCAATCAGGGCACTCTATATGCCTGGTGGGTGGGATGATGCAACAGAGTGAAACAAGAGTATGTCACATTCACTGTCCTGTGGAATGCGGAGATCATTTGAAAGACAACGGTAGAACCCGCCCCACAACCGAGAACCGTCAATGGAGCGTGGCCAGACTAAATAATACATTTATTTAGTCTGGCTTGCCTGGCTAGGTGTGAGCAGAAGCACTCATTTAAAACTCTCTCCTGATGTGAACAGAGGAGGAGCGGACAGCACACAAATTTCAAAGAGCGATCCACTTCACGGCGCTTCGCAGCTGGTGTGTTCCGGGCGTAAACCTGAACATGTCCAATTCAGTCTCACGTGAGACCGAGCTGACAGGTCACCTGCTTGTGCATAATATAAATTACTCTATAGGCGCTTTCTGGGCTGAAGAGGATATGAGATTCTGGACTTACTCATGGATGTGTCACAGTGTCGCCACATTGGAGACAGGAACAAGCACTACTCAGCCAAAGTTTCATAATCAGGGAACATTTTCTAAGTGACAAGTCTCTGAGAGACAGGGTTTCGAAAACCTTTTGCTCTGTGAGAAGAATCTTCCTGCATATTCTCTGGTTCTGCTGCTGCCTGTGACCGACATACTCCATGCCTCTCTCCACATCTTCAGCTCACTGTCCACCCTTACGTGCGTGCTGTCAGTGAATTGCGCTGAGCTCAGTGTCCAATGTCCAAGTGTGCGCATTGTGTCTATCCTCACTTAGGGCTGCTGCATCCCCGCAGTTACAGTTACAAGTGTGTGACCTCACTCAGAAACGTTGTATCTCCCGCCAAGTTAGCTTACTGGCTAACTTGCCCTTTGATCTGCTCGAATTGTCTCACCATCTCCACAGTTTTCTCTAATGTTAGGTTGGCTTTCAACTGTAGTTTCTCTGACATGCCTTTGTTCAGCATCCGGACAACTAATTTGTTTTCAATCAAATATTTTCAGTCTTTGCCGGACCAAACTAACGGCCAGTTCATAGAGTGTTAATATGTATTCCTCCACGGACTTTCCCCTCTTTTGCGAGTAGAGGTAAAAACGAGCTCTTTCATGATTACATTCACTTTTGGGACAAAGTAATTATTCAGCTTTTCCAATATTGTGTCATAGTCCTAGTCTTCCTCATCCTCCTCTTCATTGAACCATAGAGTGTAAAAAACTTGTTTTGCTTCCTTGCCAAGTGCATAAAGCAATGTGCTAGCCTGCTCAGCTCCATCCTCGAGGTTTAGCTTAGTTGCTAGCCGGTAAGGCTAGAACCCCTGCCTTCACTCCAGCCACTGATCCGGGCAGGTGAAGTGAAAGTTGTCGGGAGGGTTGAACTTGGCCATAGTCACTGTTTAACTTCTGACACCATGTTCAGTGTATGTCGACGTAATAAATGACTCAATGCCAACTTTTGTCTTTATTCTCCAACTAACTGACTCCCCCCAGCTCTCCCGCTTCAGTAGCATTAAACAACCCAAACTCCTTCCCCAGTCAGGACTTAAAGGCATACAAACAGTTCATCTATTCACATGACGCTGGACGTTGCAGCAGCCAGCTCAATCCTACGATGTGGATCTTCGATGGGTGGGGTAGGGGTGAAAGGCGGCCCTAGAGCACTGTTCTGGGATTCTCGGGAACACACAGATGGCCGGTCTACCACTGCCAGCATCACTGCAGAAGCAGAGCCTTATTGGTCTCTCAGTCCAGCTTTCCCTCACTCGTGAACAAGGCCCAGAGATACTTAAACTTCTCTCCTTCTCCACCCCTGACCTTGAGAAAGTATTCTGCCCTTTTCTGACTCAAGACCATGGTCTCGGATTTAGAGAAGCTGATTCTCATCTTGGCTGCAAACTGCTCCAGCGAAAGCTGGAGATCATGTAGAAATCCTGTCCATAAAAGTTATGAACAGAATCAGTGACAAAGGGCAGCCTGGGTAGTGAAAATTATTTACACCATATTTTTATTATATGATCAATAAGATGTGATGATTCCATATGAATATGAAATATCAACCTGACTGATCTTTGAATGTTTAATCAGAAGATTCTAGTTACTTTTATACTGACCACTTTCCACACTCGACTACTTTCTTCTACTATTTGCTCTTTAACTGTATTATTTCCTGCTATTTCAGCCGTTAACTTTATTTTTTTCTGTGTTTTTCTCCCCAGAAGAAGCTACAATGATGTTCTGCTGAGCTGTGGTGGCCTCATAGAGGGGGCCATCGTCTAGCACACTGCTGCTAACCACTTAAACATTCTCCCTCTCCTGATAATAACTTTTTTGTGCTACTACTAGTTTACCCGTTTAGTTATAGATTCACTAGGATAAATACAATAAAGTTTATCTCTCACCAAATAGAAAATTTACTAAGAAATCACAACATAACCGTATATATGGTGTGTGTGTGTGTGCGCATATGGTTTGTGAGACCTATTTGTCAGGTTACACACCAGCATTATGAAACCAATAGGTTTATGAGACCATTTTTGATGGTCTCGTAAACCGTGACTTTTAAAGTGTTGTAATCTTTGAAAAATATAAAAAGTATACATTGTTAATATATTATTACAAACTTTGTAACAGCCATTATCATCTTATTTAGTTATTTCTGCAACTTAACCTTCCTTTTGTGTTTTATAGCCAATTTAAAAAATTGGTTTCGTAAACCATATCGGTTGTGTTGTATATAATATCAGAGCCCCCTGCAGGTAGAAAACTGCATAGCAGGGCTGATACAACCGATACAACTTAGCACCTCAGCAGCAGGACTTCTCCTGGCCTAATACTGACTTCTCACTAAAAAATATAAATTGCCATAATTTCATCATCGTAGGACACAGTCACGAAAATGTTTGTGGTTGTTTGTCATCCACTCCTAAACAACAATCAATAATCAGATGATGACGTCATCAAGGCTCCGCCCCCTCACAACAGAAAAGGTCATGTTTACTCTGAAAGCTCCCAATTGTACCCTTTTGATCTAACCAATATGAATCACTGCCAAATAAAAGTTGACATGTTGGGCTAACTTAGCATCCAGTACTGGCAGGTGTTGAAAGAGGGCGGGGCTGTGGCGGTAAGGGGAATTCAGGCGTAACGCCGTAGCAATACGTTTGCCTCTCATTTCCTCATTCCTCAACTTATCTGCAGGAAATTTTGCATGAGTGTGACTAATCTGACCTCAAACAGATATGGATGCAAACATCCGGTGGGCGTGGTCTATTTTTTGAAATAGCGCCCCCTTGGACCATTGAAACAGTAAGCCCCATGTCATGCTTTTACTGAGGATTTTGAAAGTTGGTACACTTACGTATGTAGTGTCTCAGAACCTACAAAAAAGTCTATGGAGCCACTTTTCAAGTCCGACAGGAAGTCGGCCATTTTAGTCACATGACTATTTCTTCTTTTCTTTTTTGCACATGCTTAATTAGGGCTAAATTATCGTAGAGTTTTTGACCTATAGACTTCAAAATGACATATTTCACTTATAAGCCACTGGGGATCAAAAGTTGTGAAAAACATTCTCAAAAGTATAACTGTGTAGGCATGGCTAAGCCTAAGATATTGACCCCTTGCCACATCAGTGGGTGTGACCTATTTCTTNACAGAATCAGTGACAAAGGGCAGCCTGGGTAGTGAAAATTATTTACACCATATTTTTATTATATGATCAATAAGATGTGATGATTCCATATGAATATGAAATATCAACCTGACTGATCTTTGAATGTTTAATCAGAAGATTCTAGTTACTTTTATACTGACCACTTTCCACACTCGACTACTTTCTTCTACAATCTGCTCTTTAACTGTATTATTTCCTGCTATTTCAGCCGTTAACTTTATTTTCTCTCTAAGTGTTTTTCTCCCCAGAAGAAGCTACAACGATGTTCTGCTGAGCTGTGGTGGCCTCATGGAGGGGGCCATCGTCTAGCACACTGCTGCTAACCACTTAAACATTCTCCCTCTCCTGATAATAACTTTTTTGTGCTACTACTAGTTTACCCGTTTAGTTATAGATTCACTAGGATAAATACAATAAAGTTTATCTCTCACCAAATAGAAAATTTACTAAGAAATCACAACATAACCGTATATATGGTGTGTGTGTGTGTGTGTGTGTGTGCGTGTGTCTGCTTTGTCTTCTCCATCCCCAGTGAGTCGTGGAGGATGGCTGCTTACTGAGGCATGATCCTCTGGAGGTTTCTTCCTGTTAAAAGGGAGTTTTCCTCTCCACTGTCGCTGCATGCTTGCTTAGTATGAGGATTGCTGTAAAGACACTGACACGAGTCAGTGACTCGATGCAACCTGCTGGGTTCCTTATATAGGAAACATTATTTCTGATTGGCTTAATGAACTGACCTGAATTGGAATGTTTATTATGTGAAGTGCCTTGAGACGGCTCTTGTCGTGATTTGGCGCTTTATAAATAAACTTGAATTGAATTGAACTTTTTCTTGTTCAGGGACCATAAACCCACTTTGATTAATTCAGACAGAGTCAAGTATATAGTTTATAAAACAAATTTATTTCTTTTTCTTAAACTAATAATTATACATGACAAGGTATGAATAATTATATGTACTGTAATGGATATGAGGTGATGTAATGTGATGTATGAAATGTTGAAATGGAAGCTAAATGTTTTAGCAAAACTTTTCTTTGTATCAGAGAGAGTTTGTGAAGTCTGGGCTGTAAAAGTGAATTGGTTGTTTATTTAGTAATTTGTTTATAAAACCATCCCACGCCACCTGTGCCAAGTCTAGGCACTCTTGTGCCGAGTTTCTCGTGCAATCCAGGGGGTCAAGAGGTTGTGATGGACACTGCCGGTGGAGTGAACATCTCGGTCCCAGGAGCCCATTGATTAGCTCCGATAGGACACGTCTAGTTTAAGATCTTTACAAGTGACGGCAGGAAGCTGGAATGCTTGTCTGCATCTAAGTTTGTTTGTTTGGCTCTTAGAAGAGCCGTTTAACTGATATCAGTTGCAGCGTTGCAGAGGAGCTTTGACTGGAGGTCAAAGGAGAAGATGGTTTCAAAAATGCTTCTTCCCCGATTTGGCCGAATCGGGAGTCAGCTAGAAACTGAATTAATCTGGAAGTAATTCCTGTTGTATTAAAACCACATTGTTGACAAATTTGGCAACTCAGAATTTGACACGTTTGAAGGCTTTACCAAAACCTTCCTTCAGATACAAAGGTGGTTAACACTTGGTGAATGAGAATGTTTTAAAACACTTATGTGAAGTGAATATTAACCTTAATAAGTATCTTATTATAATGTGTATGAAAGTAGATATTGATTAATTTGTTAAATCAAACATACTGATCTGGTGTAGATAAGATCTGAACTGGATCATTGCAGGACCAATATTATAATAATATTATAATAATAAAGCCATCATTGGTTAAAGCACAGATTATTCAAACCTTTGATTTAAACATCATGTTCATTCAACACATACGATTATTTAAACTTTTAAGCTGTAAAACCACGTAGTAACTTTGAGTAGGTTAACTTTTAACCTTAAGGCTTCATGTAGTTGCAAGAATTAGCACAGAGTCTTGTTTGGATTTGGGGCCAAACAGATGGTGTTTTCCTGTCTGCAAATGAAAGGTTATTTTGTGGTCAATTAAATGGTGAAAAATTGACCGCTTGGTACCTTACATAACTCTCACCGGGATTGAGCTCAATTTACTGCCCACAATGTGGACCAAGCTCTGACGCAGGTCATAAAGGGACCTAACAGCCAATATCAGAGGGCCTGGTACTCCATGCTCTCAAGTACCCCCCCTACAGGGCCTCCCGTGGGACGCGGTCGAACGCCTTCTCCAAATCCACAAAACACATGTAGATTAGTTGGGCGAACTCCCACGTACCCTCCAGGACCCTCCTAAGGTTATAGAGCTGGACCAGTGTTCCACGGCCAGGATGAAAACCACATTGCTCCTCCTGAATCCGAGGTTTGACAATCTGATGGGCCCACCTCTCCAGAACCCCTGAATAGACCTTACCAGGAAGGCTCAGGAGTGTGATCCCCCTGTAGTTGGAGCACACCCTGCGGTTTGCTTCTTGTTTAAGACAAGTAAACCTCAGGAAAGCATTGGCTGGTTTCTTTAATTCATGCATGAATGTGAAGTATCTCAAAGTACAGATTAAATAGAGATCATTTGTTTACTGAATGTCAAAGACAATTTTGCGGATTCCAGTAGTAGTTCTTGTGCTTCACTAGCGTGTCATTGATGATGGTTTTCAGATGGTGATCAGTGTTTTTCTTTACATTTATGGAGAACAACAGTAGGAAACAGGAGTGCAAGGTGATCTCTGTGCCCCTGAGAGCGCCATGCTAATTTTTCTGGGGCATGGTCCCATTAGCATAGGGAAGCTGACACCATTGCTTCAGGCTACACGTAAGGCCCTAATGACCATTCTGCTGTTACTTTGAATCAAGGGTATTAGTTGTGTCTCTGATAAAAGACGGCCGGCATGGCTAAGCCTACTTTCAGCACCGGACTCGGATGTTTTCAGTCTTTCTTTTTTTAATCACAGTGTGGTGCGGAGAAAACATGATTTATCTTTGACTACGAGTGAGAGTCAACATCTTGTCTTCTCCGCTCAAAGCTCCACTTCCCTCTCATCTCAGCTCCCCCCTCTTTTCTCTTGCTTTTTCCCTTTCTTCTAACTCTAATATTAAAAACGCATTTACTACATAAATCAAAGCAAACCAGTGTGGTTATAGAACAATTACAAAGGAAACACTGCTCTTTCTAGACAGAGCTGAGTTTATTAAAACCAGCAACATGAGATGTGTTTGTCAGTACATTCTTACACTGCAACTCACTGTGTTATTCTCTAATATTATCCTACCAAGTCTCTGATATGAACATACAGTCCTCAAAGAACCATACATTTTAATAGGTAAGCATATCTACTGTTGTTTTCATGTTAGGGTTAGGCTAACCCTAACCCTTTCTGCCACAAAATGAATTTTTTCATTATCAGGAAACTTTAGTATTAGTAGTAGTAAGCATTTTATTAATGTTTACTGTTTGTACAGGGTGATTTCTGTTTAAAATAGCATGTGAATCAAACATACTGATTAAAAAACACTTAACAGACCCAAAACTTTTTGGATTTGATCCACAAATGTGATATTTTGGTAGATTTGTCCTTCCTGATATCACTTTTCTGCGCTTAAATCGCACCACTTACCTCACATGATGGCAGGCCTCAGCTCCGCTTCAAATCAAGCTATTTTGCCTGTGAATAAATTAGCGTCAGTCAAGCCCATTGCTTAGAAATTTCAGAGGAATTCATAAAAATAATGGACTGGGATGGAGGGGCTCAAAAATTAATGGGGGGCTTTGGGAAGAACGATAAATTATTGAGCACCAGGTTGATTAATTCTTAATAGCCATTGTCAAAAAATCACTTCTTTGTGCACCGTTAATTCTCTTCAAACCTACTTTAGAGCTGCGTCTCATTCCTGCCTCGGCTTCACAGCTCAGCACTGGAGCATTTCCTCCACCCAAAAATGAAGCTGTCTGCAGGGAGATGCGGCTTCTGTTCTGGAGCTTGTCATGGAAAATGCAGGTAAATAACTATAAACTTATTCAGAAGTAGAAAATACTACAAGGAAATTAAGGCTGCAGTGTTTTAGTGTCTCTCTAAAATAACTTCATTCATATATTCATGTTGCAAACACAATAAAAATGTGTTTTTAATTGTTTGTTTTAATGTAATGAAGTAAAGTGAATCTGCTGCCTACAGGTAAAGGACCATTATTTTAATTGCTCTCAAAATAATCATCTTAAATGTTGTAAGAGTATTTTTCTTGTCAAAAATAAAATAGTGATTTTATTTTATGCTCAGAACCTCCATGGAGTAAAACACATTTTAGAAAAAGTGCATTTATTTATAAATAATGCTGATTTTACAGCCAAATAGATGAAACACCCACTCCCTGCACAACCCTAGAATGAAAATAGAGCATCTTATTTTGAATATTAATTTCAAAACATGTTTCTATGAATTATAGATAACAGACATCAGTATGCTAATGAGTGCACGGCATATGGTTTGCTCCCATGATTATGGCTTTGCACCAGTAGGGGGAAGAGTGTGCTAGGAAACAGCTCCTGATAGGGAAGCAGCAGTCTGACTGATTTCATGTAATCCAGAGAAAAATAGGCATTTGTTCATGTTCACATATTAACTGTCACATTTTCATTTTATATTTTAGGTATCATGTTTACACCAGTGTTTCTATTTCCATAACAACAATAAAAGTGCCTTTATGCAGCTTTCTGTCTGAAATTTAGCAAAATTTAATTTTTCTTTCCGACACAGTGAACATTATTGTTAAAAGGAACCACACAGATTGATCAATCAGAAAATAATCGGAGACTTGGGCAAGATGCTGAGAAAAGTAAGTTTACACAGACAGGCTATTGAGACATTAAAACAAATATATTCTCATAGTAACTAGAAATAAATGGTTGTCTTGATAAAAAAAAAAAAAAACATTGTTTTTCAAGAACAATTTCAATTAGTAACAACTACCCGTCCAGAAACTGACCTTATTTTATGTCATGTTGATTTTCTACAAAGTAGAGAGAAAACAAAAACATTTTGTCCAGTTTGAGCTTTCCTTGGTCTGAACGTGCAAAAACAAATGTTGACATTAGAAAAAAAAAGGAAATGATTTATAGCTGCTCCTATGAATATAGAGATACTACATTATTCTTGATTATTTACTGATATTGATTAAATTAATTAATTAAATTTAATTTCAAGCTTCATTGTAATTCATGTATCAGGGTAAATTGCATTCATTTATTTAGTCAAAGAAAATGCAAAAAATTGGTATTTTACTTGTGATGAGAAATAAAAAAAATTCAAAACAGGTGAATGAAATAATCTGAGATTGTGCCATCTTCATAAATAAAATTAAAGAGGAAAAATGGCAGCCATGAGCTCTAATGATACTTCTGGTCATGAAAATGTATGAGAACTGGGTCAGTTCCTCTGGAGCATACAGGTGTGTGTTAACAAGATTCCAGCGAAATAAAATACATTAGAGATGATGTAAAATAAGCAACTGCATTGAGGAAATAATAATAATAATAATAATAAAATAATAATAATAAGCAGAAAATATTAAAAATGTTTGATGAGATAACTGAGATTAAATTGTGTAACACTCAGATAATCGAATCTAAAGCAGAAGTCAGATTCTGCAGGCCTAAATCTGTGTGTTAATAATACAGTAATAACAATGATGATGAATATCAAAGTCATCACAGAACAATGACAAAACATGCAGGGACTGTTTTGGCCTTGTAAAAAAGGGACCTCAATTTTTATCCCTAAAATAAGCTTTTCATAAGTGTAAGGCTTGTGTATAAACATTGCTTGGCCCAGACTGGCTCATGCAGGACAATAAAGCACAGCAGCAGATCTCAAACTATGATGTAATCTAAAGATAGCCATGCTTTTAAAATATGCCAGCTACCTCAGTGAACTGAAGCAATGTTGTAAGGAAGGCTGGCCTATTATGAGACAATGGGAAAGACTGATACAATCATAAAAAAGACAATGACGACTACAGACCGGTTGTCCTGACATCCCACATCATGAAGGTCCTGGAGAGACTCCTGTTGGTCCACCTGAATAAGAAAACTAGGACATATCAGGACCTGCTGCAGTTTGCTTATCGCCATGGAGTTGGAGTTGAAGATGCCATCATCCAGCTGCTTCAACCAACCCACTGTCATCTGGACAAAGCAGGCAGCACTGTCAGGGTCATGTTCTTTGATTTCTCCAGTGCATTTAACACAATCCAGCCTGATGTACTTTGCCAGAAACTCCAGAAGACACAGGTGGGGGCCTCAACTATCGCCTGGATTAAAGACTACCTGACAAACAGACCAATGTTTGTGAGGCTGAAGAACTGCACATCAAACCAGGCGATCAGTAACAATGGAGCACCACAGGGGACTGTACTCTCACCATTCCTTTTCACCCTGTACACCTCAGACTTCCAGTACAAATCAGAGACCTGTCATCTACAGAAATACTCAGATGACTCTGCAGTCGTCGGGTGTATCAGAGATGGACAGGAAGCTGAGTACAGAGAGCTGGTGGAGCACTTTGTGGCATGGTGTGGAAACAATCATCTGACCTTGAACGTGAACAAAACAAAGGAGATGATTCTAGACTTCAGAAGAAACAGGGTGGAGTCAAACACTGTTTCCATCATGGGAGAAGAAGTGGAGGTGGTTGAGGAACACAAATACCTTGGAGTTCACCTGGACAACAGACTGGACTGGAGAAAGAACAGCGAAGCCGTTTACAAGAAGGGACACAGCAGACTGCACTTCTTGAGGACGCTTAGGTCCTTCAATGTCTGTAGCAAGATGCTGCAGATCTTCTACAAGTCTGTTGTTGAGAGTGTAATCTCTTCAGCCAT
>SSNQ01034162.1:86480-102438 GCA_006942095.1 Nothobranchius kuhntae
AAAAAATTCACCCCCCTCAGAGTTGTCATGAGTGTAAACTAGATCATTTAAACCAAAAACATGTTTTGGTACCAGGCTGTAAACATGTTTATTTCTGCTGTGAAATTGGTATTTTTAACATGGGAGTCAATGAGGATTTGCTCGCTTTTGACACCAGCCCCTAGTGGATGAGGGTGGAACTGCAATTTATTTCATTTCTGCGTTTGCCTCAATTTTTGACCCGCATTATGGGAGCTTGGTCTCAATACATTCTTGCAGGTAAAACTCAGCAGAAGAAAAGACCAACAGTTTATATCTAACACTGTTGATGTTGCCCAGGCAACACAATCCCACCATCATTTTGAAACATATGTACTTATTAATGTTGACCCATGATGTTTTAACAAATCTGAACACCATCTCCTATTTCCTGTTAAGGGTCATGGAACCTCCAGACCCAGTCAATGAATGAGAGGTAGGATAAACTTTGGAGCAGGGGGTCCTAAAACTTTTCACTTCTGAGGCTAGGTGTGGTAACTCTGGATTTTCAGTAGGATGAAGGATAATGGTCTAAATCCTCACCTGAGCAAATTTTATGCCCTAGAGTTGTACATGGCTTCGAATATTTTATGTTGTTTGGTCCAGAAGTTACTCTGCGTGATGTTGGCTCCTAATGTTCCAAGTTCACTTGTTTTATTTTTTATTTTTTCAACACATCTGCACTGTCCTCTAGTATAAATCAATGCCTTGTGAGTGGATCACTGTGGGAAAAAAGCTCTGGTGCTCCTGTTTCAGGAGGTAAAGGGGAGCTAGAGGAGAGGTGAGGAGAAAACAGCAGGTTTTGGGCTATTATTTCCTGATATTTTGACATCTCCCCTCTGATTGGATAACAGCAACGTGACTCTACCACTGACTCTATTTGCTCTGCTACATTGATGTTTCAACTCCACGATTAAGGGTTAAAAACCCGTCAGTTGTCACACATACTGGTGTGTGGTAAAAGTTTTCCCCCAATTTGACCTATCCCTGTGGGAAGGGATGAGCTGCAGCTACGACCTCGCTTGGGAGACAATTTGATCCAACCCCTTTAAAGCTGTGCATCAACTAACACAAGCCTGAAGACGTTCTGCTGTGTGGTGGAGTCGCTTATGCTAACAGTAAGCTTCCACTATCCAAGAGTTTCTGTGCTGTCTCCTGGACGCTAAACAGCAGCCTTCTCTATCCTGAGCCAAGATGGGTGGGTCCGTGCTGATTTTTACTGTGATGTAGATCTGTCAGGCTTTTCTAATCTGAGTATTTAACCATCTAATTCTTATTGGCAGCAATAACGCAGAAGATGTGGGAAGAAGTGATATTTGATAACTAGGGGTGAGACTTTAATGTGTTAATTATAAATAATTAATTATAAAAAAATGACGTGTTAAAAAGTCATGCATTTGATCACAGCTTGCATCTCAAGCAAAGCGAAACCTTTGTCATTGCTTGATTTCCTCGTAGACCGAGTATCACTAACGCACACAACACAGTGCTCTGCTAACAGCTACTAAAACGGAATTAAAACGGAAAGAAATTGCCGTGCTTGGACTGATGCAGTATTTGGGAAACGCGTCAGTCTCTTCTCTTAACTTGTAAAAAAAAAAAGAGCCTTCCTGAAAACTACGGAGTCCGTGTCACAGACAATTTGCAGAGCTGCTGATGCCGGGTGGCAAACAACATCTCTTAAAGTAACAGAAACACTCTAAAACGTTTCTGACAATTTTCTAAACCCCTCTGTCAGTTTATTAAATGATTCTGTGACGAGTGAGTGTCTAAACATCGCATGAGTTACTATCACTAAGCAGCGAGGTGTGTTGAAGCGATCATCAGCTGCTCAGGAGCTAAAGGAGCAGATGTTTAAGTGCTTCAGGGGCAGCAAGGAACAAGAAAGTTGTGTTCAGGCTGAAGAACACAACAGATTTGCTGATGCAGACGTGAATCTGCAGGTCTGCAGCCATCCCATTCTTGACGTGACAGCGGGACACCCTATGTAAGGTCCACTCACCTGTAAACAGGTGAGCATGTGCTCATCGTCCAGTCATCCAACTGGAAGCAATTAGTGTTCTTGATCATTCTCAGAATATTTCATGCCTGCTCTGGTGTTAAAAGTTAGTAAAATTAAGTCCTAGATCATATTTGTGCATGCTCTACTGTCATTTCTAAGGATTTCTATTTATATTTATGTTTTTACTACATTATGAGAAATAGAAATACTAATAAAAACACCTAATTTTACAAACAAGTGAAACCGGAAAAATTTGAATCTGGTGCAGAGTCAACACAACGACTACCTCACAATAGAGGCTAACGACTCATCAGGGGATGGAGAGGCGGGGTGCCCACAGTAGTTTTGGTTTGTTTTGGCTGGTCATATTCCAGTTAGAATTAACAAAGCTCCTCGGATGGATCAAAGAAGTCCAGTTGCCTTCATTTGAACCCTTTGGATTACCATGACCTGGATGACTGAGAACCTTCACCAGCATAGACAGAGGGCCCAGGAACCATTTGTATGAGTTTTCAAATTGTAGTTATACATTTGAGTTGATTTGGATCTTGTTTCATATCACACAGTGACATTTGAATAATTTAATGTATATTTTTTTAGAAATTAAAAAGCTTTAGTTTACAGTAATAATAACCATGTCTATTGTTTGATTCTCTGCCTCATAATTGTTCATTTAAAAATAGCTTTGAGGGCACATTTTCCTGAACGATTAAAATGTGATTAATTAAGATTAATTAATTACAAAGTCTCTAATTAATTAGATATTTTTTTAATTGAGTCCAACCCCAATGATAAGTAATGAATGGACTTGTACAGAGCCTTTCAGAGTCAGAGGACTCCAAAGTGCTTTACACTACAACGTATCATTCATCCATTCACACACACATTCACACATTGATGGTGATGAGCTACAATATAGCCAGCTGGTATGAGAATCCGTGCTAAATCCGGTACTCTAAATCTGGGACCATGGTCTTGAGTCGGGAAAGGGTAGAATGCCTTCTCCAGGTCAGGAATGAGGTCCTGCCCCAAGTGGAGGCATTTAAGTTTCTCAGGGTCGTGTTTACGAGTGAAGGAAAGATGGAGCATGAGATCGATAGGCAGACTGGTGCTGCATCTGCAGTGATGCAGTTGTTGCGGTCTATATTTCGCACCTGGCCAAGGAAGTCCTTAGGATTTCCCCGAAGGAGCTGGCTCAAGTGGCTGGGGTGAGGGAAGTCTGGGCCTCCCTGGTTAGGATGCTGACCCCACAACCCGACCCCAGATAAGCGAATGACAATGGATAGATGGATGGATCATTCATCCATTCACACACACTCACACACACACACACTCACACACACACACACACACACACGCACCCGCACACACACACACACACACACACACTCACAGATGATGATGCGCTACACTATAACCACAGCTGCCCTGAGGCACACTGACAGAGGTGAGGCGAGGCTGCCGAGCACAAGAGCCGCCAGTCCCGCCAACCATCACCAGCAAGCGGGGAGGGTTGGGTGTCTTGCCCAAGAACACAACAGCAGAATTCTCTGCCGGGATCAAACCTGTAACGGACCTGAACAACCCGCTCTACCTGGGTTACTGCTGCCACACAGAACACGACTTTCACATTCAACAAACATCCATCCATCCTTTTTCTGAACCCACTTGTCCATGTAGGGCTGCGGTGTGGGGGTGGGGTCTATCTGCAGTGGTCAATGGGCAAGCAGGCAGGGTACACCCTGGACAGAGTGCCAGTCCATCGCAGGACAACACAGAGACACACAGGACAAACAATACTGCACACACACACTCACACCTAAGGACAATTTAGACAGAACAATCAACCTAACAGTCATGTTTTTGGACTGTGGGAGGAAGCCGGAGTACCCGGAGAGAACCCACGCATGCACAGGGAGAACATGCTAACTCCATGCAGAAAGATCCCAGGCTGGGAAGCGAACCCAGGACCTTCTTGCTGCAAGGCAACAGCTCTAATTACTGCACCACTGCGCATTCATTCAACAAGCCTGTGAAACAATTTCAAAATGACAAGAAACATTTGTTTCTCAGTTAACTTGTCCTTAAAGTTATTTGTCGTTTTTTATACCACAAAAATCACTTTGGAAATTGGTTGAAATTTCCTGCTATAGTTCTAATTCTAATTCTAATAGAATATAGTGAAAAAACTGGTTATGGTTCAACACCCAAATAGTCAAAGTGCTACACAAAGCAACAAATCCAAATCAGACCAGGTCCAGAATCATAATAATAGACTTAAGGAAATAAGAAACGGCAGTAATAACCTCTTAACCTGAAAAATGCTCCGAATGATCATCACCAGAAAGGGTGCTTGATCATGGAATTTCACATTTAAAAGATCAAATGATTTACTACATGTTAGGGCTGCATTACTCTTAATTATTATCAGGTAGATGTTAATAGGTAGATTTTAATTTAATTTTAATCATTTCCAACAACTGAACATTCCTGGGATTCCCAGATTTTTGCTGAAACTGCTAGGTTTTCCTGCCCAAATCAGCCACATGACACAAGGTCCCAACATCACCATGTAAACATGACTCTGATTATCGTGGCTGATTGTGATCCATTTCTAACTGCCATAAAGTGTTGGTTTATTATTCTACCCAAACCTTTTTTACTGTCTTGTAGTTTTTTGATTATTGATTCCCTATAATATTATCATTTATTTGTGTTTATTTCTTCATTTTAATTTAGTTTCTTTTCTTTCTTTCTTTTGCAGCAAGTACCACAGCAATTCACCAATGTTGTGATTCTCACACATATGGCATATGATTAATCTGATTCTGATTTTTGCCCCCTTCGAAAAAGAATATATCAATTCCAGCCACAACATGACACCTATTTCAGTTTCCAGTCCTGTACAGGTAATTCCAGAGTAAATCCTTTCTGTTTTCTGGGTTGGCTATTACCTCTCTTGGCCACCTCATATGGTGTACTTTCCTGTTCCAGCCTTTCTCTCAGTCTGACCTTACAGAAAATAAGTCATGAGGGAGGCTACCAACTCAAAGTCCAGCCAAATGTTAGCAACAGAGGGAGGGATGTTCCTGAAGATGAGCCCTTGCTTTCACACTCTTTGTCAAACACGCTTTCCTCCCCCTGGCCTGTTCTTTCCCTCCCCTCTTAGATTTACCATTTCTCAATTCCCAGCAGAAGCTTTCTGGCAGACTTTTTGAGAGTGGCGGCCAGTGATGGTGGAGTAGGCTGATAGCGTTGGATGCCGGAGGGAGTGGAGACAGTTGAACAGTTGTCTGGCAAACCCACACACCTGTATTCTGTCATTGATTTGACGGTTATTCCTCACCCCTCTGTTCCTTATCCCTCTGCCTCCCTCTCCATCACTCACCATGCTCTGATCTTCCTGTCTGTCAGAGAGGTTCTGTCAAGATTCCTGCAGCAGGAGAAGAATGTGTACAAGACTTCACTGTTTGTGTGTGTGTGTGTGTGTGTGTGTGTGTGTGTGTGTGTGTGTGTGTGTGTGTGTGTGTGTGTGTGTGTGTGTGTGTGTGTGTGTGTGTGTGTGTGTGTGTGTGTGTGTGTTTGTGAGTGTACGGTATTGTTAAAGGAGTGAATCAGGAGGCAATTTATTAGATGACATAGAATAGAATAGAAATATACTTTATTGATCCCACAGTGGGAAACTCAAAACGGATTTTCCTCAAATGTGTAGCAGAATAAAACTGAGCCACAGTTCTGAAAATAACATGTTGTCACAGCCTTGGACGCTTCTATGCCTCCATCTCCTCTTTCTTTCTTTCATTTTTATTGATTGTCTTTAGCCTTTTTCGCACAACCATCAATGGCTTCATCAGCCTGTTAAAGCAATGGCATTAAGTCATTTAGAGTGTAGTCACTTTTCCATTACCATTCATTCAGTCCTGTTAATCCTGTTAAAACCTGTTAAAGTAACAGAATGAACCTCAGTGTGCAACGTATTAGCCTGGAAGGTACTTCAAGTAAAGTAGCTTGTAATGAAAAAGTCCTCATAGAGTTAGGTTTTTCACATGTTAAGTTTGCTGTGTTTTTCTTATGTTTCAGGATATCTGTACTTGACTTGCCGTCAATCCACTTCTGGTCCAGATCCTGACTGAATGAGCTCATTCTTCAAAGCCAATTGATGTAGACCAAACTCTTGTTTTGCAAAGTCTGGTCTAGAAACGCGCCAGTGAAACCTCCACTGCCCCTTAGCAGCATTGTGGAGAGCCAATCACAGCTCTCTATCAGGGTTTCAAACCAATAGAGTGCTGTGACTGGTCCACAATGGTGGGCCAATCACAGTGCTCTACCTGCTTTGTAGGCCAATCAAGGTGCTCTATTGGTTTGGTGGGAGGGATGATGGGACAGAGCAGAACAACATGGGTACAGCTCGTTCGAAATGGCTTTTGCATCAATTTTGGACTATTTAGACTTGGGCACTCATTAGAATCAGGAGAAGACAGATGTATTTGAGTCCTTTATTTAGAAAAAAATTATGTCTTTTTGCCTTCTTCAGCAGTGGACTGCCTCATTTACCGACATCTGTTGCAGTGAGTACCTCAGCTGTTCATTTGTCATGTTCTGGGGCAAATGTCTAACACAAGACATGCTGAATCAGGAGATGGAGACGAGTTAAAGGAAAACATAATAATCTTTATTAAAACGGAGAACTAAGGGCGCACTGGAAGTCCAGCAGATAGGCAAACAGGAAGCGGCGTCTAGAGGGAAAGCAACAGAGGTGAGTATTGGGATTTGTAGTCCAAGGTGGGGTGTTTGTAGGAGGAACTTACGGTACGGAAGTTCAGGAGAGCTAGGGAGGGGATGACCCGGGGTAATGTCCAGGAGTGAATATGAGCGGTCCGAGAGTGTGAGAGATGTTGTTCTGAGATGAGAGGGTGGAGTTGGAGAGGGAGCGGAGATGTGGTGGAGAGCGGGTCGGCTGAGCGGGTGATGGTGAACCAGGAAACGAACCGGCGTGTGATCCTTGCAGGGTTGGGTAGAAATCCAGAGATGAAGCCAACCTGAGGTGAGTAATCCAGACAAAAATCCTAATATTAATCAAGGTTCCAAAAAACATTCACAAGAGTTCAAAACAACTAGAGACGAGCAAGAAACGAAGGGCTAGAGACTACCAGTCAGTGATCATCTTCCGGCGTTGAGTCATGTTCACCATCCTCCTTATAAAGCCGCCCCGCTGATGAGCTGATGAGGACTCACCCCGGCTCATGACATCATTTCCCAGTAGCATGCAGAGATCATTTCAAAGACAATGGTAGAACCCACCCTATGACCGAAAGCCGTCAATGGAGCATTCCCAGACTAAATACATATATTTATTTAAACATTATATTCAACTATTATTATATTTAAATGAATTTATCCATCCATCCATTTTCAGCCGCTTATCCCGAGTCGGGTCGAGGGGGCAGCAGCCTAAGCCGAGACGCCCAGACTTCCCTCTCCCCAGTTACTTGGGCCAGCTCTTCCGGGGGAATCCCAAGGCGTTTCTTGGTCAGCTGAAAGACATAGTCCCTCCAGCGTCTCCTGACTCTTCCCTTGAGTCTCCTCCCAGTTGGACGTGCCCAGAAAACCTCACCAGGGAGGTGACCAGGAGGCATCCTGACCAGATGTCAGAGCCACCTCAACTGGCTCCTCTCGACGTGGAAGAGCAGCGGACCTACTCCGAGCCACTCCTTTATGGCAGAGCTTCTCACCCTATTTCTAAGGGGCCAGCCACCCTGCGGAGAAAACTCATTTCGGCCGCTTGTATCTGCAATCTTGTTCTTTCTGTCACTACGCAAAGCTTATGACCATAGGTCAGGGTAGGAACGTAGATCGACCAGTACGTGCTTTGCCCCATTCCGGCCACAAGATGGCCTCAGTGGCTTCTGCCTCGCCAGTCTCCCGGTGCCCAGCTGTGTGTAATCACCGGCAATCACCAGTTAGCTTTTAAAAGTTGCTCTCCTGCCCTCAGTCTAGGAGAAGGTGCAGGGAAGTGTGGGCACGAAGGTGTTCAGGCTTCTCTCTTCTCCTCGTGTGCTTGTGTGGTTAGCTTAGTGGTGCTTTGGTGTTTAGACTCTTGTTCGTTAGGATTTTTGGTAAACTTTGACTTTGGACTGGCCATCGACTCCGCTTTTGGATTTCCCCCGAGCGTCTCTGCTTATCAGGACGGCTCTCATTAGTTTAGGGTTTTTTGTAAAAGAATCTTTCAGTTAGTTAGTTCTCCTCCTCCCAGCCCTTTCGGCTTGGCGCTTTCAGTTTCCCTTTTATAGTGTTTCTTTGTATTTGTTGTAACAAAATCCTTTGTTGGGCGACACAATTACTTTGCTATTATTAAATCTACACACTACATCTTTTACTCCCTCCTTCACATCTCTCCTAGCGAGCTGAGGGACGTAACAACCAGTAAATGAATTTATGTTTAAATAAATATTTACATTTAAAATAATTATTATATTTAAATAAATAACATATATACTGCCACCTTACCGTGGTGGAGGGTTTTGATTGTCTCAATGATCCTAGGAGCTAAGTTGTCTGAGGCATTCTGCCTCTGTTAGGGTTACCCATGGCAAACAGGTCCTAGGTGAAGGATCAGACAAAGAGCAGCCTGAAGACCTCTTATGATGAATTATATAAATGGAAACCGTGTTCCCTCGCCCGGACGTGGGTCACTGTGGCCCCCCTCTAGAGCCAGGCCTGGAGGTGGGGCACGTTGGCGAGCGCCTGGTGGCCGGGCTTTCACCCATGGAGCCCGGCCAGGCACAGCCCGAAGAGGAAATGTGGGTCCCCCTTTCCCATGGGCTCACCACTCGTGGGAGGGGCCAAAGGGGTCGGTTGCAGTGTGAGACAGGTGGTAGTCGAGGGTGGGGACCTTGGCGGTCTGATCCTCGGCTACAGAAGCTGGCTCTTGGCACATGTAATGTCACTTCTCTGGTGAAGGAGCCTGAGTTGGTGTGTGAGGTTAAGAGGTTCCGACTAGATATAGTAGGACTCACCTCAACGCATGGCTCTGGCTCTGGAACCAGTTTTCTTGAGAGGGGTTGGACTTTCTACCACTCTGGAGTTGCTCTCACTGAGAGGTGCCGAGCAGGGGTGAGCATACTAGTTGCCCCCCATCTTGGTGCCTGTACGTTGGGGTTTACCCCAGTGAATGAGAGGGTAGCCTCCCTCCGCCTACGTGTGGGGGGACAGGTTCTGACTGTGGTCTTTGCTTATGCACCAAACTACAGTTCAGACTACCCACCCTTTTTGGAGACCTTGGAGGGGGTGCTGGAGAGTGCTCCTTCCGGTGACTCCCTCGTTCTCCTGGGGGACTTTAATGCTCACGTGGGCAACGATAGTGAGACCTGGAGAGGTGTGGTTGGGAGGAACGTCCCCCCGATCTGAATTCAAGTGGTGTTTTGTTATTGGACTTCTGCGCCAGTCATGTATTGTCCATAATGAACACCATGTTCAGACATAAAGGTGTCCATATGTGCTCTTGGCACCAGGATACATTAGGCCACAGCTCGATGATCGACTTTGTTGTTGTTTCATCTGATCACCCGCATGTCTTGGACACTCGGGTGAAGAGAGGGGCAGAGCTGTCAACTGATCACTACCTGGTGGTGAGTTGGCTCAGATGGTGGGGGAGGATGCCGGTCAGACCAGGCAGGCACAAACGTATCGCGAGGGTCTGCTGGGAACGTCTGACAGTCTCCTGTCAGAAGGAGCTTCAATTCCCACCTCCGACAGAACTTCCAAAATGTAGACAGTCATCCACTAACTCGCGTAGATTACTTAATTTGATAGATTTCTCTTACAGTAGAAACATAGAAACTAGTATATTATCTATAGATGCGGAAAAGGATTTTGATAGAGTTAACTGGAAGTTCTTATTTGCAACTTTACATAAATTTGGCTTTGGGAACTTCTTCATAAACTGGCTAGAAACATTATACAGTTCACCAACAGCACGTGTCAGGACGAACGACCAAATATCAGCTAGCTTCTGTCTTCAGAGGGGGACCAGGCAGGGATGCCCACTCTCCCCCTCACTGTTTGCTATCTTTATCGAACCACTAGCAGCAGCAATTAAGTAAACAACAGGTATTAAATGGATAAAGTGTAAGAAAATAGAACATAAGATCAGTCTTTATGCAGATGATGTTTTACTCTTTCTCCGGAATTCTCAATCCTCTCTCTCCCGTTGAATAGAACTGATAAACTCTTTTTCAAGAGTTTCAGATTACTCTATAAACTGGTTAAAATCCACAGTTCTACCAATTAATTTATCTTTTGACAGTTTCCTTAATACACAATTGGAGTCAGGAAATATCACATACCTGGGAATTAATGTATCTCCCAAGTTAGCAGACCTAACCAAATTAAACTACATCCCACTTTTAAGGAAAGTGGAAGATGATCTTGCAAGATGGAAATCCTTACCAATATCGCTCATGGGGAGAGTTGCTACAATTAAAATGATGGTCTTACCCAGAATAAATTACGTATTCTCGATGATCCCAAACAAACCTCCAGCTGACTGGTTTAAATCTCTGGACTCATCAATTACTAAATTCTTTTGGCAGGATAAACCTCCACGAATTAGCTTAAAAACGCTTCAGAAGACCAAAGACAGAGGAGGACTGGATTTACCCAACTTTTATTATTATTTCTTAGCCAACAGGCTGCAATATATACCAAGATGGTTGCAAGATAACCCACTAGATGAGTCCTGGTTAGCTATAGAACAGGCACGTTGCAATATGATAGAGCTTTCAGACTTACCATTTATTAGCTCAAGCATAAGAAAACATGAAAGCTTCAAAAGTATTAGTATCAGCACCTCTCTGACAGCATGGTGGGAGTATTTACAAATGACAGCGTCTTCACTAGTACCATGCAGACGCACACCTATCTGGAATAATCCTGATATTTTGCAAAATAATAAAATGATGAACCTTCCAGACTGGAAAAATAAAGGAATCCTATACCTGGAACACATATATGAAGGATTGGACTTCATCCCATTCAACAGAATAGTCTCCCAATTTGGAATAGATAAGAATAGCTTTTTAGAATATCACCAAATTAAATCATTAGTCAAACAAAAATAAAAAAAAATAGACGATAGAATAGCAATCCCTATTGAAAAATGGGAGGTGGATCTATCAGTCAGTTTTGACCAGAACTTCTGGTCCCAAACTTGTTTAAAAACTTTTAAAATGATCAGACACCACAATTTACAATTAATTCAGTACAAAATTCTACACAGAGTACACGATACAGGTCATCGGATGTTCAGGATGGGGTTTGTGTCGTCTGACACCTGTACACACTACACAAACAACATTCCTGACAATTACATTCATGCGCTGTGGTCCTGCCCACCTGTCCAGGAACTTTGGGGTAGAGTATGTGAAGACCTGTCAAAGTGTGTGAAATGTTATAGCCCCCCCCCCTTGCTTACTGGGAAATCTGGACGAAGTCCCGATTGAAACATCTTTGGTTAACGTGGTTCTGACTGCCATATGCATCGCTAAGAAAACTATCCTCATGAATTGGAAAAATAGAGGATGGGCTGGGGTCTCCATGCTCTGGGTGGCATTTTGACAACAAAGGTGCCTGTTGGGGCCATTGGGGGAGCTGGCTCCCTTGAGGGCTAAGCCCAACCAGCCATTCCTCCCCATCCCCACACATTTCTCTCCTGCTCCCTCACATCATCACACATCAGGGAATAATAAAAAATAAATAAAAAAAAACGGATGATTTACATTTTTAGATTAGATCTAAGCACTAATAGTCTTAAAAGCCTCAGTGTGTAATATTTGTACATGTTCACTATCAAATCCTGGGTTTCCAGTTCACAAAATTGTCCTTTTTCATTCATAATTCTCACCAACATCATTTCTAAATTTGACATTTTTAAATACATAAACTGTGGTCAACGCTCCATGGTCGTGCACCATCTTCAAATATAGTAACTGTTTAGGGACATACGAGCTTCACGTCACGCCTTTGCAGGCGCGCAGATAGGGTGGGGAACGGGGGGGATCTGTCCCCCCCAGATTCAGATCGACCCCGATTCATCCCCCCCAACTAAGGCCAGAAAGAAAACAAAATCGGAGGTTAAGCGCTTTGAAGCTCCTTTTTCCAATTATATTGAATGCAGCATGATGTAAACAAACACCAACTCCAGAGGCGCCAAAGCGGATGCTGCTAGGATGCAGGATGAAGTGAAAAAGGCAAGCAACGATTACTGCGTATTTAAAAAAGAGTAACAGTGTAACAGTGTAAGTAGGCGGGACCGATCTGTCTGTTTATGCATGTTGGTTCTAGTTTCAGTACGTTGTTGTTGGTGTTGGGACTCGTTAAAAGCGCCAAAGCCTCTTTGCTGACTTTAACAAGTCTCATCTACAAATATGATCCCTCATGAAGTTACTACTTTACACCAGAAGATAGTGGAGATGGGGAACCTTCAGGCTGAGCAAAGTTTTGGAGTTTTTAGAGTTTGAAAATCGCCTCCCGCCAAGAGGCTCCCAGTCGGGGAGAGGAGGAGATGCATGCAGCATGAAGAGCTCAAATATTAGATAAAACGTATAATTGCCGGCAGGTCTGGTCTTTGTTGACTGATCACTTTGTCTGGTCATGACTGACTCTGATTATGAAGCTGAATATTGACTCTGATGAAGAAATTCACTCATCCAGCCGGGAAGATTGACGCTGCTGCAGCATCAGACAGCCGGTGCTGCACGAGAGGTGTGTGGAGCTTACAAGCTCCAAACGCTGGGTTTGATGTTTGTTTAAACTTCTCTGGGACGTGATGGATGTAGAAATAATGGTAAAACAACACTAACGTGACAGACGTAGTGACAATGTATAAAAAAAGCCGTGAAAAAGAGGCAGATGCCGATGCGTTAAGTATGGAAGTCAAGTGTGCCACATAATCATAAAAAAGTAAAATATAAAATTTAAAAAGAGATTTATATATTTATATATAAATTAAAACTTTCCAAATATAATGACAATTTCTAAATAACGTAAAAATAAGAAGGAACATCTGTTGTCAGGCTGAAAAGTTTGGGAACTACTGCTCTAAGTGATAAGTGAATGTTGTTTTTTAAATATATTTTATGAGCAGTTTTTTAGGGCTTTTATGTTTTCTGTAAAGATTGGTGCTGAAAATCATTTAATGTTTTGCATAAAGCATGAGGTTTTGGTTAGTAATTGATTGGAAGAATAACAAATGACTGAATTAAATAGTGGGGCGCCTCTGTCAGTGCGCCCCAGGGCAGCTGTGGCTACATCGTAGCTCATCACCATCAGGGTGCGAATGTGTGTGTGAATGGATGAATGATACACTGTGGTGTAAAGTGCTTTGGAGTCCTTACTCTGAGAGGCACTATACAAGTGCGGATCATTTATCATTTATAGTGTTCATCAGGCAGAGCTTTGTTGCCAGCGTTCCACTGCATAATGGCTTCAAACACGTATATAATAGTTAGTTTTTACGTAAACCGTTGGATGAAATTACACAAACTGACTGAGCTCTAGTTAAGGCGCTTGCAATAGTTTGTGTATGAGTACGTGCGTGTATGTGTGTGTGTGTGTGTGTGTGTGTGTGTGTGTGTGTGTGTGTGTGTGTGTGTGTGTGTGTGTGTGTGTGTGTGTGTACGTGTACGTCTGTGTGTGTGTATGTGTTTGGGGGAGCGTACATTGGAACTTTGTCCCCCCCAGTTTGA
Organism: Nothobranchius kuhntae; assembly: GCA_006942095.1. NCBI lineage: Eukaryota > Metazoa > Chordata > Actinopteri > Cyprinodontiformes > Nothobranchiidae > Nothobranchius > Nothobranchius kuhntae. The sequence goes on from SSNQ01034162.1 coordinate 100,245, forward strand.
AAATCCTATCTGCGCCCCTGCGCCTTTGCACTATGACTGTAACCTGAAAGAAACAGCAGAGGGCAGCAGTGCGTACTGGAAGCATGGAGTCTGCTAATACAACTAAGAAGAAGAAGAGACTAGCTACACTGTTTCTGTACTTTGTTAGTTTAATAAACAATGAAATCGAAAGACACATCAAATGTGTCAGGTCGTCATCGTGTCGAACACGAGGAAGCTGCATATGTTAACATCCGCCTTCCACTATTAGCTGGACAACAGCCTCTGAGAGGTGTCCCTAACTCACCTCAAGTTGCTCATTTATACATTTGATACAATTCAGATCACCTTCAAAACTCAGCCACACACCCAGGGCTGTTTCAAGGCATTTTGGGGGCCAAGGCAAAACGGAGCACCCCACCATCTCTGGGTTCCCCCAGAAGCCTCTGTGTAATTCCTACCCTGTCCAGGAGTATCAGTTATACAGTGTTTATAAAAACCTCTCAGACATTACTGACATGTTCTAATATTGTCCGACGAAAAACAAAATTGTCGGCCATGCCGTCTCATCTGCATCTTTTCTAAACTCCCAAAAATCTGTCGGTAACAAAACCATTTGAAAGCCACTATTTGTGGATTCTATGAAAGTTTCCATGGAGTCCATTACAAGATTTTCTGTTTATCATTGATCCTATCGTCTGATCTCACAGTTGAAACAAGCATCCTTAATAATCGTGCACAGGAAGCTTACTGATGCTGTAGTAAAAAAGGTATAATAATTTCTTATTAATAAAACGTTGTTGCCAAACTAAAGCAGCAGAAAAATTAGATTTTGCAATAAATATGCAAAACATTTACATACGAATTGTTTTAGAGCCTTTTTGTTGGCAGAAGCTGATATTAATTTGATCTCTAACAATATGGGTCCCAACGTGGTTTGTGTGGTTTTGCCACAGTGGGACATAGGGCTGGGCAATAAATCGAAAATGTATCGTTATCGAAATTTCTGACTCTTATTGAGATAATTGTTCCCATGTCAATACATTTAATAATAAAAAATGAAAAGATGTGGGTAGGTTGGCAACATTCATGTCCCTTTAAGAAGCTGTACCACCTTGAGTCACATGAAAATGTGACTCAACGTAATCCATGTGACAGCCCCATCTAGTGGAAACCGCTTGTTTCTTTGCATACCTGTAGTTATCGTCCATTTATTGTTATCGAGGTGAAATCCTTATATATCTTGATATTGATTTTAGGCCATATCGCCCAGCCCTTGTATGACGTCATCGGTAGGTAAAGATCTCCTGTCCTCATTTTTGGGATTGGAAATATGGTCACCCTAGTTAAACTGAGTGAGATTACAACCTTTTACATAACTTTCAAAATTTATAAATAGGCTTACCAAAAAAGAGTAAACAGGAATGTTTTTACACTTTTTTTGTTGTTTTTAGGACATATAGATGTAGCGTTATGGTTTTATGCTCTTTTATGAAAGAGGAACCATGCTACGTATTAATTCGGAATATTAATTTTAATAAATCAATAACCAAGTTTTATATTGTTCAGAAGACTCAAAAGTTGTTTTCATCCATAAACTGACGATAATATCTGAGTGTCTGTGTTTCAGTTCAATGAGGAAACCAGTTTGACGTTTAAAAGTTTTAATTCTTCAAATTAAACTAATGATTGTGAAATTGACAAACAGGAAATGCAATCAACATTAGTAACTTTGTGGGACAATCTCTTTAACAGTTGATATGCTGTTAATGCTCAAATAGACCTTCTGTAGGTGAATGAAGATTGAGAGTGATATGATGTGATTGTGGATGCGTGTGGGTGCCAAGTGTAGTGAGAATTGAACATGAGATGAGATGAATGCATGTGTGCATCTGATTTTGCTTCAGGAAGAAACAGGTGTCTGAGTGAAGTGATGGTTTGAATAAACTTAGGCTTTTAGTTGGAAAAGATGCATCAAACGCTAAACACCGTGTTCTGTCTCACCGAATTCTTGTGGACCCTCTTTCGGATCCGGGCCGTGGAGGATGTTGTGGTTCATCCGGATGACGCCGACGGCTGACAGGAGACGTAGACGTCGATCGGACCCGGTCCAGAGTTGCCCCTCGGTACACGTTGATGGTAAAGCGTTTTGTCGACGCGCTTTCTTAAGTTAATTCACTCAGAAATCAAAAGACTCGGTAATGAGTCTGCGTTA
>SSNQ01034162.1:104810-142310 GCA_006942095.1 Nothobranchius kuhntae
TCCAGAATAAAGACTAGTTGGCTGTACAAGATACAAACAAGTATTACATTTTGGAAATATATGAAATGTATTTAGGCTGCTAATTTAGCTCGAATACTAATAACTGCCATATTTTCCGGACTATAACTCGCACTTTTTTACATATTCTGGCTGGTCCTGCTACTTATACTCCGGAGCGACTTATATAACAAAATATGTAGGCTACACCGCGCTGCTGCGGGCCGACTCCGACCCACACAAGAATGAGTTCCCCTGTCCCGCTGGGAGGGTTTCAAACACCGCCAGCATCTGTTAGAGCCTGTGGCGGGGTGCTGAGGGCCGGCTCCAGCCCAGGAATGAGCTCTCCTCGCGGGCCGGGAGGGTTTGAAACACCGCCATCCTCTCCTCTGCTGGCTGTCGTTCATTCTGTTATGGTTACCGGTGCTTGTGTTGCAATGTGAAACGCTTGGTCTCAGATTTTGTAAGAAAGATAATAAAATGTCCCCCCAAAATACGACTTAAATATATTTTCTCTTCTTCATGATACATTTAATGGCTGGTGCGACTCAGGAGTGATAGCGCCGAAAAAAACTACTGAAAACTTGCTCAAAGCAAAATGTTTTCATTACGGAAATAAATTATAAACTTACCGATTTAAAACTTTTTTAATACAGGTACTTCTCACGAACAGGCGCAGAAAACCTCCACCTAAACTCCGTGTAAGGTTCAGGTCGATGGGTGTTCCAGTTAGCTCCGGTTGGGTTGAAGCTAGGTGGCTACATCCGTTAGCTCGGCTCCCACCTCCGCTTTAGCATTGGGTTAGCCAGGGTTAGCTTCAGGTTAGCTCGTAGCTAGTTCGCCTGGGTGTCGTCACTCGAGCCCAGCCTTACAGCCCCACCCTCAGCGCCTCCTCTCTTCCCTTTTATGGAATTGTCTGGGCTGGACGGAACCTGTGACACGGTCAAAATGGCGGTGGTGGCCACCTCCCATTATAGACAACAAACGTGTTATTGAAGCCAATGGAAACCGTTTGTCCAGTATTTACAGTCTATGGTCGGGACATAGAAGGGGGTGCGCGGCTAAATACGTTTGGGAACCACTGGGCTAATTACAAGATCAAACTCATGAGCCAGCCACCGTAGCTGCAATACTTTCTCTGACCTGCATGACGCTAAAGAGTCATGCTTTTTATCATGATTTCAATGGATTTCACACACGGGGCCTTTAAGCTGAATTAGCAAATGCACATAAAAACATATAAATGCTATTTTATTAACTTAAAAGCCTGTTTTTAATATGTTTACACCCATTGTATGCTCCAATTCTTAGATCCAATTAACATTAGAAAATGTCCTACTGTATATAAACAGTTGTTTATATTAATTATCTACATGCTAATACTCTTCAGTAATGTGTACATTTAACCACCTGTTGCATAAAAGAAACTATATAAGGTTAACATGTAAGTCCTGAATGCTTGTAGAAAATTACTTTACCTGGAAATTACTATCTCTCAGCCTTAAAAACAAACGCTGGCGACAGAGGTGAAGCTGCTGTAGCTCCTTAAAAAATGTAATCCCTGGTCATTTCTCGCTAGCTTTAGCTCCTTTCCTTTGCTTGTCAGCTGCCATCACAGCCTGTGTCAGGTCCTACAGGCTGCCATAGAGGTGAAGGCTAGACTATCCAAGTTCAGAGCTGCTAACTTCCGAACTTAACTTTCGATCAAGTACCTGACCTAGCTAGGCCGGCGAGGACGTATACTCACAAGTATCCTATCCCTGGACTCGGACACACGCTCAGTACTTTTTTTGACAGTTGATCTTTGTATCAATCTTAAAACCTTAAGCCTCAGCTCAATTTGAGAAAACCCAAAGATGATGTCACGCCATAACCCTGTCAGGAGTACAGTCTCCTCAAAACACAAATTCCTGACTGTAAAAATAATTGGTAATACTTTAGTTTAGGGAACACAGATTAACCATTAATTAGCTGCCAATTAATAAATATGCTTATTAGTGGACTACTAAGTCTGAATTAGTCATTATTAAGCTATTATTAGGTGCTAATTACCAATGATGTAATTCTAATATTAACAGGCGATAAATTAAGAGTTTTATCAAAATAAGTCATTCATAATAGTTTGTTGACCGAAAGTAAATGATTTGTTGCTGATAAACACATTAGCTCAAATCAATATGTGGCTGTTAAAGAAGTAATTCAAAATATTATGTTCTGGTATTATGTAAATAAACACCAAACTCCACATGTTAATAGAGCCTAAACAACTATCAATTAACCACTTGTAAGCAAGAATATGTTCCCCATTCTAAAGTCAGATTTTGTTCATACCTAATTACTAGTAGTTTAGTATTAATTCACCACTTAAAGGCAAGAATATGTTCCCCCTGAATTACTTCTTTAAAAGCCAAATATTGATTTGAGCTAATTAGTATGTGTGTTAATCAGCAACAAACCATTTACTTTCGGTTAACAAACATTATGAATGGCTTATTATGATAAAACTCTTAATTTATGGCCTGTTAATATTAGAATTATGCATTAGTAATAAGCTGTTAATAAGTGCTTAATAATGACTTGTTCAGACGTAGCAGTCCACTAATATGCATATTAATTGGCAGCTAATAAATGGTTAATTGGTGTTCCCTAAACTACAGTGTTACCAAATAATTTTATAATGAAGAAATCCACTTCATGTGTTGAATAAATAAGTTATGGATGGATTCAGTTTAATGATGATCCAACATTTGAACTCAGATGTTTTATTTTTGCTGTTGTTCAGACCCCGAGATGAAATGTTTTTGTTTCAAACAAACAAAACTATGATTTGAAGGGCATACTAACTCATTCTTGCTCTGAGTTTCACTCACAGTACATGGGAACGGTAAATATAGTAAAAACTCTGAAAGTGAACTATGCTAGAACAAAGACATGTTGACTTACAACCAACACTTTGACTGCAGCCGCTGCTGAGAACTCTGAAATGCTGAGGTGTAAATGAAGAAGATAAATGGCACACAGTTCTGTCACTGTCATGGTAGCCTTTCCGCGAGGCTCCAACGTCACACAGTGTGTTTTATTACAATCAGTAACCATGTCTGCTTGCACTGGGGAAAATGTGCAAGAAATAATGATCTGGATGGTCTTGGGGGTCTGGATTGAAGTGTTCCTGTAAGAATTCTACTGGTGTAAGCAATTTATTTCTTAACACATAGTTCATATTGTTTAAGACACCCCATATATCTGCCAAGTGTGATGCGAAATATGGCTTTAATACAGTATCGTGCACACAGGGGACAGGGAAATATTTCTACCACCACCTCCACTCTTCGTCTCATTCATTCACCAACCAAAAACTGAGCTTCACTCTTTAAGGGAAAAAGAAAAAATTGCATTTTAAATAACCAGATGTTTTTTTGTTTCTAAAACTCCTTAGTGTTATTTAATGTGATTGCAATCATGATGAACACAAGGCAGACAAACACCTTAGCAGTGGTGTTGGTATAGGTGGAGCTATTACAGAACTTTTTACGTGTCATGTTTCAACTTATTCATTGTAACTCATACAGCTTTTGATATGAAAGTGCTGACCCAAAAAGATAAAACAGATGATGATTCCTCCCATTCAGTATTAAAATGATCTTTACATGCACTTTGGATGTTTTGTTTCTTAACTCTGCAGCAGTTTCAACAATTCTCCACAAGTTCTCCAACCACAGGTAAGCTCACATAGAAATGTTGACACCAGATGACTTTATGCAAATGCAAATAATCTTAAATCATGGTGGATCAAATCCATCATAAGGAATGAAGAATCTCAACATATTAACAAAATAGAAGGCATTACTTCAGCACCACATGAAGACAAAGAATATTAGCTCTACTAATGCTTTATTATTGCAATTTCCCGTTGGCAAATTTCTCATTTCAGATTAGCCAATAAAGGATTATGATTACTCCCCAAATGGTCTTTAAATGCACACATAATTCAAATGCCTCTCGTCGTCTCCTCTTCTTCTACCTATCCGGGTCCAGGTCGCGGGGGCAGCATCCCAATTAGGGAGTTCCAGACCATCCTCTCCCCGGCCACCTCTACCAGCTCCTCCGGTAGGACCCCAAGGCGTTCCTGGGCCAGTTCGGGGATGTACTTTCTCCAACGTGTCCTGGGTCGACCAGGGGGCCTCCTGACAGCAGGACATGCCTGATACACCCAGGGAGGCATCCTAACATGATGCCCAAACCACCTCAACTGACTTCTTTTGATATGCAGGAGCAGCGGTTCTCCTCCGAGTCTCTGCTGAATGTTCAAGCTCCTTATCCTGTCCGTAAGGCTGAGCCCAGCCACCCCACAGACAAAACTCATTTTGGCCGCTTTATATCTGTGATCTTGCTCTTTTGGTCATTACCCAAAGCTCATAACCATAGGTGAGGACTGGGCCGTAGATCGACTGGCAAATCAAGAGCCTTGCTTTCTGGCTCCATTCCAGATCAGTTCAACGTCCGCATCACTGCAGACACTGCCATAATCCCCCTGTTGATTTCCCGCTCCCTCCTTCCCTCATTCGTGAACAAGACCCAGAGATACTTGAACTCCTCCACTTGAGACAGAATCTCACTCCAGAATTGGCAAGCCACCCTTTTCCGACCGAGAACCATGGTGTCAGACTTGGAGGTGCCGATCCTCATCCCAGCCGCTTCACACTCAGCTGCGAACGTCCCCAGCGAGAGCTGTAGGTCAGAGCCTGATGGAGCTAGGAGGACCACATCATCCACATAAAACAGAGATTAGCACCCTCGGCATCACGGCTGCACCTAGAAATCTTGTCCATAAATGTTATGAACAGGACTTGAACATTTAAATTAATATGAGCTCATTTTTAAAAGAGCGGGGCCAGTGAGTTGTCCTTCCAAAAGAGTTACAAGCATCACTTCTGAATGTTAACTTTATAACCTGAGATCTGACCAAATGTCCCAAGAAGAGTCAGCTTGGGGATTATAAAAAGAGGATGTGGAATATATAAAAGCATATTGTCGGCATAAAGATAAACTTTATGAATGGATCCCAGTTGTAAGATGACACTTATGTCTTGGTTGTGCCTTATGGCAATAGTCAAAGACTCAATTACAACTACAAAAAGGAGAGGCGGCAGTGGGCATCCCTGCCTAGTTCCATGATTAAAATCAAAGTAATCTGAAATAGTGTATTTGGTGTAAACAGCTGCTAATAATGAGGAATGTAGCAATTATATCAAAAACAGAAATTTTGGTCCAAATTTTAATTTAGTCAGGTAGTCCCACTCCACCAGATCAAATGCCTTTTCAGCATCTAGGGAGAGTACTACTTCAACATCTGGGTTTGATGGAGCAGGCGTATACAGCACATTAAACAGAACTAACATTGTCTAACGTTGATCTTTTCACAAACCCTGTCTGGTCAGGTCAAACAACTATAGGGAGCAATGTCTCAAAGTGCCGAGCCAGGACCTGTGCGAAAATGTCTGACATCTACATTCGAAAATATTTATCGATCTGTAAGAACCACAGCATGAGGGTTTTTTAAATCTGTTTTTAAAAGCACAGAAATAACAGCTTGATGCAAATATGGCAGAAGCAAGTGAGCAGTGAGGAACTCATTGAAGACCGACAGTAGCAATGGTGAGAGTAGTCCAGATCCTCACCCCGACCTGCACTCATGGAGGGAATGAAAAATGCTTCAAAATCATCCTCTGTAGAGGACTGAGATGAGTACAGCGATTTGTATAATGGGTACAAAAAGTATTCATACCCCATCAATGTTTCACTCTTTGTTATACTGCAGCCATTTGCTAAAACAAATCAATAATTTTCCCTCGTTAATGTACACACAGAACCCCATATTGACAGAAAAACACATGATTTTGGAAACTTGTGCAGAGCTACTGTATTTAAAAAGAAAAACTGAAATATCACATGGTCCTAAGCATTCAGACTCTGCTGTGACACTCATATATTTAACTCAGGTGCTTTCCATTTCTTCTGATAATCTTTGAGATGGTCCTATACCTTCATTGGAGTCCAGCTGTGTTTGATTATACTGACTGGACTTGATTAGGTAAGCCACATGCCTGAACTCTCAGAAATAGAGGTACGAGAGAAGAACATTTTTGTACCTGTAGGTACATTTTTTTTAATGTTCCCTCAAAAGTACAATATTGGTCTTTAGAAGGCCATAAGTGCTCCTTTAAGGGTCCATTTAGATTTAAAGTACAAATTTGTACCATTTCAACCTGCACCGCACCTGCAAGCCTGGCTTAGGCTGGTAAATTTCCATTCTGTTAAGTTTCACTCTTAAATTTTTAATATGTTTTAAATATTGGTCTTAGCTTTCAAAAGTGTGATATAATTTTACTGTTGTGTCAGGCCATTTAGTTTTTCGCTATTACAACATCCTGCAATTGTTTATTAATTATGAGGCTGGTAACACTTTACAATAAGGGTCCTTTTATTAATGTACTTGGGGGTGACTTGCTCTTTAAGTTAAACTGAGTTCTTCTAAAGTCACAATGTCAAGTAGCTTTCTATTTTACAGTAATTCCATTTTGTAAATTACCAAGTTAGTTCCCCAAGACAGCAAAAAAGTTTCTAAGCAACCCAGCATTAATACCACATATTTTCATTGTCACATGACAAGTTCGCAAAGAGCATTAACACCTAAATACACAACGGCTGCTGTGCTGACAGACTAGAGCGCTCCGCCTCCGCGTCGACACAGAATGTGTCTTTCTGGATGACTCTCAGGGGTCTATCGACTGAGGAGCTCCTTCAAAAGTTGATGGATGAAGGCAGTATTGACGTGCCAGAGGAAGAGGCTCAAAAGATTAGAGGTAAGTGAGGTGTGATTTTTTTTTTAAATGACAACGTGTAATTTGACACTAAAGTCAGCAAATGTCCGAAGAGCTATCTTTAGCATGAGTGATTAGCTAGCTGGTAGCTAAGTTTTAAACAAAGGAAGGGTGCAGATTTGTACCATACTATTAGTGGCGGTTTTACCATTAGGCATAGGTCGGCGGCCGCCTGGGGCCCCCTTGTGTTGGGGGGCCCCCTAGCCCTGACCGCCGGCACCCCTCTGTTAATGCCACAATATTCTTATTACCAACCTGTCCTCACCGACGGGATTGGGCATGCTTCTCATTACCATAATTCCTGAACCGTTCAAAATATCTGTAAAATTCCAAAATTGCTGAAAAGATAAAAAACGGGTCTTTTCGTGCATATACAATATATTACGGTAGCCACTGGGATTTCCTGTCTTGAGCGCAACGAATCACAACACAGATTCAGAGACGTGCTGAGTTTGTCATCCAAAATGATCTGTTTTATAACTTTTGAATGGCTGATCAGATTCAACAAATTCCAACGGTTCCTAAAAGTACATAAAAGCAGGTTTCCAACGATCTATAGCATGAAGCAATCAGTTATGAAAATCCTGCTGTACAGCCTGATTGGAACAGAGCACAGCGGAGCGCCGCAGTGAAAGCGGATAACAGAAGGGGGAAGCTAATTAGCATAAAAAGCCGGCATGAAATTATGGAAATGCCTCAAAGAAAATCAACACGATCTATTAGGTGTCCCAGAAGGCTAATATCTGAAGACAGTGACCACGAAGGACAGATCTCCAGTGAACCAGGGAATGAATGTTTGTTCAGTCTTTATTTTTTTTATTTGAACAACCCTCAACTATTTGCTAATTGTAAGATTCAGCTTAATTCCAGCATTATTTATCTTTTTACAATAAATAATTATTTTTGCTAAAACAAAAGTTTTTGGTATAGCAGTGCACGTGTCATGACTCGAGGTAAGTGCCTAACCCAAGACATGCAGAATCATTACTCGTCAGGCAGATTGAGTAAAGTAAAGTTCTTTATTATAAAACGGGAACAAAAATCGCACAGGGAAGTCCTGTGGGAGTGAGCGGTGCAGCTCAAGTCCGTGTAGCGTTCGGGATGAACGAGAAAGGAGGGGAAGCAGAGGTGAGCGCTGGGCAGAGGGTGAGCGATCCGGGATGGGTAAGGTAGCAGAGGGAAACCAAACGGGAACAACGGAGGAGGATGGGACGTGGTGTATGAAATCCAGAATTCGTAGACAGCAAGGGTGGAGCAGGTGGTGTGAGGATCCTGAGGGGAAGGGAAACAAACACCAGACATAAGGGGTAAGCCAAAAAAATGTAGTCCAAAAACACAGTCCGGGGTCATAAATCCAAGTATCAAAGAGCGAGTCTAAACACGAACAAACAAGAGCAAGAACAAGTGGCTGGGGCAACCTAAACTGGTGCAATCATCCGGCATAGTGAGGTGTCTCCATCCTCCTTTTAAACCCGCGTCCCTGATTGGAAATCTCCTGCAGCTGCTGCTCCCTCTGCTCCTCACCTGTGGAAAATCAGCTCAATACTTATTAGAGTGAGATGGTGTGACTCACCTCTGCCCAGGTACATGACAGTGCCCCCCCTCAACGGACGCCCCCTGGCATCGCAGCGCCGGATCTCTAGGCCTCGAAGTCCGTGATGAGGGAGGGATCCTCGATGAAGGACCGGGGAATCCAGGAGCGTTCCTCCGCGCCGTAACCCTCCCAGTCCACCACATATTGAAGACCCCGGCCACGGGGGCGTGAGTCAAGGATGCGCCGAACTTTGTAGACCAGCCCTCCTTTGTAAAGCTGAGCAGGGGGAGGCGGAGCCGGAACCGGGCAAAGAGGACTGGAGACAACGGGCTTGACCAGGGAGACGTGGAACACGGGATGAATCCGGAGAGAAGACGGGAGGTCCAGCCGCACGGTCGTCGAGCTCGGAACTGCCGCCACTTTGAAAGGACCAAGGAACCTAGAGGAGAGCTTCTTCGTAGTTGCCTTTAGGGGAACATCCTTAGATGATAGCCAGACCATTTGTCCAGAGGAGTAGGTGGGAGCCGGGTGTTGGTGTCGGTCAGCCAACCGCTGATTCTTCTCTGCGGTCTGTTGCAGAGCCCATCTCGTGGCCATCCATGCACGGCGGGCCCGACGAAGGAACTGGGGAGTGGTGGTGGTGGTATCTGTATGTAGGAGGAACAGAGAGGGCTTATATCCGAGGGAGGATTACAAATGGGGACTGACCTGTGCTGGAGGAGATGTGGCTGTTATGGGCGTACTCGACCCAAGCCAGGTGGTCACTCCAGGTTGACGGGTTGGTGGAACAAACGCAGCGGAGCATGGCGCCCAGCTCCTGATTCATCCGCTCACATTGGCCATTAGTTTGTGGATGGAAACCCGAGGTTAGAGCCACTCAGGCTCCCAGAGCAGTGGCAAACTCCTTCCAGACTCGGGACACAAACTGGGGGCCACGATCAGAGAGGATCTCTGTTGGAATCCCATGGAGACGGAAAACATGGTGTATCAGGAGCTGGGCTGTGACGGCGGAAGTAGGAAGGGCCTTTAACGGCACCAGATGACAGGCCTTGTGGTAACCCACAAACAAAGTCCAAGGCAATGTGGGACCACAGACGGGACGGTACAGGTAGAGGACTGAGTAGACCTGCAGGAGACTGATTTGTACCTTTTTGCTGAGCACATATATGGCAGGCCGACACATACTCCTTCACATCTTTGTAGAGGGAGGACCACAAGAAAGAACGCCTAATCAGGGCCAATGTTCGTCCCACTCCAGGATAGATCGAAAACCTCCCGGTGTGCGCCCAGTGAATCACCTTCCCTCGTAGTTCCTGGGGAACAAACAATCTATTGAGGGGTCCATTACCTGGGCCGGGGTCCACCCTTAGGGCCTCCGGAACCTGGTCTCTTGTAGGCCAGGTCACTCCAGCCATGATGCAGGAGGCAGGCAAGATGGACAGAGCGTCAGGCTTCGTGTTCTTAGACCCCGGTCTATAGGACAAAGCAAAATTAAATCGGAAGAAGAACAGGGACCATCTGTATTGTCGGGGGTTCAGTCTTTTTGCCTCTTTGAGGTAGATTAAGTTCTTATGATCCGTCCAAATAATGAACTGCAGTTCACCTCCCTCCAGCCAATGCCTCCACTCCTCCAGAGCCAGTTTTACAGCCAGTAGCTCCCTGTCCACCACGTCATACCTGCTCTCGGTGGGCGTCAAGTGCCGTGAAAAGAAGGCACCGGGATGGAGCTTGTGGTCGACCAGGGATACCTGGGAGAGGACTGCTCCGACCCCGGTGTCTGAGGCGTCCACCTCCACAGTGAACTGCTGTTTGGGGTCTGGTCTGGAAAGGACCGGAGCCTTGGTGAACTTCCTTTTAAGTGTCTTGAATGAGGGTTTGGCTTCTGGGGAACAAGAAAAGGGCTTAGCTACAGAGGTAAGGGCTGTTAGGGGAGCTGCAGTCTGACTGTAATTACGGATAAACCATCTGTAAAAGTTTGCAATGCCCAAGAACAGCTGCAGCTGCTTCCTGGTAGCAGGGGTAGGCCACTCCGTCACTGCCTGAACCTTGTCTGGGTCCGCCCTCAGTCGTCCGCTTTCTAAACAAAACCCAGAAACTTAACCACAGACACAAGAAATTCACATTTTTCGGCCTTAACAAATAGTCTATTCTCCAACAGCCATTGGAGTACGTCCTGAACATGTTTCTGGTGCTGTGCGATGGACCTGGAGAAGATTAAAATATCATCAAGATAGACAGTCACAAAGTCATTAATGTAGTCCCCCAGCACAGAGTTCACAAGTCTTTGAAACATCGCTGGAGCATTTGTGAGCCCAAAATGCATTACTAAATATTCAAAGTGCCCCAGGGGTGTCTTAAAAGCAGTCTTCCATTCATCACCTTGGCGGACCCTGACCAGGTGATAAGCATTGCGAAGGTCCAACCGAGTAAAAATGGTGGCATCTTGAACCGGCTCAAAGGTGGACGAGAGCAGAGGAAGCAGGTACTTGTCCTTGACTGTGATCTGGTTTAAACCCCGGTAATCGATACAAGGGCGAAGCGACCCATCCTTCTTTGCCACAAAGAAAAAACCGGCTCCCAGGGGCGAGGTGGATGGTCTGATTATGCCATTGGTCAGGGCCTCGGTGATGTAGGTCCTCATACAGTCCTGTTCCGGCTTGGACAGGCTGTAGAGGCGGCTGGTTGGGAGCAGAGCCCCCGACAACAGGTCAATGCCAATATTGAAAGGGTGATGAGGTGGTAACATGGCTGCTTGGTCTCTGCTGAACACCTCCTGTAAGTCATGGTATTCACGGGGTACCTGGGTGAGATCGGGCGGCCCCGTTAGAGTCTTTACAGAGTCCTTAGGTCCAGACGAAGCAGAGGTTAAACAGGTCAAATGGCACTCCGGACTCCAAGTCTTGACACGGTTGGCTCTCCAGTCCAACTGCGGGTTGTGTACCCTAAGCCAAGAATGACCCAGCACTACTTGGTTCTGCGGGGAGGGAAACACAAATAGTGAGATCGTCTCCGTGTGGTTACCTGAGACCTGGAGCTGGAGTGGTAGGGTTTGGCGTGTGATGGTGGACAGAGACCTCCCATCCAGAGAGGAAACAGATAATGGCTCCGGAAGCAGTTCTGTGGTTAGTCCCCACTCACACACTAGTTGAGGATCCACCAGCGACTGTTCACTTCCAGAGTCCACTAAAGCAGTCGTCTGGTGACGACGGCTATTAAAAGTCACAAAACAGTCAATGATAAAACGGTAGGTTTTCTTACCTGAATGGCTGCCCACCAAAACTCCCGGGCCTACTGGTGGGCACGTCCTTTTAACGCCGCTGGGCTGGTCTGTACAATATGCCCTGGTTGACCACAGTATAAGCACAGGCCCTTACTGTAGCAGTGTTTGCGTTCTTCAGGTGTCAGGTGAGCTCTTCTCACCTGCATAGGCTCCTCAGGTGAGTCCATAGGATGAGATACATGGGATGAGCGATGAACAGGCGGTGGTGACAGGTCCCTTGCTGATGACTTCTGTAGCTCCCAATGTTTTTTGTCAATAGAAACGGACAACAAAATCAATCCATCCAAGGTGGGTGGCTCGGGGCACTTAGCCAGCTGGTACTTTACCCGGTCACTCAAAGCCTCGATGAAGGCCGCCTTAAGTGCATCATCCCCCCATGACGTCATCGCAGCCAGAGTCCTAAATTCCAGGGACAAGTCTGCCACTGTCCTCCGTCCCTGTGAGAGGTGTAACAGTTTCTTTCTGATATCAGTGGTGGTTTCAGAGTTACAAAAAGTCAGTTTAAAATCCTCCAGGAAATCAGAGTATGAACCAGACAGGAAACTAGGATTTCTGCTCTTGGCCTCTGCCCACCTAAGTGCCTTGCCTCTCAGTAGTCCCACAATTAAAGAGATCTTCATAGAGTCTGTTGGAAAAGATCTCAGAGAGTCTTCAAACGCGAGGCGGAACTGAAGCAAAACCCCAAAACAGTCCTCGAACTCACCAGGGAAGGTCGGACATTGCCGAGGTGGAGCCCGACGGAAGTGGGTGACTTCCGGAGGACCAAGCACTTCCGGTCCGAGTAGAACCATTCCTCCCGAGGCGTGAGCAGGTGGTTCCGTTCCGGACGCCGGAGCGGCGGTTGTCGCTGGAGCGAGGGCTGAAACAGAGGCTGGAAAGGAGAGTCTCTCATGAAGCTGCTGGAGGGCGGTCTCCAAGCGGTGGTAACGCTAGGTGATGATGTTAAGCTGCTCCATAAGGGCGGGAAGCGTCTGCTCCTGCTGTGACATCCGGGTAGCTAGATCGGCGAGTGCAGATTCCGTATTATAGATTATAGATTATGGTCATAAGAGGGTTATTAATACGGCGATGCACAAACAGGAAGTGATTGGTAGTCATTCCACTCCAATCCAGTTGGTGGCGTTAATGTACCGAATCGTTGTTTGCCAAGTGCCATAAAACCACAAATAAGAAGAAGAAGAGAGGTGGGAGCGTTCGTAACAAACTCAAAGCAGTAGTCAAAACATGAAGCATGAAATGGAGTTATCCTAGTGGCTCCAATAAGAGAAAGAAGCTGCTTGCTTTAAAAAAAGCTTTTATTTTCACTTCTGAAAGTGACGTCGTTTTTCTATGTAAACATCAAAAGGAAGCAGAAAGGAAAGACAATGGAAAATGTTTAAAGGGAGGAAAACATGGACCAAAATGGAAAATAGAAAAAAAAACAAAGGCTAAAGCACAGGAGCACTGACAGGAAAAAGAAAGCAGAGCAAATATTGAAAGCGCTCAAAAGGAGGCAAATACAGGAAAAAAGAGTAGGACTAATAAAAAGGGAAAACAACTCATGTCAGAAGAGGGGAGAGTTTCACAAATCCAGTTAAAGATAAGATTGTCGAAAATTTAGTGTAAGGGGTCCCATGTCTGTTTGCCTTGGGCCCCCAAATTGCTAAATCCGCCACTGCATACTATTAGCGCAGTCTGTCTGGCTGCCATATTCGTGTTTTATTGAGTGCACAAACATTTTTTAAATCAATAATGGCTCATTGCATGCTAGTATGTAAATCTAGCTATTAATTATATGACTTGTATGCAAACTTTTGTTGCAAAAGCCATGGATGTTGTTTCCCGCTCGAAGGGATTTTAAACAATAGAAGGTACACATTTGTACCATTTCAACCTTTTGGCGGAATGTCGAACATGACAGAGCTGTTAGCACAGCGCAGGGGAAAAGTATCTTCAAACACCCGTCATGTCAGCCAGATGCGTATTTATCAAGGATCGACTTTTCATTTTCTCCAAGCCTCTTTCAGTAAACAATGCCACCTGTTTGCCACAACGCATCAGGGAGCGTAGGTCGTAGCGGTAATGTGTCACAATCATGTCCTGTTTACAAAAGACGATTTGATGGCGGTTACAAAGAAGGCATGGGGGCGGTCTCTGCGCTGCCGTGGACTTCCGTTTTTCTTGGACATTGTTTGCTTTTTATTGTGATCGAAGCCGCGCTCATTATGGTTTTTTTTTTAACAAGCCACTCCTAAAGGTGGCAGTCACTTACAGCCTCCGTGAACTGTCAGCTGATCCGAGCTGCAGCTCTAACGGAGAGAAGGTCCCAGAGCGCTGCATCGCTCGGTTGTCTTATCTGCTGATTCTGTTTACAAAAGCATAACTTATTGCCGTGTTTACTTTCATTTACAATATATTTGCATGGGATCTTGACCCCTCCTTTGTGCCAAGGCATAATATGCATTCACAAGTCAGGTGTTGTGAGAAATTGTGTTTCCCTGGATTATTCTGTTTCCCTTAAAAACTTATCCAAATCAGAAGCAAATATTTCCAAATTGACATGTCCATTTTGAGGTCTAAAGACCCTCAAATAAAAGATGGTTTAACTGAGTGAGATTACATCCTTTTACATAACTTTCAAAACTGAAACATAAGCCAGCTGGAAAAGAGTGGACCAGAATCTTTTTACTGTACTTTAATTGTTTTTTGGAGGACATATAGTTAAAAAAATACCCACAAGCAACGATGAAATTATGTAATTTTCCCATTAAAGTTTATCATTGTAAAGATAGCTTCAAATGCAACCTCCTGACATGGGAGAACATAATTTTGGTGTTAATGTCCCTCATCTTTGCTTGAACAGTAGGCCTAAACCATATTTTAGATTAACTTATTTACATTTTTAAATTAACAAGCATTTTCTCTCACAAAAATGTATTGTGAAACTTCCTTTTGGGTAATGTAGACACATTGACAATGATAATAAATTATTTTTATTAGATATTGACCTTGGCTGCGCGGCGGTTAGAACTGTTGCCTTGTAGCAAGAAGGTCCTGGGTTCCCTTCCCAGCCTGGGATCTTTCTGCATGGAGTTTGCATGTTCTCCCTGTGCATGCGTGGATTCTCTCCGGGTACTCCGGCTTCCTCCCACAGTCCAAAAACATGACTGTTAGGTTGATTGGTCTGTCCAAATTGTCCTTAGGTGTGTGTGTGTGTGTGTGCGCGTGTGTGTGTGTGTGCGCGCGTGTGTGTGTGTGTCTGTGTGATTGTTTGTCCTGTGTGTCTCTGTGTTGCCCTGCGATGGACTAGCTCTCTGTCCAGGGTGTACCCTGCCTGATTGCCCATTGACCGCTGGCCGCTGGAGATAGGCACCAGCTCCTCTAAGACAACCGGCTAGCAGAGCTTCTGACTGACAGTTTATGTGCAGCAGCAAATCAACTATCCTGATTAACAAGGTTATAAAAGCTCATAAATGAAAAATCACTTTGATGTAGGGCTGCTCGATTATGGCAAAAATAATAATCACGATTAGGTGACTGAAATTGAGATCACGATCATTTAGGATGATTTTTCAATTTATGTTGATTTTATTTGTTTTTATTCAGTCATAAAATTGCTCAGGGCACAATCAGGACAAACATAAGAAACAAGATGATCACTAAAATAACTCCTGATTCCCAGTATAAAAAGACCAATATACTCACAGCTCATAGTCTATGACCCAAGGGCTATAGACCTTGGTTTAACTCATTTAAGTCTAACCAGTACAGACCCAAATGCCAATATCTTACAAATACTGACAGCAAGAATTATACAGTAGCATTTATAACAAATAAATGCAAATAAATTGATGTTCACAAAATGTTGCATAACATTTATTGAGTCATGTCAAGGTGCTGTAGGAGAGTGCACTAGCAACGTGTCCTCAGAGAGATTAGTTATTAGTTATCAGCCTGAGGAACTTATTCTACCTTATTTATAAACTATTTATTTACAAGTCCATCAGTTACTGTAATAATTGTCCCAACCACAGCTGCACCCCCCACCCCCCAACCCGGTCTCACAGCAATCAGGGGCAAGCTGCACGTGTGTTTAGCGCACCACACGCGCACATTTAGCCGTTTTTAGCGGCTCGGGAGTCCGCAGGTGCGGTGTGTGCGTCACTCACTCTGGTTACTCCAACATGGAGCCAGCTCTGAGAGCCGTTTCTGTAGCGACTGACACATCACTACATCATTCCCTTTCCTAATGTCCTGAAGAACGGTCCGGAGCACAGGCGGAGTGTTTAGCTAACCTGCAGGAGATGTCAACGACCGTTATCCAGAAAGTAGCTAAGGGTTACCAGAGATGTTTCTGAGGTGTTCGCCAGGTACTTTTGAGATTTAAAAAGTCAAGAAGGAGGTCTGAAAAGCTGCTAGAAATAGCGTCAAAGTCGCAAAGTTGGCAACACTGTGGAGGAGCGCTTCATTTGCAACTCAGGGCAGCGCAAGTGGGAGGAGCAAATAATCTGCTTGTTTTGTTTTTATAATCGTTCAAAACTCAGATCGTAATCATGATTAAAATTCGATTAATTGAGCAGCCCTACTTTGATGTGTGGGGGAACTTTTCCAGGCCCTCTTTAGCAGGGTGGGACTGGGAGGAGAGTGCTGTAGTCTTTTAGCTGGAAGCTAACCGGAGCCTGGGGCTAACATCACCACCCGGTGGAACATTAGCGACATGAAGGTGGGTTGGTTCACCGGCACGTGTCGGAGTCAGCCCAGTTATTATCAGCTGCTTAACGACACCGAGCGGACTCACGTTTACGTTTGAAAGCAGCGCTGATTCGAGAAACATCAGCACAAAGTGCGTTCATTGCTCTGAGCCAGCATGACGAACAAGGGAACAGCGCCGCTAATGTTCAGGTATTGCTTTCCATCCTAAGGGTCAACATAGAGGCGGGCGTATTACGTGAACTGACCCATCGAATTGGCCGCATATCAGAAGGGCTACATTTGATTGGTCAAATGATACTTCCGCGTAAAAAAAACAGCTGGTTTACAAAAAGTTGATGTATGGCACGGATGGAAATGTTGAACCAAACATTTATCGCCGTTTTTGACGTGCTTTGCGATGGGCCTATCGCACGTCCTGTTATCCCGATGATGATAATTTTTCGATATATTGTACAGCCCTAAACTTAAGCTTCATTAGTTTGACATTGGTGTTTAACAATAGTCCCGGCAGCATGGGCGGGCACTGTGGTGGCAGAGCCTCAGTAATTAAAGTAATAATGGTTGTTTTCTAATGTTTGAAACAGGTATCCAACTCACTCAGACTACATCCAGGTCATCAAAGCACTGATTGTGAAGTCTCCTTTCTTAAGAGATGTACATGGGAATGGTTATGTGAGTTCCTTCACTTTTTGGTATATTTTAAAGATTATATTAATATAAAGTGAGCATAATTGACTAATTATATCCATTTGAAACAACTAGCATACCTGGCACAGCCAACTCAAGAAAAAGTTCAAAGCAGAATGGGCTCCCCCAATCAGCAATGAGGAAGTGAAATGGGTCAAAGAAAAGTTTGGACACGCACGGCAACATAAGACCACAGATGACTCCCCCAGTCCATGTCCGAAGAGACTGAAGCCCTCTCTCGTAAGTCCTCACAACCTCAGCCTCTAAAGCCGAGTTTATGCTTCTGCATCAGCTCCACAACGGAGAGACGCACACACATTGACAGAGACATTTTGCTCTGGGAAGTGTTGAAAAGCAATGCCCCAACAAGACTACAGGGCCTAGCGCTTTTCTGTGGTATCCTGTCATGTTTATGGTATAAGATAGTGCATTTACTATTGTGTTTATATTGGGTTTTTTATTTTTATTTTTTGTATTTGAGAGACTTTTTAACACAGACAAATTTGTCCCTCATTCTCCTCCACCTCTTCGTGCGGTCACTACCTCTAAACACGCGTTTCCCGTCATTTCTCCCGCTTATCTTTTTACTACTCCAGTCATGGGTGAATAAAAAGCTCACATTTTTAGAAATTTTCTTCAAGGTATTCTTCAAGCTGCTCCATGTCTGCCGCTAGATATCTTCGGCTCTCTTTATGTTTTTGAGGGCGCATATTTCCGATGTTGGCGAAAGCGGAGTTCTGAAAAGCTTGTGTTCTTTGTCTCGTTCAACGGATGTTTAGAAAAGTGGGCTCAACCCCGTCCATCCTTGCAAGCCACCTGGAGAACCCCACAAGGACAGATAATGGCATTGCTTGTCTGTACCGATGCAGAAGTAGGGTTAGACATCGAGCATCGTTTGGAACCGGTTCCAACTGTTAGTTTTTCCCGGAATTGTTCAAAAAAAATTTTTATTTTGATTCCTAGTTTCGATTCCTAGAATGCCGACCAGAAGAGGAATCCGGGGCCGATCTCTGTGAAAAATAAACGCGATCTGCAAATTGTGATCAACACTTTTCAGAGCTGATCACACCAGCTGTCTGTGTGCAGCACGAGTCCCCCCTCCCCCCACCCGGCGCGCAGCGGCCAAATATAAACAAACGCGTCTGCTGAACTATTGCTCCGCAATGTAAACTTTAACTCCTGCAGCGTAGAGGAAACTTGTTAAAATGCATCAACACAGTGGATTTACTAGAATTCCATTTTTGGTTCTTTTTAATACACAGGAAAGGTTTCTCTTTACCTTGCTGACAGTTTTGTTTGCCGACTGGAAAACATCTTCAGAGCTGACGCTGATGGTGGCGTCCCAAAAAAAGGATTTACTAGAAGCTTTAAAGAACAAACTGTGGATGTGTTATATTCCAGCTAGTTCAGGCAGGAATAGGAAAAACAGGCAGCATAGACTCGAGTCTCAGAACGCCATCATCCTTTATTCTAATCCTTTCTTCTTTCCATCGCAAACACCACGTTGCCACCTTTCGGTCAGATACAGGAACTACATCTAAGAACACAACATATTGCCCCCTTGTTTAGAAAGATCTCAGGGTAACAGAAGAAATGCAGTTATAACAGAACTCATCAGAATTAGCTTTCCAGACACATTCCAACCTGTCAGGGTACTCGAATAACTTGACTGAACACCCACGGCTTATATACTTTTCTCATTCTTACTGCTTAAGCCTTTGAAAAACAAATATAGTCCCAAATGTTTAACAAAACTTCTATGTCATACATGACAACCACCTTTTTTCACTTGCTGTAACACTTATGCATTAAGACCAGAGCAATACAATAACACAGCCTTTTTTCATATTTTTTTCTTTTTTTTAACATTTATCCCAACTTCCCCCCAAAGGCCATAGATTAACATTCAATGTTCAAAGTCCTCCAGCCAAGCTGGTTTCTTTCTAATCCTCGCAGGCCTCTGTGGACCTACTGGTTGCTGTTGTTGTTGTATGGGGTCAGGCGAGCACAGAGTTGGCTCTGATGTTGCCAGGATTAGAGACAGATGAGAAGCATTCCATGTACGGCCATCCTCTAGGACATACGAATGTGAACCCACTCTCTGTATAACTCTGGTTGGATCCTGAAACTTGGACAAGCCTTTCTTCACATGAAACGGTTTCCGTACTCTCACCAAGCTGCCTTCCTTGATCTTTGGCACTCTTGCACCGCATTTTGCATCTGCGTACTTCTTTGCAGCTTGCTGTTTCTCGCAGACCCAGGAGCGTAACTCCTTGTTAGCTTGGGATGTCAGTGATGGTACCGATCCTACATTCACTTTAGTACGTATTTTCCTTCCAAACATCAGTTCGTAAGGCGACAGTCCAGTGGTACTGTGTGGGGTTGCGCGGTATGCCAGCAGAAAGTTAGTAACAAAATCCTTCCAGGGTTTCTGTTCCTGCCTCGCTGTGAAGACTGTCTCTTTAAGAACGTGGTTCCAGCGTTCAACAGCTCCATTAGCTTGGGGGTAGTACAAAGACACCTTCCTGTGCACAATGTTCCTCACCAAAAGAAAATCTGCAAATTCCTTTGAGGTGAATTGTGTTCCGTTATCACTTACAATCTCAGTCGGATTCCCAAATCGAGAGAAGATTGAAGTCAGGAAGGCTGTGACTGCAGCAGTGGTGACAGTTGGCATGAAGGCAACCTCTGGCCATTTGGTGTAGTAGTCAGTTAGAGTTACAGCATATCTAATGGACCAACCACATCAATGCCCACTTTTTGCCAGGGCACATCAGGTAATGGGACCGGCTGTAGTGGTGCTGGTACGTTCTTGCAGTTTTATCATGTGATCTGCACGTAGTACATGTACTGATAAACTCCTCGACGCAACTGTCCATCCCTGGCCACCAGTACAGATCTCTCAGTCTTTGTTTAGTGCGAACCACACCTTGGTGTGTCTCATGTGCCAAGGTAACCAGTTGGTATCGCAGCGCAACTGGAACAATCAACCTGTGGGGCCCTCTGAACACTTTCACATCTTGCACTGACAGTTCATCTCAGACAGCAAAGTAGGCTTTCACCACTGGAGGCAGGGACTTAGCTGTTTTGGGCCAACCC
This sequence comes from Nothobranchius kuhntae, assembly GCA_006942095.1. Taxonomy (NCBI): domain Eukaryota; kingdom Metazoa; phylum Chordata; class Actinopteri; order Cyprinodontiformes; family Nothobranchiidae; genus Nothobranchius; species Nothobranchius kuhntae. The sequence goes on from SSNQ01034162.1 coordinate 124,981, forward strand.
CCTTTTACCTGTGCACGTAAAGCATCTAGTTCTGGACATGCCCCACTTGCTGCATCGAAATCAGATACAGACAGAGCTCGCAAGTCTGTTTCCAAAAGTGCCACCATGTCAGGTTCTGTGATGTCTTCGGCCTTAGCATCTAAAGGTAGAGGCAAGCGTGACAACCCATCCGCCGTATGGTTGTGTACACCTGCCCGATAAATGACATTGTATGAGAAGCATAACAATCTGGCAGACCACCTAGCAATGCGCATACCTGCACGGCCTAAACCTTTAGTGGCCAGCAAGGTGGTAAGTGCCTGATGATCTGTGCGAAGCGTGAACCTGGTACCCCACAGAAATGTTCTCATTTTCTCCACTGCCCAGACACACGCCAGTGCTTCTTTTTCCACAACTGAATACTTCCGCTCAGCCATGCTTAATGTGCTTGAGGCAAAAGCAACTGTCTTTTCTGTGCCATCCGGATGCACTTGAGTCAAGACGGCTCCCAACCCATAGTCAGACGCATCTGTAGAAACCATTGTAGGCAGGCTGGGGTCAAAGACTGTCAGAGCGGCACTGTTTACAATGCCTGATTTCACCTTTTCAAAGCTCAGCTCAGCAGCCTCAGTCCAATGAAATGTATCATTCCGCAAACATTCCCTCATGGGCTCCACCAAAGTAGCATAGTTGTCCACAAACTTTGCGTACCAGGAGGTGAGTCCCAGAAATGAACGCAGAGTAGGTGCATCACTAGGCGCCGGGGCCTCAGTGATGGCCTTGATGTGTTCCCTATCTGGAAGCAGACCCTGAGCAGAGATTACATGCCCCAGGAACCGTAAGCTGGTCTGGTTAAACTGGCACTTTTCCACATTAAGTTGCAGTCCTGCTTCCTTGAGAGCAGCAAGAACAGCTTGTAAGTTGCAGTCATGGTCCTTCCTGTCTGCACCATAAACAATAATGTCATCCAGATAGTTCTGAACACCTGTGAGACCTTTGAGTACAATGGACATCATTCTGGAGAATGTGGCTGGCGCTGAACATAGACCATATGGAACCCGCTTAAATCTGAACAGTCCCTCGTGTGTTATGAAAGCGGTCATGTCCCAGCTCACCTCTGCAAGTAGTACTTGATGATATGCGTTGGCCAAATCTATTGTGGAAAACACTCTTGCACCTCTCATTTCAGCGAATAGGTCGTCCATATGAGGAAGTGGGTAACCATCCATCACTATAGCCTTATTTGGTTCACGTAAGTCCACACACATCCTCACTGTTCCATTTTTCTTCTGTGTGACAACAATAGGGGACACCCATTGGGATGCTTCTATCCTCTCTATAACATCCAGGTTCAAAAGTCTGTCGATCTCTGCAGAAACAGCTTGTTTAACGGACAGAGGAAGCCGGCGTAGTTTTTGCCAAACTGGTGTGACTCTTTCACTTTAAGGTGGTGAATGAACCCTTTGGCCAGACCTATTTTATCTTCAGCTGCAGGTTTAGCTCTGATTACCTCAACTGTGCCTGGTGTTTCTGGAATGCTCACTGCATCTTTATCAATAGTCAGCCTCAGTGCTCTGAATAAGTCCCTGCCCAAAAGCGCTGTGCCAGTTTTAACTACATACAGCTCGGCTTGAGCTGCACCTGAGCCATGTTGGACTGGAGCAGTCGAACAGCCCAAAACTGGAACGTGATCTTTGGAATAAGTCACTAACCTTTTTGGAGGTTCGCTCAGTGGCACATGCTGGAAGTAGTTTTCATACAGCTGCTCAGGAATGATGGACACTGCAGAACCTGTATCTACCACAAGTTCCACTTGACATGTTGTTGGTTGTGCAGTCAGGGACACATCACAACAGATTTTGTCCTCCTCTTGTCCATTATGAATCGTCTGCACTGTATTTAACACCAGTACAACCATCTCTCCCACATCAGCTGTGTTTTTTTTAATTTACATACACGAGCAAAATGTCCTTTTTTGTTGCAATTTCTGCATGTCACCTTTAGCGCAGGACATTCTGGTGCATCAGCAAGCTGTGTAGCAGCACCACATCTGTAACAAGCTCTCTCTTGTTTTCTAGTGGTTTTGTATTCCTCTGAGCGAGCATTTTTATTTCTTGCCTTGAATGGACGTTTTGGTTTCACTTTCACTTCCTGTACAGCTGCGGCTTCTGTCGTCGCTGAAAGAGTCTGCGCGTGGCCAGTGGCCGCCTCCACTTGACATGCTAATTTCAGTACTGTGTTGAGGGTAGGGTTAGCATCTGTCTGGACCAAAAGCCTCTCACGGACTCTAGGGCAACTTGCATGCTCAATCAGCTGGTCACGTATCATTTCATCTGTGTTTGCAGCAAATCCGCACGTTGCTGCTAGCTCTCGCGGCACACCCACATATTCCATTATGTTTTCATGTGGCTTCTGCGCTCGTTGTCTGAATTTGTGTCTTTCCAACACAACATTTATAGCTGGATTAAAGTGTGCCCACAGAGCCTGTACAGCTGCATCATAAGTAGTACCTGCCTCTGCAAATGAGTAGAATACTCTCTGCCCTTCTGTGCCCAAGCTGTGTAGAAGAAGCGCGCGCTTACGCACGTCGGGCCAGTCATCTCCCTCCGCATGGATAGCAAGCAGGTAGTTCTCGAACATTTTCATCCACATGTTGAACGGAATTCCTGGTTGTCCCGGGCAGGGCGGAAACAGAGCAGGAAGCGGCACCCCCGCCGTCGCCATCCTCGTCGCCAATTTGTTACATTCCAGATAGTTCAGGCAGAAATAGGAAAAACAGGCAGCGTAGACTCGAGTCTCAGAACGCCATCATCCTTTATTCTACTCCTTTCTTCTTCACATCGCAAACACCACAGTGCCACCTTTCGGTCAGATACAGGAACTACATCTAAGAACGCAACAGGATGGTGTGAGGTGAGTTTGTTTCACTGCAGAAATAAAAACACACATGGAGCATCAGCAGTCAGACACATGAGTGTCAGAAGGCTGAACAATAACCTGTAGAATAATTAAAGTCATCATGCTAGAGAAGCTTCTCTGTGGTGGACCACACCAGCTTCTGTCACAATAAATAATAATAATAATAATAATAATAATAATAATAATAATAAATCACACACAAAGTTGTGAACATTTTAATTTCCTTTCTGAACTATTTCTGTTGAGTTTTAATGTTTAAATCAGTTAGCTTGTTACTGACAGCAGCTGCGTTTAAGTTTCACTTCCTGTTGTGACTGAATGCTGCTGCAGCATGGAGGTGTAGTTCTCCGTCATCCTGGACATGATCATCCTGAGAGTTTTAGCTGAAGACAGCTGGACATTTCTGGATATGTTGGAGACATTTAGCCTCTCATCCCAGAGGCTTCTTCCAGACTTTGNATCACACACAAAGTTGTGAACATTTTAATTTCCTTTCTGAACTATTTCTGTTGAGTTTTAATGTTTAAATCAGTTAGATTGTTACTGACAGCAGCTGCGTTTAAGTTTCACTTCCTGTTGTGACTGAATGCTGCTGCAGCATGGAGGTGTAGTTCTCAGTCATCCTGGACATGATCATCCTGAGAGTTTTAGCTGAAGACAGCTGGACGTTTCTGGATGTGTTGGAGACATTTAGCCTCTCATCCCAGAGGCTTCTTCCAGACTTTGGTTGTGGTCAGAAACAAACACACTGGTTGTGCTGCAAGTCTTTTTCTTTTTTTCTCCAAAACATGTTTTTGTCTAAATGATGGAGAAGTTGTTGTTAATAGAGTTAAAATTCATGTTGAAGTTAAGATTATTTCATCTAGTAGGACCTGTGGTTAACTGGCTCATGTAAAGCATGTCAGGTCTTGAAAGAATCGGAATTGGGAATCCATAGGAACCAGAATCAAAACGAGAAATTGGAATCGGAATTGTTCAAAATCAAACGATGCCCAACCATATGCAGAAGCATAAACTAGGCTTAGGAGCTACGCAAAAATAGCCAATGTCTTATTGTGTTCACTGTAAAAGCTAAAAGTACACATTAGTTAAAAGAAACATGCAAACCTATTGACTTGAAATAACAGTAATATTCAACAGCAATTTCCCATTTGAATTGACAAAACAATCAGCTCAGCTTGCAATTCCCATTCTGCATTTTTTCAAGGCATTCAGTGTGCACATTACTTCAACTTACTTTAACTTATCAGATTTTGCACGTGACTTGTAACACTGATATCTGCTTTGACAAAGGAATCGTGCTTTGTGGGGGAAGATGCAACCTCCATTGAAGCTCATATCAAGGTTGTCCTGGATCAACACAGAAAGCTAAATCCAGACACAACAGTGGTGAAAGACAGCATGTCGAAAACCTTTGCATGGAGATGTCGAGAAATAGCAGAAGGAATGTCGACAGTGGACCTCTTAAAGAGATCCATTCCTGGGGACATCTTCAGGGGTAATAATTGTTAAGATGATTGGGAGCACAGCTAATGATTTTTTTTATTTTCAGGAAATCTGTATTCTGGGTTCATTGATTGCTTAATGTTTTCAAAATCTTGAGACTTTTTATTCAGGGTTAAAGCACTTAAAGGATTTTCCACCAAAATTTTTATCTGTTGACATATTTGCCAGAGTTAGATAAGTGGGAACAAAAAAAATGTTTTAACCAGCCCAGTCATTCTCCTGACCCAGCTGTTTGGTGGGATTATTTAAATACTTTTGCCTATTTTGCTTTTATTTATTTCCAGTTGTGTGATGAGCTTGATGCTATACATCCATCTCAAGACAACATATGCTGCCGCCTTAGCGACAACTTCACTGGGGTTCTTCAAAATCTTCTTAAAATGACTAAGGATTTGCCACTGAATAAAGTCTACATGGAGGCAAGAGAGAATGCACTGGCTGAGGACCTTACGGGTGCTAATTCCCTGCCGTTGTAGTGTGTTTCTGATGGTGACCTTTGTTACTGTGGTCCCAGCTCTCTGCAGGTCATTCACCAGGTCCCCCCGTGTGGTTCTGGGATTCTTGCTCACCGTTCTCATGATCATTTTGACCCCACGGGATGAGATCTTCCGTGGAGCCCCAGATCGAGGGAGATTATCAGTGGTCTTGTATGTCTTCCATTTTCTGATAATTGCTCCCACAGTTGATTTTTTCACACCAAGCTGCTTGCCTATGGTAGATTCACTCTTCTCAGTCTGGTGCAGGTCTACAATTCTTTTCCTGGTGTCCTTCGAAAGCTCTTTGGTCTTGGCCATAGTGGAGTTTGGAGTCTGACTGTTTGAGGCTGTGGAAAGGTGTCTTTTATACAGATAATGAGTTCAAACAGGTGCCATTAATACAGGTAACGAGTGGAGGACAGAAAAGCTTCTTAAAGAAGACGTTACAGTTCTGTGAGAGCCAGAGATTTTCCTTGTTTGAAGTGACCAAATACTTATTTTCCACCCTGATTTACAAATAAATTCTTTAAAAATCCTGCCATGTGAATTCATGGATTTTTTGAGTCCATACCCAACCATTCGAATGGACAAGAATTGGGCAACTGCCCTCTCAAGACAATGTCACTGCGTTGTACATAGTTCAAGAAGACACTTATATTTCTTCAGCACTGCATTGTCAACATAGTAGAACAGGGACACAAACCCCTGCCAGTAAGGGTCACTAGAGTACTTAACCAACTGTACTAAATATGCCTGCACTCCACAAGTGTTCAAAATGTTCAAAAAGAACATTTACTCTAAGGAAGTTGATTACTCATGTTGGGTTAGTACATGCACATGAGCCTCATTTCAGCATCACTTGTGGAATAAATGATTGCCAGGCAGCCTTTTCCAAATATCATTCTTTTCGGCACCATGCATATCGCAAACACACATCTTCTATTTTGAATTTCCTTGAGGTAGTTGAAGAACGTTTTGAAAAACATACACACACAGAGGTTGAGGACGCACACACAGCTCAGCAGTCCACACCACCTACTATGGACAATTTGCTTGATAATTTAAGAGATCATTTGTTTAGCTTTATTCTCAAATGTACTGAAAAAAATAACCTTCCACTCTCTGTTCAGCAAGACATCGTTGATGATCTTTATTTTCTTTTATGTTTTTTTTTTCAAGAAAACTATGACTCGTTTGTTATCATTTGGATAAAAATGGTTTCCCTCTCAGTGATTGTCCAGAACTTGAGCAGGTTTTGTCTACTTCCGACTTTTTTCAGAAAGCAAGTGATTCAATTTGTTCACCATTCATGATTAAAGAACACTGCAAATCAAAAATGAACATGACAGTACCCATCAGTTACATAGTAGGAGACAATTCTGGAGAGAAAATTGGTAGTTATTCTTATGTTCCAGTCACACAGGTACTAAAAAAGTACTGTCAGGTGGAGGATGTGTGGGAACAAATTGTTCTGGATAACCACAGAAATCAAGATGATGATGTTTTGACTGATTACAGAGATGGCATGTATTTTAAAGACCACTCATTTTTCAAAGATCACCCTCAAGCTCTAAGACTTCATTCTTATAAAGATGAATTTGAAATTGTGAATCCACTTGGTCCAAAACGAAGTAAATGCAAAATCTGTGCCTTTTATTATACCGTAGGAAACATAAGTGCAAAACATTGTTCAAAGTTGAGTCACATTCTTTTAGCCTTACTGGTTTGTTATTCACACTTAAAAGTGTGGGCTTGAAACTATACTTCAACCCTTGATAACTGACCTGAAAATGCTATCCACAGAGGGTTTCACAATCTGTGTGGATGAAGTAGAGCACACAATTCATGCTGCTCTCGCTACCATTTCATGCGACAACCTCTCTGCTCACATAATTGGGCGTTTTTCAATGTCTTTCAATGCGGGTCGAATATGTCGATTTTGTAGGCCTCATACTCAGACATACAACAACACTTTTGTGAGGACCATTTTGTTCTTAGAACAACCGAAGTACATAAATACCACTTAGACTGTGTGGAAAATGACCCAGAGCTTACTGCTTTGTATGGTGTGTATGGTAAGTGTACATTTAATGCACTCCTGTACTTTGATGTGACCAAGTCTCTGAGTCTTCCCCCAGATGTAATGCACGACTTGCCGGAGGGAGTTATTCCTTTGGTTATGAAGTTGGTCATTTGTAAAGCTCACAAAGAAAAGCACACAACCATACACAAGATCAATGATGAGCTGAAAAATGTCACCTTTGGGAAGAATGACAAGCCAAACAGACCAGTGCCACTNACTAATATATATATATATATATATATATATATATATATATATATATATATATATACATATACATATATATACACCCTAACCCTGCCTTCCCGTTCCTCATTCGCTGGATTTAGTTATCGTTCATCCAACAATAGAATGTAATTTTTTTCCTCATCGAACTGTGTACATTCTGGTTCTGCATGTCTTGGGTTAGTCACCTTTCCCATACCATGACAAGCACTTCCAAATGATGGAGCTGTGATCTTCTTCATGATAATCTTTAAAAACGTTCACAAACGTCACTATTAGTTTGTAATCAGTTCACCACATTGTTGCTAAAGAACAACTATCAGTGAAAAGCCAACCCTGATTTGAACTTTTTCTAATGTCTGCTTTAAATAAATGAGTTTTGGGTCCCTTACAGAACCTTTGGGACACTCACTCACCTACTCACTTCTGCAATAAAAAACACCTGTTCTATCAAGTCCTTTGAATTGTTGATAGTTCTGAAAATGCAGCAGACTCTATGGAGGACAGGAAACAAGGTGAGAGGAGGAAAAGTAAAAAAAAGAAAAAAGCTGTGTTGGAGTGTTTGCTGGTGTAGCAGCTAAAAACTGGGGGAGGGTTGGGTAAACAGGCATTAATTAAGAGCAGAATATTCTCTTTCATTGCAGATTTAATGCCGCAAAGGATACTTCAGAAGCTTTTTTTTTTCGTTCTCTACACCCAAAGCTAATTTTCAAACACGTCAGCCACTCTCCACTGCCACTGTAAAGCAGTGTACAGTCATTGTATGTGTGTGTATTTGTGTGTGTGTACAGACGTGTAATTTCTTCCTTGTGTGTTGCAAAGGCCTTGGGCATCTTTAACGCCAATTAAGAAGAGGGGCAGAGGAACCAACCTCAAGCTGAACTAGCGAACGCTGACGAGGAGGAACTGAGGAAGAAACAAGACAGGAAGGAGGGACAAATCTGCATTCCATATCTGGGTTACATTATTATCATTATCACTGGTTATACAACCAAATGACTAATTTAGCTCTTCTGTGTCTTTAATTAGTTGTAGTTTACTGTCAGCCTTAACTTTTGCACCCGTTCATTCAGTTTTTTCTGTAAAATTCATTGATTCATTTTAGAATGATTTAGAATTCAAGATAAAATGGAAATTATAGTTTGTTCAATGTGGAGCGTGACCCAGTGGAATCAGAGTTGTAGGCAGACTTTGGTGACCCCCTGGTACTGATCTTTATCTAAACCTACCGTTTTTTTAACCAGTACTTTGTGCATCTTAACTAGTAAAATGCAAAGTCCAAATATGGCAAATGAACAGTAGGTTTTTTTTGCATATTTTTCGAGAAATGGGCAAATTATTAAGACATATTTCTAATCAGACGTTTGAATGTTCAAGCCCCGCTCAGTTTGTCGCAGCTTGTGCAAATTATATTCATATGAAAAAAGGTAGATTTAAGTGATATAGAAAAATGTCTTACTGGTCTTACTTTATGCATGCATAAAATGGGGCATGCATACACACATGTGCACCCCCAGAAAAGTTGGATTTCTCATAATAAAAAATAAAAAAACATTTGCCATCTCTCTAGTGTTGAACACTAATGCACACAGAGCAAACACTGTTGGTGGAGGGAAGACAAACCAGTGGTTGAACATCAACTGCCCCAGCTTTATCTGCCGAGATGATCGTGATGAAACAGAGTGTGAGCATAGAGAGAAGTACACAGAGCATAGTAGTGAGGGAAAGGGAAGTGATGCTCTGCTGCAGATATGCTCTCTAGAGTGGAATCTTCAAGAGTTTCATGAAGCTTGATGCCCCTTTTCTGGTAGAGCTTGATTCCAAGATGAATCAGGCTCTCATCCTGAGAGGACATTCCCAAAAAACCCACCCAGTACCTCTTCACCCTATCTTTAAATCCTGCTTCACACAGAGTGTAGAACAGATGTGTTCCAGTTTTTGTACAGCTTCCACAAAGATAAAAAACCACAGAGTCTAATCAGAACATCCACACCATTTGCGGTGCAGCGCGGATCTGGATGCAGAGCTCCGGACAGTGGGGTCTATTTTTTCCAGACGCCACATGCAGATTGTCATGAAGAAATTATGAGAGCCAGAGAGGAAGTGAGAAGCATTTCAGCAAGGTGCATCCAATTTATTTCAAAATAAAACCTGTCACATTATTTGCCAGCTTTGTTTGAAAAATAATGAAGGGATATCAGGCCACAAGTAATTTTTACAGGTACAGCCATATAGAAAGTGGACCGCATCAGTAACGCACTCGGTGTGAACGACTCTTTAGGCTGGGCACAGCGATCCTGAGAAGGAAGCTTACTTCGGCAATCTGCTTTCCCAATCTTCTTCCTATGGCACAAAGGCCTTAGATGAGGGCTGGGACCCCAATTCTTCACCTAATTCATTTACCTAGATCATTCATTCTTCATCACACCAGATCCGCCTCAGTCATGAACAAGATCCCTCACTTGCGGTAGGATCTTTCACCTGACCAATTTTTATTTTGTTTTACTCTTAGTGTTGATTTGCACTAACAAGATGTTTTAACTCACAGAGACGGCAGTTCTCCTGTTGTATAAGCAGAGCACGCCAGGAATCAGCTTGTAGTGAGCGCACACATTGTTTGCCAGTCCAGCAGTGCGGGGCATTTTGGGAAACGCCTTTCAAAGGTGGAACAGTCCGGCTCCCGAGCCGAGAACCCTGAACTAACACCGGTGCGCAAAGGTGCGAGTTTCAGTGAGGAATAAGAGATAGGAGAGGGAGGGGAAGAGTGGCTAAACAGCGAGTGCATCAGAGGGACTGGACTGTGGGAAAGTCCTCATTATAAAAAGTGTACACCCACTCTCCCACAGGTGAGACGCAACGCCCATTCTGGTGTCTGTCATTCTGTTCAAACACTGCAAATCACAATTTTATTTTATTCATCAGGACTATAAATGTATTTTTTACTCAGTAACAGGCATAATTTAAACAGTAGCAAAGTACAGTGCTTTAAAAATACTTATTCAAGTAAAAGACTTTAAAAACGACTTAAAAAGTATAAAAACACAAAAAAGCTACTCAGTTACAGTGGTGCGAGTAAATGTAATTCATTACTTTCCACCTCTGATGGTTAAGTACTGAGTGAGCAATGATTAGTTCCTGCTCTGTTCCAGGGATTCCCAAAGTCTGGTGCGCGCACCCCCGGGGGTGCGCGAGCTTCCGCTAGGGGGTGCGCGAGGTGAAAAGTGTAATGGCTGCGGAGCTCAGAGAAGTCTGTCAAAAGTCACCATTAGCGTAGCCAGAAACTCATTTGTGGTTGGGCCTAAGAAAATGTAAGTGGGCCCAATAAACGTAATTGAAAACAAGTATATTTTGCTTGTGTGTGTGTGTGTGTGTGTGTGTGTGTGTGTGTGTGTCCTCCGCACATGCCCTAGCCCAGGGGTCGGCAATCCGCGGCTCTGGAGCCGCATGCGGCTCTTCCATCCATCTGATGCGGCTCTCTGTGCTTGTAAAATAATGAATGGATATTTAAATAAAAAGCTTTATATTTTACTGCATTAATTTTACATCTGTATGCCAATTCTAAATGTAAAGATTGTCTGCGTAAACCTGAACAGGTCCATCCCGGTCTACTGTGTGACCGGGTTGACGCGTCTTGCTTGTGCATAATCATATGCGCTTTATGAGCTGAAGACGATGTGAGATTCTGGGATTCTCCTCAGACGCCACATTGGAGACAGGAACAAGCACAATTCAGCCAAAGTTTCATCATCAGGGAACATTTTCTAAGTGACAAGTCTCTCTGAGAGACCGGGTTTGGAAAACACTTGCTTCAGTGGAAGGAATCTTCTCGCATGCGCTCTGGTTCTGCGATGCGCTCCAAGCCCCTCTCCACAACTTCAGCTCACTGTGCACCTTATGTACGCGCTGACTGAGCGGTGTCCAGCTCAGATGTTCAGAAGGAAATCATTTCTTGAGTGATTTAGCTACATCTGTGATGTGCAAAACGAATAGTGTCAGTTCGTCTGCATGCGTCGGGGTAATTCTTTCTATTCTTTCTCCGTCAAAATAAACGGTCAAATACGGGAACTATCCGGTCAACACAAGCCCTGCTTTTAACTGTTCTGTTTTATTGTGAAAATTGTTGCAAAGAGATAAAATTTAACTTGATTAACACCAGAGCCAGGCGCACTGCGCCGTTGTCTCCGTCATTGTAAATGAGGGAAAAACAAAATGATCGGATCCTTTTCTGACCTCCCCCACCTACAAAGTTTACAACAATCAAACGTGACAGAGCCTGGATTTGTATTCTGAACAGTCTAAACATGTTTTAAAAAGAAACGTATGACAAAAGTGGCACCTGCTCAGTAAAACCACCAACAGGGTGAAAAATATCAAAATATTGTAGGCAGAGACGGGCTACAACTTCTGGATCCATTTTATATTAATCGTTTTATTGATTATCGTCTTATGAAACTTATCGTCTTATTGACGTACACGAGCGACCGGTGTTGTGCCATAAATCGACTCGCTGCCAAAAAATGATTAGCCACCGCGGGATCGCGCACAGTTAGTTAATTGCATTTCTAGACGAAATTCCCCAGGATTTCGCCCTAAAACTCAGCATATCTAGCAATATGGACATTCAGAAAACAGAGATAACCTCTTCCGGTACTTAAACAGATGTTTATCGCGGATATTAGTTTTTCCAGTTCGGAAGTTGTTTGAAGTGTTGCTATTTGTCTTAAACGTTCACAATGAGGATATATTAATCCTTTTTGCAATATTTGCGATTGAAAGATGGTTTGTGGTAAGAACTGGCTTTCTTTATGTTACAGTCTTGATACTAAAAAATAAATAAACAATGTAAAATGGCACCCTGTATTGAATGTAAACTTCGTATAAATGTAAATAAACAATTCTCCAGCGATTTGACTTTTTTCCCCCTTCCTTTCTTTAGTCCACTTGACATGGAGCCACAGTTAACTAGTTTGGGGCACATTTTTACTTGAAAAATAGTATTTAAACTGATCAAGCTTTGGCTTTAATGACACTGTAGGTTACTATCTGTACATTACGTTGCTCTATTTAAAAGTAACAAGATAAAAGTACTTCAGCACATAAAATTAAGATTGTCACTTGCCAAATAGAGAATACACCCTCCTGTTTACCTAGAAGAAACGCCTCAAAATATCTTTAAATTCTTTATTGATGATTTAATTGTAGACAACTAAAATGGCATTTTACTTGCCAAAAAGTGATTAAATCGCTCACATTTTCATGGAGTCTAAAATTGACCAAATAAGGGTTTTATGTATTATCTGTTGATGTTACTGTACTCATACTGCCTACTGTATCATCATAAACACCCCAAAAATGGCAACAAAAAAAAAAAAAAGATAATCTCCCTTGCCAAAAATTGATTACAGTGTCCTGGTCACCTGTAAAAGGGTTAAATTTTAGGGATGAGCCGTACGGATAAAGCATTTTTGACGAGTACGAGGATGAAACGAGTAAAACAAGTCAATATCTGTAATCGTGCTGAAGGAAAATCCTCATTGGGTAACTGACTGTCTTCACGCTCTGTGATTGGCCAGTCACATAGAGCGCCCGCCCCTCCCTACACACAAAACTGCAGCCGGCTCAGTCCGTCCAGCTCATCCACGCACTAGTGATGGGAATTCCGGCTCTTTTTAGAGAGCCGGTTCTTTTGGCTCAGCTCACCAAAAAGAGCTGGCTCTTTCGGCTCCCAAGTGGCTCCTCAGATTTTCTGTTGGGTAGAGTACATTTATAACCAAAATAATGCTAAACTATATGTAAAATTATTTACTAATGTAAAAAAATGCTATATGTCAAATATTTATCATTTCTATGGATTTAATAACTGAACACTTTAAGAAATCTCCACTTTCCGAGTGCTGGCGCTCTCCTCCCTCTCGCTCGCCTTTTTCCTCCTCCTCATTCCCTCTCGTCTCCCTCCTCCCACATGTGCTCTGCTGTGTGTCTGAGTCTGATCCTCCCTCTTCCCCGCCCCTACTGCTCTGTGTGTGGACAGTCTGGACACACAGTTACACATGTTGACCAATCGCCTGTAGCTTTCACCAAGGCAGGGGGGGAGGGGGGACAGGAGGGGACGGCTCCCAATGACGAGCCGGCTCCTGTCGTTCACTTCAAAGAGCCGGCTCTTAGAGCCGGTTCGTTCGCGACCGACACATCACTACCACGCACACACACACAGACAGTAACAGATCTCACTGTGATTGCTTCACTGTTTCTCACGTTTCTTCAGTTTTCCCTAGGTTTTCTTCAGCTCGCCTCTTTTTCGGCTGAATATTTAAAGTTACATGGTGCATTTGACAAGACAGAGCTGACGTGCTGTTGTCACTACCTCCGCTCCGGTCGGGTTTTTTATTTTTTTGAACTCCCTCTCTCTCCCTCTCTATTGCTCTCTCTCACACACACACACACACACGCACGCGCACACACACGCACACACACACACACACACACACATTAATCAACATTGTTTTGTTTAACTTTGTGTGGGAAAATGCCAAGAACGTTAAGAAAAAAATCAGTTAAATCAAATTAAAATAAAAAAATATAGAAAGTTGTGTCTGGTTCTAGCATTTCATATTTCCTAGTTCCTACTGCATGAGTTCAGATGTATTAATCCATGCACTCAAATATTAATGTTCTGATTTTATTGAAAAACTTGTTCTGTAACAGTTTCTTTACTATTGTGATCAAAAATGTTTAATCTCAATTCTGAGGCTGCTCTGTAAATAAACAATACACATAGCAACTTCTGATCAATCCATATCAATTTCAGACTTAAAATAATACATTGATGTAAACCATGCCCACTTCCGGGTTATGCCACGCCCATTCCGACTACAGATACAGGTAATTTAGTTGGTTGAACAGATACAGATACAGATAGTGGTGTACTCGTTCATCCCTACTAAATATTACATTATTTATTATCTCTTGATGTTATTAGTACCATCACAGGATGCTGGGTCTCTTCCACATTCAGAAACACCTCAAAAATGGCAAAAAAAAAAAAAAAAAGAGTTTTTCCCTTGCCAAAAATTGATCACAGGGTCCTGGTCACCTGTAAAGGGTTAAATTTACCTAAATATTACCTTATTTCTCGTGCTGGGTCGTGGGTCAGAGTATGGCCCGAGTCGAGCACTTTGGTCGGACTAGGGAGGCTCTGCCGTGCCCCGATCATAAAGATAACTCTGTTAAGTATACGTAAAGCCAACTTATACATTCTACAACCTGGTCAAAAAATAATAATTAAAATATAGCAGACTTTGCAGTTGTGTAATGAGCTGAAAACTGGTTATGAAACCAATAAACATACCTTGGACCTCAAAACTCTTGGCTTTTCGACGAAAGTTGAACTTCTGTGAAAGAGAAAGACCAGGGGGATATATTCCTTTGTTTTTGAAGCCAAAATTTGAAAATGCAAGGTTGCATCCATCTTGCACTGCGAAAAGCGGCGACAGTTGATGCAATTAACCAACTTGCCTACTAATTAACGCTATTGGCCAATGAGCTGTGAGCAAAGTTTGTTGCCTTGAAACAATTCAGCCTAACATAATAACAAATCTGTAAACAAAAACAAAAGAAAGTAATATATATATATAGATAGATACATAAGCTCAAAAAAGTGAAACAGTCATTTTTATTTATTTATTTAGTTAGTTAGTTTTTGCCATTTTGGGGGTGTTTATGAATGTGGAAGAGACCCAGCATCCTGTGATGGCACTAATAAGATCAAGAGATAATAAATAAAGTAATATTTAAGTAAATGTAACCCTTTACAGGTGACCAGGACACTGTAATCAATTTTTGGCAAGGGAATTTATCTTTTTTTTTTTTTTTTTTTTTTNGCCATTTTGGGGGTGTTTATGAATGTGGAGGAGACCCAGCATCCTGTGATGGGACTAATAACATCAAGAGATAATAAATAAGGTAATATTTAGGTAAATTTAACCCTTGACACGTCACCAGGACACTGTAATCAATGTTTGGCAAGGGAAATTATCTTTTTTTGCCATTTGTGGGGTGTTTATGATGTATGAGTACAGTAACATCAACAGATAATACATAAAACCCTTATTTGGTCAATTTTAGCCTCCATGAAAATGTGAGCGATTCAATCACTTTTTGGCAAGTAAAATGCCATTTTAGTTGTCTACAATTAAATCATCAATAAAGAATTTATAGATATTTTGAGGCGTTTCTTATAGGTAAACAGGAGGGTGTAGTCTCTATTTGGCAAGTGACAATCTTAATTTTATGTGCTGAAGTGCTTTTATCTTGTTACTTTTAAATAGAGCAACGTAATGTACAGATAGTAACCTACACAGTGTCATTAAAGCCAAAGCTTGATCAGTTTAAATACTATTTTTCAAGTAAAAATGTACCCCAAACTAGTTAACTGTGGCTCCATGTCAAGTGGACTAAAGAAAGGAAGGGGGAAAAAATAAAATCGCTGGAGAATTGTTTATTTCCATTTATACAACGCTTACATTCAATACAGGGCGCCATTTTACACTGTTTATTTATTTTTTAGTATCAAGGCTGTAGCATAAAGATAGCCAGTTCTTACCGCAATCCGTCTTTCAATCCAAGATGGCGCCAAGTTGCTGCCTCGTTGCGAGCTCCACCAAGCAACAGCTGTTTTTTGTGTTTACTACTTTTTCTTTTTCTTTATTTTTTCTCGAGTAGCACATGTATCCTTGTGTACGACCGACAAACCTTACTGGACATAAAAGACAGAGTTTCTCATTGCTTCCCGGAGTTCAGGTCTTTCATCACGGACCCGCCATTTGCAGATCCCCCTGTCATCTCACCTGAGACGCCTTTGTTCTGGGCCCGTGGAGGCCGCAAGCGCCGACGCAGAGGGAGAAGATCTGGCGTTCTGGTTCGACTGAGATGGCGCACTAACAGACCACCATTACCCAGTTTACTACTGGCTAATGTGCAGTCCCTGGAGAACAAGCTGTGCGAGCTTCGGGCTCTGATCTCATTCCAGCGAGAGATGCGGGACTGCAGCGCGATCTGTCTCATAGAAACCTGGCTATCGGACAAAGTACCGGATCCCGCAGTACAACTACCGGGGTTCTCCGTGCACCGCGCGGACAGGTCACAGGAGCTTACTGGGAAAAGCAGAGGTGGCGGTGTGTGTTTCATGATCAACAACAGCTGGTGTGATTATGCGAACGTGCACCCGGTCAAATCCTTCTGCTCTCCGGACCTGGAGTACCTGATGATTAAGTGCCGGCCATTTTGGCTACCGAGAGAATTCACAGCGGTGGTTATGACGGCTGTTTACATCCCCCCACAAGCCGACACTGACCGAGCGCTCAGGGAACTGCACAGCGCGATCAGCAATGAGGAAACCGCACACCCAGAGGCGGCGTTTATTACGACCGGGGACTTTAATAAGGGTAACCTGAAGAAAGTCTCACCAAAACTAAACCAACACATCCATTTCAATACACGTGGAGACCGGCTACTCAACCACTGCTACACCTCTTTCCGAGATGCGTACAAAGCCCTCCCACGCGCCCCATTTGGCCAGTCAGATCACCGCTCCATCCTGCTAATACCTGCCTACAGGCAGAAGCTGAAACGGGAAGCTCCAACCCTGAGGGCGGTGCATCGTTGGTCGGACCATTCGGAGTCTGCGCTGCAGGATTGTTTTGATCTGGCGGACTGGGAAATGTTTCATGCAGCTGCTAGAGACATTGATGAGTACACAGACTCAGTCTGCGGATTTATCAGGAAATGCATGGAAGATGTTGTCCCATCCAGAACAGTTAAATCCTTCCCGAATCAAAAACCCTGGATCAATGGAGATGTGCGAACGGCGCTGGCGGCGCGGAGCACCGCCTTTGCCTCCGCGAACACATCAGATTACAAACACGCACATTACCAACTCCGGAAGACGATCAAAGCAGCCAAACGTGAGTACAGAGACAGGGTGGAGCAACAGTTTGACAACCCCCGGACTATGTGGCAGGGGCTAAACACAATCACAGACTTTAGAGGGAGAACCAGCACACCGCAGACCACGGCCTCTCTGTGTGAGGATCTAAACGCTTTCTATGCCAGATTCGACACAGCGAACTCCATGAGACCGGACA
>SSNQ01034162.1:147310-152629 GCA_006942095.1 Nothobranchius kuhntae
AATACACACTCAAACTGTGGCAAGACTGGTTATAATAATAATAATAATAATAATAATAATAATATCAACAACAGTAATAATAAAAATAGCAACAACAACAACATTATTGATATAATAATGATGTTGTCCCCATCAAACATAATTTTGAGGATTTCTTTTACACAAAACCTCTTCTTCATCATTCATCATACATTTACTAGTCTTTGTTCACCAGGGTGCACTAGTGGCACTGTGTGACTGATGTGATTAACAGCACCAGGAGTTGTAGCCAGCCACAGATGACAGCCAGTGTTATTGCTTTATGTTCCTACTTTGGTAAACTTTATCATCTTCCATCCAGGTCCTGTAATGCAGATAAAGTGTGGAGCTTTTTATTTTTATGTGTCTTTCCGGTACAAGGGCGAGACAAGAGCTGCAGGTGGTCAGTTTGTGTAGTTTCTCTTTAAGTCATGTAACATTATTTTAAGAAACACACACACATACACACACACACACACACACACACACACACACACACACACACACACATGCCTGAAACAGAAAGGTATTCTTGTTGTTTGGTTGATAACAATCAGCCTTACAGCGATCATGCCCAAGCATTATATTCTGTAAAAAAAATGCACAGTTCTGAAAGCAAAAACAGATAAAGGGAAAGAGGGAAGGACTGGGAAGCAGATCAAGGGACAAATGAGAGGAGAGAAGAAGCAAGAGGAGGTGGAGAGGTGAGGTGATGGGAGGAATGACGGTGGGAGCATATGTCACATCGTATCAACCGACAACACGAGTGAAAGCTGCAGTATTGCCTCTGCTGTGTTAGAAAATCACAAATACACCACTATAACACACACATACACATGCACACACACAAACATGAAGTAGGCCCAGCCAAGCTTATCTGACTCTCCACGGCTGCGCGGCCTCCATGCAGAGCAGCCGCTGCTGTCGGCAGAGGCCCGGATCATTTTGGACAGTATCATTAAATGCCATGTCATTACCCGTTATGGAGTAGTGCTCTCACTCCCTGCTCCTCCCCCGGGATGGTGAAGCCCATCTGATAGGTATGGAGAAGTGTGTGTTTGCATGCATGTCAGTACATGTCTGCATTACCCCGCGTGTTTGTGTCTCGCAAAAGGGTTTGATGGAGGCAGGCAAAGACAGAGGCGGAGGGCACGGTGTCGGTTGTGGAAATGGGATGGACGGGGTTGAGAGATGGAATTGGCATAAAATTTCAGACGCAGAACAAGAATTGACTTTGACTGGAGCGCAAGGGGGCTGTTAGCTTATCTTTAAGGCCGTGTTTGTCACAGCGCTGAGGGCAGCTCCGCTAGACAGGCCGGCAAAAGGGGAGGGAGAGTCGAGTGGAGCGTGGGCTGAACGATGTGGATAGGTGAAGGCTCCCGGTGGGACTCGCTGCCTGAGCTAGCAAGCTGCACGGAGGAAGGAGTGGAGGAGAGCAGTTAAATTGAAGGTTTATTTATCCAATTCGCTGTCAAGGTCGGCTTGTCGGTGAGCTGTCCTATGTGTGTTCACAAAATGCCAAAATTCGATGAATTGCTTAAAAAAAGAGGGAAAGAGCAGGCGTTGAGAAGAGGGGGGATCAATGACCTTTGGGTGCATCAAGCTTCAAGCTGCCAGTAGCTCTTAAAGCTGTCCTTACCGGCCATTATGGTTGCCTTTTAAAAACAAGGCAGGGAAGCGAGAAGATGTCAAGAGAAAATGGTCCAACACACACACACACACACACACACACACACACACACACACACTATATATGTGTGTGCAGGCGTGACTACACACATTTAGTCGTTACATCATGATCAGGTTCATATTATATGTACATTCTTACAAGTATTTAAACGTTTTTGTAAAAGTACTGAGTTGCCTCTGGTCTGTTTCTGAAAAAGCATACAAATCTGTAGACACCAGATCATTTGTGTAGACAGAGACGATGAAGTGTTCATCTCCTCACGTGTTTAGTTCATTTTACATGTCAGGGTGGCACGGTACATCCCTAATGCTGCTCATTTGTGATCATCATTTTGTTGTTTGCGTTGCAGGGATGAAATTAGAAGGTACAGAAGCTTGAGCTTATTGGCTATCTTGGTTCAGCCTGACTACCCTCAGAAATGCAGTTTGAATTGAAAAAGAAAAAAAAACATTTTTGATGTAGAGCATTAATCAGGCTGGCTGCAGCTCGAGCTGCTGCTGCTGCCGCTGCAGTGTAACGGCGCCATCCTTTCGAGGGACCCGCTCATCAAAGTTTTGGAAGGCCTTTGTCAACGTGAAAAGAACGTGACCTTTAAGATTGTATCAGCATGTTTGCTGGTGCTTACACAGCCAAGTAAAGGGTTCAGTGGCCCTACAGAAAAAAAGAGTGCAAAATAAAGAGAAAATGTACAGAAAGAAAAGGAAGTGGTAGTTCATAGTGTTTTTTAAAGAAGTAGTTGCTGTCACTAAAAAATGAGTTGCTTTAATGCTAAAGATGCCCCGTGCACATAACACTTCAAGTTGGATCTAAGATTCCCTCTGAAATCCTGGTGTGATTTCAGAAAGGAGCAAAGCGATCCTCCACTCGGACCGTCCCTGAGTCTCCTGGAGAACCTGGGTTTGGCCCAATGGGGTGATGAGGTGATGACAGACAGACCATGGAACCAGGGAGCTGCTGGAATGGACAGAATATAAGATGCACAATTATTGCATTTAAATGCTATTGACTTACACTTTGGACATTAACTAGGCCTAAGATAACTGCTTCGGTAATGAAATCTCTAGACACAGTCGGCTGGACTGGATCATTTATGGATGATGAGAGACAGGTTATTCTCTTTGTTTACAGGTAAGCTGACACATTTAGGTTAAATTTGCACTTTTGTGTCAGGTTGCACATAACTCTCATCTGAAATTAGGGGCATGAGCACAGCATCAGAAAGTGAAATCTAAGTGACTTTAGAGGGAGGGGTGTTACGGCATGTGATCTTGATAGCAGTTCAAATGGACAGGCAGATTTTGGTGTGCAACACCACCAAATGATTGGCTGCCTGGGAACTCTCTGGCTTCACCTCCAGCAAAACCTAGTGGACTGGCTGTGAAACAGCAAACCAGTCAGTGGCTGTGGGACACACCTGAGTGCCAAAGACAGTGGCAAGAAACGGGGTCAAAAGGTGGGCCCCACTGAACTGGCTTGTGCAAGCAAAATCAGCCAGAAGACAGGAGCTGGGCTGCAGGTCAAAAAACTGTGGTCAGAAACAAGGGTCACAGGAGGGTCAAAAGGACAAGAGTTCAGAACTTGCTGTCGGGACAGAACTAGGCAAAAGGTCAGGAGGCTGGCCCCACCCCTGGATCCACCCCTGGCTTGGAAAGATGGGATTGGAGGAGAACAGAGTGAAGACAAGCCCATCGGATCCAGAAGCCCTCTCAGGAACGTTGGAGGGAAACTGAAGAATGCTGCAAAAGATGATGTAATGACCTGTGTTAAGAAGAATGCTGCATGTAGTGAAAATGATACCAAATGTCTTGTGTTGAGCTAAAAATTGTGTATCTGGTAAATGACCCCATGACCTCACCGTCATGAGGTAATGATATATGTGACGTTTTACCTTGTCTAAGCTGGCCCAGGAAGGGTATATAAAGAGCAGCTCTGCGAGAGCTGAGGAAATTCGGCAGAAGACCGAGTTGGTGTAAATCAACTCTTTATTTCTTAATCATTAGAACTAATCCCTCCTTGGGGGATGCGTTTGTTTTCATATTTACTCATTTTTGTATTTTTTGATTTTGTAATAAACTTTTTTGAAAAAGAAATATAATCCTGATTCTTTCAGGTTTTCTCTAAAGCTTCACGGTTGGGGCCCTGACCATTAATTGCACAGAGGTAAGCATATTAATTATGGGTTCCTGAACTATCAGGACTTACTTTACGGTTTGTGACGAATTAATATAAAGAAACCTTAAGATAAGAGGAGCTTGCCTCCTCCCTCACCTGCGAGTAACGAGTTGTCTTAAGGATGATAAAACCAGAACATTAGTGGTTAATTCTGGCTCTGATTCGCAAGTTGAAAAAGTCTCTATCAGCTGGAGGGTTGGATTAATTAAATAAATTGATAAATCTATGTTAGCCTGATCAACTAACAAGAATCATTTTATAGTTACCAACCACCCACATAAGCCAACCCAAATAATTGCCACCGGGCCGGCCTCCCGGTGGGCTTCGTCCCCAGTATTTTAACCAAAAAATAACGGGATTGCTTAAAAAGAAGTGAGCTACTACAAAGGGAAAAGTCTTGCATATCATTTCACCTTTAAAATAGAAGATATGATTCTTACTTAGGACGTCCAAACCAGGGTCTAGTACGATAATACTCACCGACATCCCCACCGAACCCTGATAGATGCACAGTCTCATAAGTTCTAACGGAACCGGCAAATGGGACGTGCATGCAACAAGTGTATAAAAACCTGCAGGATGGATGCTGACTGGTTTCTGTACAACCGTATTTCATGTGCTGAATTTGCTTCTGTGATGATTAGAAATTTGACACAATTCCTTTAAAGATATGTTGGTAAAAAAAAAGTGAACAATCATTCACTGTCAACTGATCTCCCTGCCATTCATTACATAAAAAGGACAAGGGAAAATGTAACATGGGTTCAGGGCCGGATTTGCCGACAGGTGACACAGGCGGCCGCCTGGGGCGCCATCTGATGGATAGGGCGCAAAAAAAGTTCATTAAATTTATGTTTGTAATATGAAATGCACTCTCTACATACTCAAAATTCCCCTCTGAAATGACATGAAATTAAAACATCAATATTTAAATTCTAATGATCTGGCTGCATGACGAGCTCCCGCTTGAGCCACCACTCCGATGCATTTGACCGTTAAGGGTACCGTAGATCACGTGTGTGGGTAGCGCTGTAGAAGGACATCCTGTTGTCGTCGCGTTTAAACTTTTGATATTTTACGAGAAGACCACCTAAGCCATCGGGATCAGCATTCTAGAAGCAAAGGAAGGAGGAAGAAAAAAAACTGGCCCAAAGCAGAGGTATGTAGACTTTATAAATTTGGCAAAGGAACTTTTTGCGTTACCATTGTAGCTAACTGCCTCTCCTGCCACACACGGTCCAAGGACGGACCCGCGCTAGCTGTTTACATTCATAATACAGTATCTCGTAACTTTAACCAATTAATTTTACTTTTGAATCGTCGTGTCCAGATGCAGTGAGACAATATCTGCAGCCACACAGGCACTTGTTGACACCACGGGGGGCGGGACTGTTCTACACCTGTTGAGTCTCACTGTGATGATGAAGAATGTCAGATTT
>SSNQ01034162.1:166718-222271 GCA_006942095.1 Nothobranchius kuhntae
AGTCAGAACACCCACACAGAGGGATTAGATTCTTAAAGTTAGTAAACTGTAACAAACCTATTAAACAGACAAACTCTGCAAAGTGTAAACTCTGTAGAGGGTGAGAGAATCAGACCATACAACACAGAAGCCATTTTCCTCTCACAAAGGAGCCGGGAGCTCATGGAGGGGTTTTTATTTGCACATACACACCCAGAAATACCATTAGCGTGCAACCCCTGCCTGACCAGTTTGGAATGACATCTTGGTCTTAGAATGCACAGGAAAACTTCAGATACTGGATCAAAATGCCTAAAGCAGAAAGGAGTTTCCTAAAACACCCAAACGTGAAAACAAATAACTAGGTCAGGGTTTTTCCTAACCACATTTAAGCAGCAAAGGTGAATGAACTCTTCACATAGACAAAGGAAAAGATTTCACAACAATAATGAACAATAAAAAATACCTAACAGAAACATTCATTGTTCACATCACTGCAAATGACTCACCAATCTACCTCTGCCAAACTACCGCTCACTCTTATTGGCAAACAAGACAGTGAGATATTTCAATTCCATGACTTTCTGAAGGTTCATTAAGAAACCAGAGTTGACAATACCTTTCTAGTTGAGGATTGTGTCCCTTAGACTCTGAGGTGCATACCTCAGCAGCAAACCAATCCAGTACCTACTGGAAAACATGGCTTGATGAGGACAACAGAATTGCATGAATCCCACAAAGCAGCAAAGTATGCCTGTGTTTGAACATAGTGTTTGTTATAGATAAACCTTGATCAGTATATAAGTTCAGTATAAATGCAACTTAATTCCAGACCATGGTCTTAAATCAGAATAGGGTAGAATGCCTTCTCCGGGTCATGGATGAGGTCCTGAAGTGGAGGAGTTCAAGTACATCGGGGTCTTGTTCACGATTGAGGGAAAGCTGGAGCGCAAGATCGATAGGCGGATTGGTGCTGCGTCTGCTGTGATGTGGGCGTTGTACCGGTCTGTCATGGTGAAAAGAGAGCTTATCCAGAAGGTGAAGCTCTTGATTTACCAGTCGATCTACATTCCAACTCTCACTTATGGTCACGAGCTTTGGGTAGTGATTGAAAGAACGAGATCGCAGATACAAGCGGCTAAAATGAGTTTGAGCAGGGTGGCCGGGCACTCCCTTAGAAATAGGGCGAGAAGCTTTGTCATCTGGGAGATACTCGAAGTAGATCTGCTGCTCCTCCTATCAAGAGGAGCTAGTTTAGGTGGATCGGGCATTTGATAAGGATGCCTCCTGAATGCCTCCCTGATAAAGTTTTCCGGGCACGTCCAATTAGGAGGAGGCCTAAAGGGAGACCCAGGGCATGCTGGAGGGACTACGTCTCTCGCCTGGCCAGAGAACGCCTTGAGGTTCCCCCAGAAGAGCTGGCCCAAGTGGCTGGGTTGAGAGGGAAGTCTGGCCTTCTCGACTTAGGCTTTTGCACCCACAACCCAACTCCGGATAAGCGGAAGAGAATGGATGGATGGATGGATGGATAAATGCAACTCTGGTTTGGACAAGGCATGTCCTTTCCCCCAATCACACCCCTCCAGATGTGCATAGGTAGTGATTTTCTGTAGTAGGCTAATTGAGTCTCCACATGGAGCACAGTCCAGAACTCTGCCTAAAGACAGAAAGATGGCTATATAGTCAAAACTGTCTATAGGGTCACCCAATGGTTTAGAGAGACCACCCTCTGACCTATTGGCGAAACAAACAATACTTGGTCAAAGCTGCCCGTCTTGGTTTGAGAGGTGCCTGATGACAGTTTATTCTAGCTTCAGCTTTGCTACTATACATGCCAAAATCCTCCCCAGGGAGCCGCGGCAAATCCCATTTTGCAAACGCTATGGTCCTATAAAAACAGCAAGAGACACAGAGAGAGAAAACACAGGCACTTTCAGCACTTTGTTTTGCTTAGGTCAGCAACGATTGTTGTTTACATTAATCCCAGTCCTGCTGTACTAATGTCATCTATGTTCAACGCCTTGGGATTCCCCCAGGATGATATTTTTCTAATTATAGTATCATTATGGGCATGTTAATTCTCCAATGCTATGGTAATATAATACACTTTTGGTTTGATATTTTAATGTATTTTTGTTTAAATCACATTGATTATTTAGTAGAAATGAGAAAATATTAATAGTCAATTGCATTGTTATTGAAAAATTGGTTAAAGATATTAGAAATGCTAGAAATATTAAAAACTTTAGGCCGTAATAAAACATTAACAGCCTTTCTAGACAAAAGTAAATCACAGTATAACTCTACAAGTTAAAGTTAACATATTAAAACTTAATACTGTTCAGTTTTAAAAGGAAACTATCTACATTATGTTTTAGGCTGTTAACAAAGAAACATGCATCAGAATGGCTGGAGATCCCTTTAATAGCTGCATAAATGAGGATATCACTAGTAGCTAATTCAGTGAAACAGTGATTGCAATACATCTTCTTCCAGCTGCTTTTTACTGCAGACCTTTAAATGTATTATTATATGCATTCAAACCGATGCATAATAAAGCCCACACCTACAAACGCACAAAGAGCAGTTGTTAGCAGCACAGTGGAATGGACAGCAAACCTAGAGGGAGAGCTCTGTAGGCTGGCAAAGTCAGGACAAACCCGGCCGCTGAGCATTGCTCACCCAGAGCAATCGGATGAAAACGCAGTGCAGATGTAATTTGTTTTCAATGGCTGTTTCAAAAGAATAATTGTGGTGACACTGCCTGGTCGATAATATGGATTTTTGTTTTCGAGTGCAGTGTGTGTGTGGCGCTAAGAGAGCATAGGAAATACAAGACTGCAGACCCAAATACAATAAAAATGGATTGTGTGTGTTTGTGTGAGTAGGGGTATTTGCAGGTCTGGTAACCATCACAGGGTCCTGGACATCATTGAAAGGATTACTAAATGTGTCCTTTGGGCTAGCAATAGGCTGCTATTCTCCAGCTCTCAGGTTGCTTTTGTTTCCTTCTTTTATTTAGGAGGAAAAACACAAACTTAAATAAAATCACTTAAGATAAACACAGCAAACCCAGCGAAGATGCCTGAAAGGAGTGAGTAGTCTGAGAAGTTACATTAAACTCTTTTTGAGCAGATTCCTTCGTCTGATGCATTAGAAAAGCCAGGAGGTTCTGTTCAAGCAAACGTTGAAACACAGCAGCAATTTAATAAATAGGGATTTTTAAGATTTATAAAATTAAGCTTTTCACCCCAGCTTTTCTCCGGACACACGTTTGCAGCAAAACTTCTTCAATCAGCAACCGCGTCTCTTAAAGGAACAATAGCATTACTCATAGTGAGCAGCATCACTCAATACCCCTGTATGAACCATCACAATGTTTCGAAACAGGCTCTTATGCATTCTGGTGTTTCTTAATAATACCTGATAAAATCAAATTTTCTGATGAATTCTGTTGGTTTATTTTCTACGCAGGGGGACTGTCTAATTCTTCATTTCTGAATTTTGCAAAAAGTCACATTGATGGTTCTTTTTAAAATTTTCGTCATAATAAAAATATGTATAATATGTAAAGGTCAGAGGTCACTACAATACCCAATTTGAAATGGTTACAAATCTGTAGCCTCTGAGGACATTGTCCCATGTGGTTCAAAAATATCCTGCGTGAGACTCTCACGTCTGCCTTTAGGCAGGCATGGCTCAAAAGGTTTTGCAAACACTGGTCACTGACTAGCAGCTGATTTCTCATCATAAGTCACATGACCAGCGCTGAACTTCCTCTCACCATGTACGGCCACGAGTTGCCACATTTGACTACATGGACAGAAACGAACGGGGAAAATGCTCGTATCACCATTAGAACGCTGTCAGGGAAGTCCGAAGTTTTACTGTTTTCTGGGAGTTGTCAGTGACAAAGTATTTTTTTGGTTTTGTTTAGAATCACCACTTCTTAACCCTCTGGAGACAGGCGTTGCAGATTTGCAACGTTAAAACCTACCTAACTGGTTACTCCACATACATATTTCATGAGCATTTTTTAACTCAGAAGCAGGGGTGGATTTAGGACTGAAGAAGATCTGGGGCTTAACACACGCGCGCACACACACGTGACACGCACTAGTCAACATCATATATATATATGTCTTGTACCACATAATTTTTAATCTGAAGCTACATATTAAGCATATTCAGGGCAGAGTATTGTTCCTGTTAGTGTTTAGTGTGAGATGATAGTAAATATTCCCTTTCTTTCTCCAACAACTTTACCTGATAGTAAGCTAACTTTAGGCAAACCAGCAGCACAACAAATATTTTCAAATAAGACTCACAAACCTGAGTCAACACCAGTCTCATCAAAGCTGGGGTTCTGTTGTTGTACTTTTGGTCTAAAAAACGTCCTTATGTCCATCTTCACTCATGCGTTTCAGGCTGAGAGTGTAGAAGAAGCCGGCTGCTGAAGGGCTTCTTCTTCAGTGGTGGAGGGTCAGGCAGGCTGTATACAAACTACTGCCAACTGCGCCCTCTCTGTTGGACTTTGGTACTGCATGTTACTTCTGCGATTTGGATCCGGGGCTTATCATGAAAGATCCGGGGCTTCAGCCCAAGTAGCCGGGCCTAACGCCGCCCCTGCTCAGAAGTACCCCTGAAGGACTTAGTTGTTCGTCCTTTTATCAAAACTTATTCTGAGCCTGAGAGGGTTAAAAAGCATCTACTAGGAGGGAATGGGAATAATTTTATTTGGATGGGAGGAGATTGTTTTTCCCTTGCTTCATGGGATTGGGACAAGAGGATTTTTTTTACAATGGGAGTGGGTTGGGGAAACAAAGAAAATCCATTCCTGTGTCACCCTCTAATTCACATCAGAAATGCTTCTAGTGGGAACATTTCCTTTCAGCATGAATATGACATCAAGTTAGCAGGAAAGCTTGAGCTGTTGAACTGTAGTTTGTGTTTTTAAATGATCAGTCACGTTGGGATAGCAGGTCAGAACACCACAAAGATTCCCTTCATTTTCTACTGAATTAATAACCTCTGTTTAGACCGTCACTTACAAACGTTGTTTCTGTTACCATCACCACCTTGTGTTTAGGGATCCTAGCTGGATGCCAACACTGATCAAAGATAAATAAGGAGCGTTCACAACAGCCTGTGTAAAACAGATATTGAGACATCTGCTTGTAGGAACAATGACATAACCTTTGGCATCTGTGCAGATAAACTATCACCCTACACTGTGATCTACTACAGATAATCAGAATAAAACAACCTGCCAATCGGGTTATGAATGTGTGTGTGAGTGGGTGATTGTGACATGTAATGTAAAAACGTTATAGTGAACACACAGAGGTTTGTGTGTGTGTGTGTGTGTGTGTGTGTGTGTGATGGGGGTTGGCTTGGCCACTAAATGGGTGGGATTGTGTGACTTTCTAAGTGACTGAAGGTAGATGTGGATGACACTGGGGCTATGTGGCGAGGGAAATACTGAAACAAGACATTATTTCTCTGTAGTCCAAACTCTCGCTGACTCTCCCCACCTCACTTCCCTTCTTTCTTTCTGTCGCTCCTACATATTCCCTTGCCACAGGTGGTCACCAGAGACCGGACTGGTACTGATTTATTCCCCCTCTCCTCTGTCCTCTGCTTGACTGCTTCTACAATGAAGAAATTTTCTTTGCTTCCTTTTTCTCTTCTCAGCTGCAGCATTAAAAAGAAGGCAGGGGATGCAGGAGAATGAAAAAAGGAGGCCCAACAGTAGAACGTCTGTAGCTCTAAATGCACCGTTCGACTCTGTCTACCACAACCCTGCAGGTTTCCTCTCCAGCATCTTCCTCTGAGGTTTTAGGTATGTGGGAGAGGGCTGAACAGTAAAGTTTATATAAAGATAAAACTGAGCTTAGTCTGCTTCAACAGTTAATACATTTCATTTAACTGTAGAATGTGTGTGTGTGTGTGTGTTTTTAATAGGTGGTTTACTGTCAATTCAATCCCAAGGTGCCACATTTGTCTTATAAAAAAGTGCATCATGATACATGAAATCCAGTGTAAAATGTGTGTTCTGTGTTTTGGTTTGTTCTGATTGTAGAAAAACTGAATTGCCTTTAGCAGGGTGTTTCCAAAATATTGACAAAGACTGTGAGTTTCTTTGCATCAATCACTTGGCTTCTATTTCTCTCTCACATTTAAAAATATCCAAATAAATTAAGTAAGGATTTTTCTCACAAAACAATCCGATTGTTGGGTCAGGAACCAATCAAAATTTTTTGAAAATAGACTTTCCTCTGGATTTGAATTGGCAAGTATTGTAAGAAAAAAAAGCTGAATAGTCTTTTTTCATTAATTATGTTCTACCGATTGGTGACTTTGGACACTTCGTTTTAGAAAGTGGCACTCACAAATGGTTGATTTTCATTTCGACAACTTAATGCTCACTGATCAGTTCACGGCCGCTCAATCATGGTCTATCTTTCCCAGTTTAGATGCATGAGCTTGCATCATTGTGGCCTGCCACCATACCTCTATGTCCTGCTCTTTCATCTCTGATTTTGCTTCTAAGACCCAAACAGTTTCAAAAATGTAAGAAACAAAAAGAGATTGTGTTGATCAGATAAACTAAAATACAAAAGCAAGCATTACAAGTGCATTTGCCATTAACAGTTTTCCTATTTCCAGCCAACATTCCATTACTTCCTGGCTGGCCAGTCAAACCGGGATACAGATTGCGCCTCAAACATTATTTGTTAGGGATGATTTGTTGAGCAGGAAGCCTGACAATTCTCAAAGACTTACACCACTCATGCTAGTGCCTGAAATCAGGCCTGTTACAGTGACTGCACCACTATAAAGATTGTTCATGTACTGGAAAACAGCTACCTAGGCAGGAACAAAGAGAATGATGCAGAAAGTGTTGTAAATACTCAGGGAAAATATGGGATGGATGGCCTGGGGACTGTATAGTTGTGGGCATGATGGATCCAAGCAAATGGTCTTTGTCAAGGGTCTTTTATAGGATATACAGGAACTATTCTTGTTAAACCAAAGATCCACTTGTCATGAGCAAATACTATTTCACAAGAAAAAAATAGCAAAATGGTCAGGTTTATAGAAAATGAAATCAAATTGTCTTTGTCTTCAAGATTAGGAACAGAGGAGTGTTCATTTTAAAAGTGCTTTTGTAAAGTGACGCGAAGAAGAAGAAGAAGAGTCAAAACGTTTCGTTAAACTCTGGAATTTCACTGGTTATGTTTAAACAGGTGGTCCAAGCTCTCCTATTTGGACTATGGCTCTGTTGTCTGGTTGAGCACATCAATGCCTGAAAAACAGAAAACTCAGAATAAAGCAGCTTGTCTGGCTTTGCAGTGTTCATGCCATACTAGTGTAGGTATAAGGACTTCTCAGTTATCACGGTTAAGTGTTGATAATAGGATCAAATATTCATTTCTCTGTTTTCACTAAGAAAGTAGTGATGACTAAAGTATGAAATGATTTCATAGAAAATCTTTAGCTTTTTAAGTTATCCATCATCATTCCACCAGGCAGATGTCACAAGGTAGTTATTTGTTGCCAGTGAGTAAAGTTAAAGTCCCATAGTCATCATCACACACTAGTAAAATTACATCTCTGCATCTGACCCATCCCCATGGGGAGCAGTGAGCTGCTGCAGTGGCTGCGCTCGGGACCTATTTGGTCATTTAACCCCCCAAGTCAACCCCTTAAAGCTGGGTGTCAAGCAGGGAGGCATTGGGTCCTATTTCTTAAGTCTTTGGTATGACCTGACCGTGGTTATCCATTCACCCATCAATTTCCGGTTAATTATACGGAGTTGGGTCACAGAGGCAACTGTTTAAGCAGGGAGACCCAGACTTCCCTCTCCCCAGCCACTTGGGCCAAGTTCTCCAGGGGAATTCAAATTCAATTAAAAAATACTTGATTAATCCCAGAGGGAAATTATATTGTTTCAGTACAGATAATTCCAAGATCAGACATACATACAGAGACACATGACAAGAATTGTTGACTGTGGTCATTCGCAACACGAGTCGCGCTACCATTATAGATCAGGAGGGTTTACATGAGGATAGAGTCAGGGGGAGGGAAAAAAAAGGCACTTCAGAGTTACCCCGACAGAGAGGGTAGCTTTGCTATGCAAAAAAACCCACCTCAGACAGATATGCACACAGACTTCAGACGATACACAACATAAGTCTCCACTAGGTGGGGATGGAAGGTTTTGGGACTCTCCTCACTTCAGAGTGCGCAGCCGCAGAGCAGCGCTCGCCACCTCCATTTGGACAGGGGAGAGAGATAATTGGGTTAGAGGGCACATTGAATCCTAGAGACGGTTCCACGGTCTTCACCGGTCACAGTCTCGCCCAGGCTGGGATAGGGAGAAAGAGTTTCCATAGCGACAGCAGCATTCCACATTTCTTCTGAGGGGAGTTTACAATACAGTCTCACAGGCTCCAAGGGCACCAAATTCAGATAGCAAGAATTGTTTTGGGTACAGGCAGAGATAATTTCCTCTCTGCCTTAGAGTTCTGTTGGTCTTCAGCCCCTCCAGGTCCAATAATGGCATTATCAAACTATTCCAGTCTGTGCTGATCCATCAAATCTCTCCTTGTTCAAATCCAGCTTCTGTGCCAGAGTCTGAATCTCATCCAAAATTCCAAGCTTACGACTCATCTCGACAATTATCTGAGTCTGTGAGTTTACAGCATGATGCATTTCATCCCTGAGCTCTGGGATTAAGCCAATATTCCTCGAAAGCTCGTTAATTTTCCGGTATGTCAGGTAACCGCTCAGGCCAAACAGCAGGAATACCGACACTAAAACCACAAATATCCAGACATCTTCAGAATCCTCCACTGAGAGTTGAGAGAGGCATATCAGGTTCCACTGTTTCCAGGAGTCCATGATATACCCAGCTGGCTCTGTTCCAAAGGGGCATCCAGGAGCCCCTTCTCCCGTTCTCATCGTTGAAAAGATTTTGTCAATCACATTGAGAGACCAACGGACCAGATCCATGTTTAAGAATTTCCAGTAAAAATGCAGAGAAGTGCAGTGCACAGGCAGACAGGACAAAAGAGCCTTGGGAAAAGCAGGGAGAGAGAGGAGAAAAAAAGCATCTGTACTCTCCAAGAGCCAGAAGAAAATCAATTCCCTAGGTGTTCCCTGGCCAGCCAAGAAATATCACTCTAATGTGTCCTGTGTCTTCCTCAAAGCCTTCTCCCAGTTGAGTGTGTCTGGGAAACCTCACCAGGGAGGCATCCAGGAGACATGCTAACTAGATGACTGACCCACCTCAACTGGCTCCTCGATGTGGAAGAGCAGCGGATCTTTATTTTCTTTCCCCATGTCCTGTCTGGCTGTGAAGCAAGCTGAATTGATGTCTGAATGCTGGCAACAAGCCTTACAGATTTACTCTCAGGTGGAGCATCAAAGCATCTGCTTTTAATGTCACACCTGCTTCTTAAAACTTTATTGTTTTACTGACCGGGGGGGGGTCCACAAAAATTAACAATAATGAACAAGAGTCTGCTTCTAGACCTGCAGAAAGAGAGAAAAAAAGGGTCACAGCAACAATACAACAAGATCAAGCTATCACTGCATCAACTTGATGAAGAAATATATAATCAACATTGTTTAACTGAACAATCACATGATAATAAATCACAGTGCATTAAGTGCCCACCATAGCCTTAAGACATGTGATGAACGTGCCCAAGTCCATACTTATGAGAGCACGATGTGAGCGCCTGTGTGTGTACACGCGCTTGTTGATGTAAGGTTTCTCTATAGGAACGTCCAATAGAAAGTGTGAGGGGCCACAGATCTGCCCCCTAAAGATGTGCAGGAGACGGAGGGAGCTCCAAGTCCCAGAGATCCAGGAGTTGCCCCAGAGCGCAGGGACCCCAGGGGACTGCGACCAGAAAATACCCCACCCCCCTCGAGAGGCACAGAGGATCCCCCCGGGGGGCCACAACTAGCAGCCGGCAGAGTCCCGGGAGATATCGGTGGCAAGCCCACAGGCTGAGCCCGGGACCCAGCGACCCGGGACCCAGGGGCGACCACCCCCGCCAGGGACCCAGCAGAACCCAGGCACCCAGACCCCACCAGGCAGCCACCGGGATTGGTCAGGCAGATGCCAAAAATCATAAACTCCCTGACCTGGGAGCCACGACCCAGGCAGACCAAGGCACCACACTCATCATCAAAAGAAGTCCCAGGAGAAGGGAGGAGTCAAAGGCCCCACCGGACGTATACAGTCATACACAAACACAGTCACACACTCCCTCCCTCATGCTCATACATACACATACAACCAAAGACTTTAAAAAAATGCATGCCGGACACCCACTCATGCTCCCCATACACACCCTATTTACTCTGGTCCCGGTACTGCTGCGCATGGGGTACAGCCATTACCGGTTCCCAGAGTTTGACCCTTTCTGCTGGGGTGCTGATGAGCAGGCTCCCACGCCAAACCCTGAGCACAGCAACCCACCACCCCAGACCCCAACCGGCCGGCCGGATCTCCCTCCTAACCTCCAGCCCCAGGAAGCCAAGTGACAATAGAGGTGTGCTAAGACCCCTAGTCTCCCTCCGCCTGCTCCAATATGGTTTTAGTGAGTGTTGATGAGGTGTATTCCATGGCTGTGGTGAGCGGGCAGTGCGGGCATCGTCGGGCCTATGCCAGCTGATGCCACCGCACCACCCCACTTGTACCCACAGCCCTCAGTGTGTAAGTGCAGTTTAAAATTGGAAGTGGGCACCAGCCCTTGGGATGAGGCTGAGAAATCCCCCTTGCATATGCCGTTGAATGTGCTGACTCCTAAGGCCCTAAGTGTGTGTTTGCGTGGAATGTCGTTGGTGGAAGTGTTTAAGGTGCAAATAAAATTGGGGGGCAGTTGCCACAGGAATCCGGAAATGGGGTCCATACCTGCACTCCGTGAGTTGTCCACCCCCTAAGGTCCTATGTGTATGTTTGTGTGATGATGTGAGGGAGCAGGAGGAGAGAAATATGCGGGGATGGGGAGGAATGGCTGTTTGGGCTTAGCCCTCCAGGGAGCCAGCTCCCCCACTGGCCCCAATAGGCACCTCTGTTGTCAAAATGCCACCCAGAGCATGGAGACCCCAGCCCATCCTGCCAGGGCCCAAAGCAGCAGCATCACAGAGCCTCACGGAGTCCGAGGGCACCAACCCAGCCCCACCCCAGCAGAATATCTACGCCCATCCCTGCATTTGCAAAACTTCCGGATTATAAAAGACAAAGGACATCCAGGTAAGGTTGGGTCCTCCCCCTCCTGGACTTCCCCCTCCCCTGTGATGGGACAGCAGAGGAGCCAAGGTCTACCTGAGGCCCCTGAACCCGAGTCAGGCACTTCTTCATGTTCCTGCCTTTTCACCGGCAGCATACATGTCAGGACCTGATCCCCAAGGCCTCGCCCAGATCCCCACACGGGGCCGGCCACCCCACACCCCGAGCCCCCACCCAGACCCGCCCAGGGGCAATGCAGCTGCCAGGCAGTGACCCATGGCCACCGCCAAGACCTCCAAGGGGCCCCACTCACAACCACCAGTAGTCCACCCCCGAGGCAACCCAAGCACTTCCAGAGGGGGGCAACGGCCCCCCAGTCCCAGACACCCCCAGTGAACCCACCTCCAGGGAACGTCCAGATACTCCAAACTCAGACCCTCCACCCCCTCACCCACATCATCCCGCAGGACAATATCAATGGTCCCCCGTCATCGCTATGTGATGGAACCGATCAAAGGAGCCCAGAGAGATTGATTTGAAGTGGAAGCAGAGGCTAAATCAAGTGCAATATGATCTAACAAAAGATTTCTATACTGGTTCATGCAAAGAATTTTTCCAATTCAAGAGGATAGTTTTCTTTACCGATG
Organism: Nothobranchius kuhntae; assembly: GCA_006942095.1. NCBI lineage: Eukaryota > Metazoa > Chordata > Actinopteri > Cyprinodontiformes > Nothobranchiidae > Nothobranchius > Nothobranchius kuhntae. The sequence goes on from SSNQ01034162.1 coordinate 178,599, forward strand.
CATATGGCAGTCAGAACCACGTGAGCCAGTGATGTTTCAATCAGGACATTGTCCAGGTTTCCCAGTAAACAAAAAGAGGGGGCGGTTGGGATATGACATTTCAGACACTTTGACAGGTCTTCACATACTTTACATCAAAATTCCTGCATAGGTGGGCAGGACCACAGTGCGTGAATGTAATTGTCAGGAATGTTGTTTGTGCAGTGTGTACATGTGTCAGATGACACAAACCCCATCTTGAACATCCGATTACCTGTATAGTGTACTCTTTGTAGAATTTTGTACTGAATTAATTGTAAATTGGGGTGTCTGATCATTTTAAAAGTTTTTAAACAAGTTTGGGACCAGAAGTTCTGGTCAAAGCTGACTGATAGATCCACCTCCCATTTTTCAATAGGGATTGCTATTCTATTGTCTATTTTGGACAGTGTCTTATATACTTTAGACAGTAGTTTCAGGTTATAGAAGTCTAATACCCTTGGTGGTGTTTGTAATTCTATTTTATTGAGCTTAAATTTTTGTTTGACTACAGATTTAATTTGGTGATATTCTAAAAAGCTATTCTTATCTATCCCAAATTGGGAGACTATTCTATTAAATGGGATGAAGTCCAATCCTTCATATATGTGTTCCAGGTATAGGATTCCTTTATTTTTCCAGTCCGGAAGGTTCATCATTTTATTATTTTGCAAAATGTCAGGATTATTCCAGATAGGTGTGTGTCTGCATGTTATTAGTGAAGACTCTGTCATTTTAAGATACTCCCACCATGCTGTCAGAGAGGTGCTGATACAAATACTTTTAAAGCCTTCATGTTTTCTTATGCTTGAGCTAATAAACGGTAAGTCTGAAAGCTCTATCGTATTGCAAAGTGCCTGTTCTATATCTAACCAGGACTCATCTAGTGGGTTATCTTGCAACCATCTTGGTATATATTGCAGCCTGTTGGCTAAGAAATAATAATGAAAGTTGGGTAGATCCAGTCCTCCTTTGTCTTTGGTCTTCTGAAGCGTTTTTAAGCTAATTCGTGGAGGTTTATCCTGCCAAAGGAATTTGGTAATTGATGAGTCCAGAGATCTAAACCAGTCAGCTGGTGGTTTGTTTGGGATCACTGAAAATAAGTAATTTATTCTGGGTAAGACCATCATTTTAATTGTAGCAACCCTCCCCATGAGTGATATTGGTAAGGATTTCCATCTTGCAAGATCATCTTCCACTTTCTTTAAAAGTGGGATGTAGTTTAGTTTGGTTAGATCTGCTAACTTGGGAGAGACATTAATTCCCAGGTATGTGATATTCCCTGACTCCAATTGTGTATTAAGTAAATTGACAAAAGAGAAATTAAATGGTAGAACTGTGGATTTTAAGCAGTTTATAGAGTAATCTGAAACTTTTGAAAAAGAGTTTATCAGTTCTATTGAATGAGAGAGAGATGATTGAAAATTCCGGAGAAAGAGTAAAAAATCATCTGCATAAAGACTGATCTTATGTTCTATTTTCTTACACTTTGTCCCTTTAATACCTGTTGTTTGCATAATTGCTGCTGCTAGTGGTTCGAACAGGCTCTGCTTCGGCTACCAGACCAGGCCCTGCTACGGGCTCAGCTCCTGCTACCAGACTAGGCCCTGCTCCAACCACCAGGCCAAACCTGGGCTGGTGGGACAAAGAAAATACTATACCCTGAATACTTTACTGATAATCAAAGTGATATTTATGATAAAATAAAAGTAGTTAATAGAATGAATGAATGTTTTGTGAATTTAGGCCCAGAGCTAGCAGCAAATATACCAAGCCAAAAAAGACATACAATAAGTGAACCATTGATAAAAACAAACTACCCCGACTCAATCTCCCTCTCAGCAGTGGATGAGTTGGAAGTTAAATCAGTTTTTGATAAATGTAAAAACAATGTCTCCACTGATTGTGACGGTATTGATTTGGTGTTGGTTAAAAGAGTCATCGATGGTATTCTTGTTGCAAGTCCGAGCAACCAGTCAAGGCTTAGAAACAGTGGTCAGAGACAAGGGTCACACAAGGGTCAAGAGGACAAGAGTTCAGGACTTGCTGGTGAGGACAGAACTAGGCAAAGGGTCAAAAGACAGGCTGGCTTCTGTGGATCCACCCATGGACACACCCCTGGGCCCGCCCCTAACTCCACCTCTGGCGGGAAAAGAAGGACTGGCATGGAGTGAGGAGAAGTCCAGCTGGACCCAGGAGCTCTCAGGAATGCTGAAAGAAGATCTACAATTTGCTACCAACATGAAGATTTATGACCTGTGCTCCCACTCTAGGAGTGCAGCTTGTAACTTTTGTGCCCTCATGTGAATACTGCATGCAGTGAAATTGATACCAAATGTCTTATGTAGAGCTAAAAAAGTGTATTTTGTAAATGACCCCTTGACCTAAACTGTCAGGAGAGAATGACTTGTGACTCTTCCATTGTTTAGAGCAGTCTCAGAAATGATATAAAAGGATGCAGCTAAGATCGAGCGGGGCTTCTTCTGANGTCCTGATGTGATACGTGAAATCCCTACGGTCTGTTTGAGTAGTGAGCCAGCAGGCATCCCTTCCCCTGTCAGAATCGCACCTGGGAGAGAAATGAGATGGAGGATTAAATCCCAGAAGGGGTGTTACTTTGTTTGTCAAGGCAAGATTATAGATTGCTTTCAGTTTATGAATATTTTGTCTGTAAAGACTGGATGGTTCGGCCCAGAAGTCTATGACTCTTTTGGGACCGCACCTTTGTTGGATACGAAAAATCATGTTTTGGTTTTCAGCGCCAGCTTCCCACCTCAAATGATGGGATCGCTTCCGCGTGGAGAGGCTCCAGTGATGGATTTATCTTTATTCTTTTTGGGCGAAGATCCCACAGATGGAAGGAGGCAGTTTAAAGGTTATGTAACAACCCGCAAAGGGACCTTGTGCTTACCCGTAGCTGATGATGGCATTATGATGAGAATGAGGGTTGATGTGGAGGCCACAGTTAGGTGTCTGAGTGTTCAGCCGTTCCTGAGTGAGATGGATGCTAGATTTATGAAAGCTTGCATTGCTGCTCTATCTTTTTATGGTCCTTTGCCTCAGTTCGTCCCCATGGGGGATGTTGCAAGTCCGAGCAACCAGTCAAGGCTTAGAAACAGTGGTCAGAGACAAGGGTCACACAAGGGTCAAGAGGACAAGGGTTCAGGACTTGCTGGTGAGGACAGAACTAGGCAAAGGGTCAAAAGACAGGCTGGCTTCTGTGGATCCACCCATGGACACACCCCTGGGCCCGCCCCTAACTCCACCTCTGGCGGGAAAAGAAGGACTGGCATGGAGTGAGGAGAAGTCCAGCTGGACCCAGGAGCTCTCAGGAATGCTGAAAGAAGATCTACAATTTGCTACCAACATGAAGATTTATGACCTGTGCTCCCACTCTAGGAGTGCAGCTTGTAACTTTTGTGCCCTCATGTGAATACTGCATGCAGTGAAATTGATACCAAATGTCTTATGTAGAGCTAAAAAAGTGTATTTTGTAAATGACCCCTTGACCTAAACTGTCAGGAGAGAATGACTTGTGACTCTTCCATTGTTTAGAGCAGTCTCAGAAATGATATAAAAGGATGCAGCTGAGATCGGTCTGGGCTTCTTCTGACTTCTTTTTTGGGGAGATTCTGAGAAGACAGGAGCTAGTGTAAACTAACTCTTACTTAATCATTTTGAACTAATCCCTCCGTGGGGGATAGCAGTTGTTTATTCATCTACCCATTTTTGTATTTTGATTTTGTAATAAACCTTTATTGAAAAAGAAACATAATCCTGATTCTTTCAGGTTTTCTCTAAAGCTTCACGTTTGGAGCCCTGGCCATAATTGCACAGAGGTAAGCATGTCGAAGATCGGTCTCTGAATTATCAGGACTTACTTTACAGTTTATAATAGAATAATATAAAGAAACCTTAAGATAAGAGAAGTTTTAACTTTTCCCTCCTTGCGAGTAACGAGTTGTCTTAAGGGCGATAAAAGCAGAATATTCGAGGTTATTTTGGCTCTGATTGCAGGTTGAAAAAGTCTCTAATCAGCTGGAAGGTTGGATTAATAAATAAATTGATTAACTTATGATAGCCTGATCAACTAGCATAAATCATTTTATAGTTACCAACCTCCCACATAAGCTGTTAGAGGCGCAATTAATTCCGGGTGACCCAAACAATTGCTGAGAGGCTTGGCTTGCCTCCAGACTTCTCTCTAGTATCTTAACCAAAAGGTAACGAGTTTAAAAGAAGTGTAGCACTCTGGGGCTGGCTATTCGTGCAAGTCATTTCACCTTTAAAATAAAGGACAAGATTCTAATTAGAATAGTCCAAACCCGGGTCTGGTACGATTATACTCGTCGACACACCCCGAACCCTGATGGATGCTCCGTCTCATAAGTTCTAACGGAACTGGGTTTTAAAGGAACCGATAAATGGGACGGGCACACGACATTCTAAAACCATTAACTTATATATTTAACTTATCCTTCCAAACTGGTTTGTTTTCTCAGAAAATGAAAGTAGCTAAAGTAATACCAATTTTTAAGCAAGGGAATAAACATCTATTTAACAACTACATTCCAGTATTACTTCTTCCTCAATTTTCAAAAATCCTGGAAAAACTATTTAATATCAAACTAGAAAACATTTTAAATAAACACGAAATACTAAACCACAGTCAGTACGGATTCAGAGAAAAGAGGACAACAGCACTTGCAATAATGGAAGCAACCGATGAAATAATTAATACATTAGATAAAGGTAAATATGCTATTGGAGTATTTATTAATTTTAGGAAAGCTTTTGATACAATAAATCACTCAACTCTCATAAACAAGCTGCAACAGTATGGCATTAGGGGAATAGCACTGGACTGGATCACCAATTATTTATCCAAGAGACAACAATTTGTGAAAATGGATGATGTCACTTCTAAAAGTATGGGGATTGTCTGTGGTGTCCCCCAGGGGTCAGTATTAGGACCTGCTCTATTTTATATATATATATATATATATATATATATATATATATATATATATATATATATATGACATTTTTGAAGTCTGAAAATCTCTGAAGATTATCTTATTTGCTGATGATACAAATTTGTTCTACGCTGGAAATGATCTCAATGAAATAATTAATATTATTAATAAAGAATTAAGTAAACTAAAAAAAATGGATGAATAATAACAAATTATCATTGAATATAGAAAAAACAGAGGCAATGACGTTTGGTAATTGTAAAAACAAAACAGAAGCATGTATAAAGGTTGGCGATGGAAAAATTGAGAATGTTAATGAAATCAAATTTTTGGGTGTGATACTGGATAATAAACTCATTTGGAAGCCCCACATTAGACACATACAAACCAAAGCAGCAAAAAACATTGCAATCATAAATAAAATGAAACAACTGTTGGACTGTAAATCACTCCATAGCCTGTACTGTTCATTAGTTCTGCCATATCTCACTTACTGTATAGAGCTTTGGGGAAACAATTATAAAAATGCACTGCACCCACTATCATTATTGCAAAAGAGGGTACTACGTGTCATTCATAAAGTTGGGTATCTGGATCATTCAAATTCTTTGTTTTTACAGTCAAAATACATTAAACTTCAAGACCTGGCTCATTATCAAACAGCTCAAATCATGTTTAAAGCGAGTAAGCACTTATTGCCACCTAATATTCAAAAGCTCTTCAACCAGAGTGATGAGGGATATCATTTACGAAGGACTAACATTTTTAAAATGCCTAGGGTAAGAACCACTAAAAGGAGTTTCTGTGTATCAGTATGTGGTGTGAAACTGTGGAATGGCCTGCAGGAAATACACAAACAGTGTCCAAATATAAACAAATTTAAATCACTGTATAAAAAAATGATAATTAATGGATATGAATATGAGGTTCTCCGAGGTTATGGAAACTATGATACTGTCATTATTATTTTGCTGTTGTTTACGTTATTATTGTCATTATTATTATTATTATTACTATCACTAGTACCATAAAACGCTCTCATTAGTAGCTGCATATATATATTAATATGTATGTATGTATGCATGTATGTGTGTGTATGTATGTATGTAGGTATAGATGGTAACTTGTAAAGTAAATTAGTAATGTGAGACAAGGGGGTGGGATTGAATAAGCACTTGCTTCTTCTTACTCCTTTTGGACAAAGACTTCTTTTTTATTGGTATATCCAACTCATGCCAGGGGTCACACCCTGGACCTGGTTATCTCTTATGGTCTACCCATCATGAACCTTGTGACTTTGCCTCCTGTGTTCTCTGACCACTCTCCAATACTCTGTGATGTTACGTTGCCATGTCCTGTCCCTGTGTGTGAAGCTCCCGCTACTAGGTTCAGAGCCCTGGATGCAGAAACTATTTCAAAGTTTGTGGACTGTATGTCTGTAAGGTTAGAGACCTTTAACCCAGATCCATCTAACGTTGATCACTATTCACAACACTTTGATGTACTTTGTAATCAGGTCCTGGACGTGGTTGCCCCTCTCAAGCTTTGCAAGTCTCGGCCTAGGAGGGAGCCTTGGCTCTCTGATGTCACACGGGCTTGTAGGCGGGCGTGTAGATCCTCTGAGAGAAAGTGGAAAAAGGATGGCCTACAGGTCTCGCGTGAGTTGTTCAGAGCATCTCTGGTTGCTTATCAGGATGCAGTGAGGGCTGCCAGAATGGCCTATTTTGCAGACATCATTGAAACTAACTCCAATAATCCTAAGATTCTCTTCAAAACGCTAAACTCAGTTCTGGTGTATCAGGAGCCTAGCTCCATGTCTCCTACAGCTGCTGGAAACTCTGAAGCTTTTCACAAATTCTTTGTTGATAAAGTGTCGGGCATTAGAGCAGTCATTTCTGGTAACTCTGTTGACCCTGTTCCAGTTCATCCATCACCACCCACCCTGAGCTCCCTCAATACAGTTTCATACTCTGAGCTGAGTAAGCTAGTTGCGAGGCAGAAGCCATCTGGCTCTCCACTTGATGTTCTACCGCCTCGTCTCTGGAAGGCTGCCTTTCCGTGCCTTGGCCCATCACTTGGTCAGATTATCAATGGGAGCCTCAGCACAGGTGTGGTCCCAGCTGCTTTGAAAGCAGCAGTTATTCGGCCGACCCTGAAGAAACCTGGTGCTGATGTCTCTGTGATTGAAAATTACAGGCCTATCTCTACCCTGCCCTTTACATCTAAACTGCTTGAGAAAGTCGTTTATCAGCAGCTGGTCTCACATTTAGCTGACTCTGATCTGTTTGAGGTTTTCCAATCAGGGTTCAGGTCTGGCCATAGCACAGAGTCGGCTCTACTGAGGGTCTTAAATGACATCTATCTTTCACTAGATCACGGAACATCTGTGCTGCTTCTGTTATTAGACCTGACAGCAGCCTTCGACACAGTTGACCACGCGAGTCTACTCGATCGCTTGGAACGATGGGTTGGGATCAAAGGGTCAGCTCTGGACTGGTTTAGATCGTATCTCCAAAATAGGACATTCTGTGTTAAACTTGGTGATGTTTTTTCTTCTTGGGAGGGGCTCCGGTGGGGGGTCCCGCAGGGGTCGATCCTTGGTCCACTTTTGTTTGCCATTTATCTGCTACCTCTGGGGTCAATCTTTCGTAAACATGGCCTATCATTCCATCTGTATGCTGACGATTGCCAGATTTACTCTCCATTGTGTCAGGAGAAAGGTCACTCTATTCAGTCCTTTGTCTCCTGTGTTAATGAGGTGAAGTCTTGGCTAATGTCTAACTATCTACATCTGAATGAGGGAAAAACAGAGCTCATTGTTTTTCACCCCAACAGCAGGAATGTGGATCGTTATGCTTATCTTGGCCCTCTTTCTCCATACTCAAAACCAGTTGTTACCAGTTTGGGGGTGAAACTTGATGAAGGACTTAAATTTGATGTTCACATCAATTCTGTGATCCGGTCCAGTTTCTTTCACCTGAGACGCCTTGCTAAAATCAAGCATATGCTGTCGAGAGCCCACCTGGAGCGGGTACTGCATGCCTTTGTTATTTCTCGGCTTGACTACTGCAACTCTCTATATGCAGGGTTGTGTCAGTCAACACTGCGTCGCCTACAGGTTGTGCAGAACAGCGCTGCCAGGTTCCTGACTGGGACCAGGAAACGGGACCACATCAGTCCAGTTCTGGCCTCTCTGCACTGGCTTCCGATTTGCTATCGCTCACAATTCAAAATACTCGTCTTTGTTTATCATTTCTTCCAGGGTGGTGCTCCCCCTATCTAGCCACACTCTTGAAAAGACACTCCTCATCACGCGCTCTGCGCTCCTCTGACCAAGGCCTGCTCGCTGTCCCTCGGTCTAGGTGTCGTACCCGTGGGGACCGGGCTTTCTCAGTCCTAGCACCGTTACTCTGGAACCAGTTGCCACCCTCAGTTAGGCTGTCCCCTTCTCTGCCAGTCTTTAGGAATCACCTAAAAACACACCTCCTCCGCTTGGCGTTTCCAGAACATGTTTGATTTTGGCCCTCTTTTATGTTGAATCCATTCCAGTTTTCATTGGTACACTCAATCCATCCACTCAATCCAATTGTGTTTCACACATTTGTATTTTACCGGAATGTTTCATCTATCTTGTAATTTCCATTTTGTATTTTGTAATTTTTTATTTTGTAATTTGAATTTCTTTTATTGTTGATTTATTCAGTATAATTACTGACAACTGTACCATGTTCAGCGCTTTGGGCTTCCTGACAGAGTTGCGGAAGGCGCTTTATAAATAAAGCTTTGATTGATTGATTGATTGATTGAATAAAAATTAATGGGTGGATGATGACCAAAAAAGGTCACATTTTACTGTGATAGGTCCCAAATCGCCCTATTTCACTTGATCACCACAAATTTGTAGCTGGTATGTCAGGACAAGTGAGGATTGCTAGTTGGCGCCACGTTATTGGAGTTTTCAAAAGAGGATGGGGCTGTGGCGGTGCGGCAAAGTCAGGCGTACTGCCTGCCATATGTTTGACTCCCATTTCGTCATTTCTAAAGCTATCGCCACAAAACTTCTGGTGAGCGATCCTAGTCCGGCCCCCAAAAAATCTGATATGAAAATTTGGTGGGCGTGGCCTATTTTTTTTAAATAGCGCCCCATAGGACCATTAAAACTGTCAGTCCCAAGCCATGCTTTGACTGAGGATTACGAAATTTCTTACACTAATGTGGTGTCTCAGGACCTACAAAAATGTCTCTGGAGCGAAGCGCAAAGTTGTACAGGAGGTCGGCCATTTTGGTCCAAGAACTCGATTTAGTAGTTTTCGCACACGTTGTTTGGAGAATGATGCCCCATGGCCCTTTTCACCGATTGCCTTCAAACTTCTGCTATATACTCTTAAGCTACAGGGGAAAAATTCAACTGTCGGATTTTTCAAAAGTTGAAAGGTGTGGGCGTGACTAAGCCTCAAACTTTGACCTGTTGCCACGCCACTCTTTTTTCACAGCTCCCTATGGGACTCCTTTCACCCAATCACCAGGAATCTCTGGCAAATAGCAATAGACAAATTGAGGTCACTTGGTCTGCAGCACTGGCAGGTTTCAAAAAAAGGCGGGGCTTTGGGAGCATGGCGAAATTTGCCATCACGTCATGAAAATACGTTTGCCTCTCATTTCCTCAGTTATCGCGATATCGCTATGGAATCTCTGATGAGTGATCCTAGTCTGAGCCCCAATAGAAATGGACATGATAGGTTTGTGGGCGTGGCCTTTTTTCTGAAATAGCGCCCCCTAGGACCATTAAAACTGTCAGCCCCAAGCCGTGCTTTATCTGAGAACTATAGAATTTGGTACACTAATGTAGTGCCTTGGGACCTACTAAAAAGTCTCTTGGAGCCAAGGTCAATGTTGCACAGGAAGTCAGCCATTTTGGTCCAAGTACTCGATTTAGTGGTTTTCACACACTTTCTTTGGAGAGTGATACCCCGTCACCCTTTTCACCAGTCGCCTTCAGACTTCTGCTATATACTCTTAAGACATAGGGGAAACAACTCAACTGTTGGATTTTTCAAAAGTTGAAAGGTGTGGGCGTGGCTAAGCCTCAAACTTTGACCTTTCGGCGTTACATTACTTGACGTAATAACTCATGCACATGATCAAATCTGTATCAAACATTGTCTGTGTGATCACTGACCACATCTCAAGACAATGACAATGTGGACAGCTGACATCACCTAAGCCCCGCCTCCTGACAACAGGAAGTCTATTGTTTTATGGTGAAACACATTTGTCCCCTCTAATTTAGTTAGCATGAATCGAAGGCCATCCACTGTCTTCATGATGCTGTAATGACCATTCAGTTCTGATAGCTTTCCAGAAAGGGAGGGGCTTTGATGTCATGGAGAATTCTGGCGCGACACCGTGACCTTACATTTGACTGTAACTTCCACAAACAGCCTCCGATCTGCACGAGACTGAACCTGGCAATCAACAGTGCTGCCCTTTAGCCAATGAGGCACAAAGAGTTGGTGAACATTGTATAATATAACCACAGTGCCACCTACATACCTTTAAAACTGTAATAACTCCTACAGACGAGGTTGCAACTGCACCAAAATTGCTATATTTCATCACACAAAGGCAGCCAACACAATCCTGTGGCCACTGGTTGATATCACTTTAGCTCCACCTCCGACAGGCCCTGAATAACACATACATAATGTTATTCACACCAAACTGCATGCAAATGATTTTTGTGAACCTACAAACTGCTCCATGGGATATTTTCCTACATTTGGGATAGCGCCTCTAGATACAATAAATCCTTTGTAACTTTTACATAAAAGCTCCAAACTATATCAAACATGGTGGGAGTCATCACGCAACTGCAATAAACACATGTATGTGCTGTCATGTTTTGAGGTAAGTGTCTAACCCAAGACATACAGAACCAAGCACGGAGACGAGGTGAAAGAAGAACAATAATTTTGTTTAAATGTGGAGGTGACCTGAAGGCGTACTGGAGATCCAGCGGGAGGACTAATCCGGAAGCGGTAACTAGGGGGAAACCAGAGGTGAGTAATGGGAGTTGTAGTTCAAAGGGAATGTTTGAAGGCGGAACTTACGATGAGGAAGTTCAGGATGAATGTGGAGGGGAGATGAGCCGAGGTGATATTCAGAAGAGACTTGTGATAATCGGAGTGGGTGAGTGGAATGGACGAGGCGGATGAGGACGAGGCAGTGGAGAGAGAGCGTGATCGGTGGAGAGCAGGGTGGCTGGGTGGAGTAGGAATCCAGGCAGCGAACAGGTGAATAATCCTTTGACTCTGAGATGGGAGAGGATCCAACAATGAAGTCAGTCTGTGGGTGAGTATCCAAGCAGAAAAACGAGCTCAGGTTACAATGAGTTCCAAAGTTTCAAAACAAGACGAGGTTCAAAATCACTATGAGGCTAGAGCATACCAGGCAGTAGATAATCATCCGGCGTCGAATGAGGATAATCATCCTCCTTTTAAAGCTGCCCCGCTGATCAGTCTGATGCGGATCAGCTGCACTCCCTCTCCTGCAGGCAAAAACTCAGAGATGATGAGATGATGGGCAGAGTACTCACCCCGGCTCATGACAGTACCCCCCCCTCAACGGACGCCACCCGGCGTCCTAGCGGAGGCAGCTTCAAACTCCCGGATGAGGGAAGGATCCTCAATGAAGGAACCAGGCACCCAGGAACGCTCCTCTGGACCGTATGTAACAGGTTAAAAGACCAGGTGTCCTGACTGCAACTTCACAGACAGTGAGCTATCAGAAGTAGTTTCGACTGTGGAGCCTGAGTGTGTGAATAAAACACAGGAACCCAAAATACAGCTCAAAATATATATATTATGCATGGTATGAAAAATATATAGACAGATGTACAAAAACTATAACCACATACAACACAGACAAAAAATTATGGTGACAATACAAAACAGCTTATTAAATCCCAAAAGGAGGTGGGATGAGGTTTAGTCCAGTATGAGTTCAACTTAGGTGCATGGGCCTGGGATAGGTCATGTGTTAACCATTTTTAGTCCAAAGGTTTGCAAATCCTACCGCAATACAGCGGTGGTCGGGTGGCTCGCCATCCCGCGCTGATCAGGGCTGATCACGGGGAAAAAAAAACCTGACCTAAACAAGGTCAAAAACATAAATGATCATTCACAGAAGAAAGTAAAACAGCGTTCTACTACTATGACAAATAATAGATTAAATAACAATTAAATAATTGGTGCCATATGTTATACAACAATCAATGAACCAATAACCAAACAAATCATATCATCATCTCTTATAATGATTATCATTCAAAATACCATTACAAAATAACATCATCATGGGTCCCATCAAAGTACATCAGCAATAAAGCTAATAAGTTAATCAAACATATTCTTCTCACATAATCACAGGTGTTGCGCAACAAGTTCAGTTATCTAAACGGAGTTTAACTCAATGCAAAAGTCGCATCGGCCGTTTTGGCATTTAATCAGAAACGTAACCAAAACGGACCAAACTACCAAAACTACCAAAATCAAATCACTCGTTCAACTCTTGATACGTCAATTTAACTTTCGGCCAAAGTGGAATAAACATAAACAACAAGGTTCGATGAATACAACTAGTAGGTTTAGTTACTGTTACTAGCCTAGCGTTAGCTTACCAGCATTCTGAATGCGCGACCGCGGCTCCGCACTTTCATTATTTATGACCAAACAAAACAAACAAAAAACTCACCGTTGAGTCGATTGTGAGGTGGTGTATAAATGAATGAATCGGCCGGGTTATTGCACGCTGTCAGCTAGTATGCCGTGTAAAATCTGTCAATATCTGACAAGTACGCCAACCACAGGGAAAACAGCAGCCAGGTAAACAGGGAAGAGGCAGCTGATTTACCCGGAACTTATACAGGGTTCGTTCCCGCCACAATAAAAGGATTGGCGGAAATGGGGTCAGAAGTTCATGTTGTTACACGTACCCCTCCCAGTCAGTGAGGTACTGAACTCCACGCCCCCGACGACGAGAGGCCAGGATCTTGCGGACTGTGTAAACCAGGCCCCCCTTGTAGAGGTGAGCAGGAGGAGGAGGGGGAGGAGAAGGACAGAGGGGACTGGAAACAACAGGTTTTACCATGGACACATGGAACACAGGGTGAACACGGAGGGAAGAGGGAAGGTCCAGACGGACAGTGGTGGATGAAGGGACGTCGAGGATCTTAAACGGTCCTATGAACCGTGGGGACAACTTGCGGGCGGAGGCTTTAAGCGGTATGTCCTTGGAGGACAACCACACAGACTGTCCAGGTAAGTAGATGGGTGCCGGGCGCCACCGCCAGTTGTTTATTGCGTCTGGCCGTGCGGTCCAGAGCTGCTCTGGTAGAGACCCAGGCCCTACGAGCCCCACGAAGGAAATGGGGAACGGAGGAGGACACCGGGGATTGCTGGGGGAACAGTGAGGGTTGATAGCCAAGGGAAGACTCAAAAGGTGACTGACCTGTAGCAGAGGAAACGTGGCTGTTGTGTGCGTATTCGACCCATGGTAGATGCGCGCTCCAGGAGGAAGGGTGTGTAGAGCAGACACAGTGCGGCATGGCACCGAGCTCCTGGTTCATGTGCTCGCATTGACCATTCGTTTGAGGGTGGTGTCCCGAGGTTAGCGCCACCTGAGCTCCAAGGGCCTCTGCGAACTCTTTCCATACACGAGACACAAACTGCGGACCTCGATCTGACAGGATCTCTTCAGGAATTCCATAGAGGCGAAAGACGTGTTTAACCAGGAGCTGCGCTGTGTCTGCAGAGGAAGGGAGATATTTAAGAGGGACAAGGTGACATGCTTTGGAGAACCGATCAATAATAGTGAGAATGACCGTGAAACCACGAGAACTGGGGAGACCACAAACGAAATCCAGGGCGATGTGAGACCAGGGACGTGAAGGAATGGGCAGGGGTTGCAAAAGCTCTGCCGGAGGACGATGGTCCCCCTTCTGTTGAGAACAGGTATGGCATCCAGAAACATAGTCTTTGGCATCTCTATACATGGATGGCCACCAAAATGATCTCTTAATGAGGGCCACCGTTCTCCCCACCCCTGGATGCAGGGAGAACCTGCCTGTATGCGCCCAGTGGATCACCTTGCTTCTGAGTGGTTGGGGTACATACAATCTTCCTGGAGGGCCGTTATTTGGTCCAGGGTCGGTCTTGAGAGCGGTACTGACGAGGGTTCAACCGTTTAGCCTCTTTTAGGTAAATGAGATTTTTATGGTCTGTCCATATGAGAAAGGGGTTCTCTGCTCCCTCCAGCCAATGTCTCCACTCTTCGATCGCTAATTTTACTGCTAGTAGTTCGCGGTCGCCAACGTCGTATCTACTCTCAGCCGGAGTTAGACGACGGGAAAAGTAGACACAAGGGTGAAGCTTCTTATCCCCCTCTGCCACTTGTGAGAGACCTGCCCCGACCCCGGTGTCAGAGGCATCAACTTCCAAAATGAACTGGCACTGCGGGTCAGGACGGTGTAGAACTGGGGCATTAGTGAATTTGCCCTTGAGTTCTTTGAAGGCTGACTCAGCTTTGGGGGACCACACAAAAGGTTTGTTGATGGAGGTTAGATTAGTTAGAGGAGCTGCAGTCTGACTGTAGTTCTTGATAAAGCGACGGTAGAAATTAGAAAAACCAAGGAACCTCTGTAGTTGCTTTCTGGTGGTGGGTGTGGGCCATTCGGTGACTGCCTGCACCTTTTCTGGATCTGCCTTCAGCTGCCCGCTCTCAATAATAAATCCCAAGAACTTCACTGTGGAGACGTGAAACTCACATTTTTTTGCCTTAACGTAGAGATGGTTCTCCAGCAATCGTTGTAACATGGCCCTCACATGCTGGATGTGCTTTTCCTGGTTCTGAGAGAAGATCAATATATCATCTAGATACACTGTCACAAACCGGTTTAGAAAGTCACCGAGTACTGAATTAATCAGGGATTGGAAGACGGCTGGGGCATTAGTGAGTCCAAAAGGCATTACCAGATATTCGAAGTGACCAAGGGGTGTCTTGAATGCTGTCTTCCACTCATCTCCTTCTCTTATTCTCACCAGGTGATAGGCGTTACGGAGGTCCAGACGGCTGAAAATGGTAGAGTCCTGGATGGGTTCAAAGGTGGAGAAGAGTAAAGGCAGAGGATATTTATTATGGACTGTGATCTGGTTTAAACGTCTGTAATCAATGCATGGCCTGAGGGTGCCTTCTTCTTTAGGAACGAAGAAGAACCCTGTGCCCAGAGGAGATGAAGAAGGACAAATGGTGCCTGCTGCAAGACAGTCCTGTATATATTGCCCCATGCTCTCATTTTCAGGTTTTGACAGGTGGTACAGATGACTAGATGGTAAGGGAGCTCCAGGCAGAAGGTCTATTGCACAGTCAAATGGCCTGTGGCCTTTGGGGAGGCAGAGAGGAAGCACGGTCTTTACTGAATACCTGTTTCAGGTCGTGGTAAACCGGTGGAACAGTAGACAGGTCTATGTTTTCCAAGGGAGGAGGAGGATGGTCACGAGCGGTAGGTGAGGCCGAGCGCAAGCAGAGTAGAGAACATTCCGGGCTCCACCCAAGAATCTTGTTCTCCTTCCAGTCCATTGTGGGATTATGACGAACCAACCAGGAATGTCCCAATACTAAGGGAGACTGAGGAGAGGGAAACACATAAAAAGTTAATGTCTCAGTGTGGTTACCTGAAACCAACAGGCGAAGCGGAACAGTCTGACGGGTGATAGTGGACAGATTATGATTATCGAGCGAGGACACTGAGAGAGGTGTAGACAACTTGGTGGTGGGTATTTTCCATCGTTCCAGGAGGTGGGGGTCCAGGAGAGATTGTTTGCATCCAGAATCCAACAGGGCCTCAATGGTAATCTGTCTGGAAGGAACAGATAGAGCACAAGGAAAGAAACTCCGGGAACCGATAGAAGAAGAGTGTCACCAATAGTCCCAGCTTTATTGGCGGGCTTTGCCTTTTAACAGAGCAGGACAGCTATTGACAAAATGTCCAGCTGTTCCACAGTACATGCATAAACCAGATCTCTGTCTGTGCTCCCTCTCCTCTGGGGGTGACGTGTCCTTCCCATCTGCATGGGTTCCTCAGAGGAGGAGGGCTCAGAACCAGGGCGTCCAGAAGTCCTAGAAGAACGTTCCCAAGCAGGAAAGGCTGGGGGCTCGGGTTCATGTTTCCTTAACTCCCGCTGGCATTTGTCAGTTGATGTGGCCAGCCTGATGAGTTCATCCAAAGAGCTAGGTTCAGGACATAAGGCCAACTGGTCCCTCACCTTATCATTTAGTGCCTCTGTGAAGCCTCCAATGAGGGCGTCCTCATTCCAGGTGGTCCGGGCTGCCAAAATGCGGAAGTCCACCGCCAAGTCCGCCACTGTTTTTCTTCCCTGAGAAAGCTTCAAAAGTCTTTTACCGATGTCCGAGGAGGACTCATAACAGCCAAACATGAGTTTTAGTTCCGTTAAAAAATCATCAAATGACCCATTTAAAAACAAGTCATTATGGCTCCTTGCTTCAGCCCACCTAAGAGCCCTTCCTCGCAGAAGACCCACAATGTATGAAATCTTGGTTGAATCAGAGGAGAAGGCTGTAGGGCAACGTTCAAAAGCCAATTTACATTGCAAGATGAAACTATAACATTCCTCGAACTCACCCCCAAAGGTCACAGATGGTGGTGAAGGAGCGACACGGAAATGGGTACTCTCCATGGGGGGAGCTCCATCCGATCGCGGAGGTCCTGTGGCTTCAGAGGTGGCAGAGGGGGGTCCTACTGGTGGAGGTGGTTGATGAGGCTGGGACAGAGATTCATGTATCTGGCGGACCAGGGCTTCCAACTGTGTATAGCGTTGATTAGATGCTGAGAGTTGTTCCATTAACAACGGAAGGGTCTGTTCCTGTTGGGTCAATCTGTGTGAAATGTTAATGAGTGCTGATTCTGTAGGGTTAGAGTTTAGGCCGGATGATTCTGTCATGTTTTGAGGTAAGTGTCTAACCCAAGACATACAGAACCAAGCACGGAGACGAGGTGAAAGAAGAACAATAATTTTATTTAAATGTGGAGGTGAACTGAAGGCGTACTGGAGATCCAGCGGGAGGACGAATCCAGAAGCGGCAACTAGGGGGAAACCAGAGGTGAGTAATGGGAGTTATAGTTCAGAGGGAATGTTTGAAGGTGGAACTTACGATGAGGAAGTTCAGGATGAATGTGGAGGGGAGATGAGCCGGGGTGATATCCAGAAGAGACTTGTGATAATCGGAGTGGGTGAGTGGAACGGACGAGGCGGATGAGGACGAGGCAGTGGAGAGAGAGCGTGATCGGTGGAGAGCGGGGTGGCTGGGTGGAGTAGGAATCCAGGCAGCGAACCGGTGAATAATCCTTTGACTCTGAGATGGGAGAGGATCCAACGATGAAGTCAGTCTGTGGGTGAGTATCCAAGCAGAAAAACGAGCTCAGGTTACAACGAGTTCCAAAGTTTCAAAACAAGATGAGGTTCAAAATCACTATGAGGCTAGAGTCTACCAGGCAGTAGATAATCATCCGGCGTCGAATGAGGATAATCGTCCTCCTTTTAAAGCCGCCCCGCTGATCAGTCTGATGCGGATCAGCTGCGCTCCCTCTCCTGCAGGCAAAAACTCAGAGATGATGAGATGATGGGCAGAGTACTCACCCCGGCTCATGACATGTGTTCACTTGTTCAAATCACTTTAACTCTGCCCACTTACAGCCTTTTGCCTCTAGATGACCCATGCAACGTTTGATTGATGCCAGATTAATAGAAAACCATTTTTGATGACAAAAGATGACCTTTATGGGATTTAGTTGTAAATGGTCACAGCACCCCCAAACTTTATTAACTTCTAAAGACAAGGTCAGAATGGCATTATACTTGGCTTGTGTCATCACATGACTGCACCAAACACATTGATGTGGTTGTTGGTTCAAACCACTTTAGCTCCACCCCCTTTTGGCTTTCTGGCTCTAGTTAACACACACAACGTCTGATTTATGCCAAAAATAATAGAAATCCACCTTTGTCAGCCAAGCTGACCTCAATGAGATTTTTCTGTAGATGGTCACAGTGTCCCCTAGATAACTTTAACCTTCAATAACTTCAAAAAACGTGGTCAGAATAGACTCTACTGGTCTGTGTCTCACCTTCTCAAAGGGGCGGGGACATGAGCAAACTTTAAACATTTATTCATTATTTTAATTACCAGACATATCAACATGAGCAAAAGGACATAGGCCAGTCCAAAACTTCAGTAATGATAAATTCTCGGTTTACTGCCCCAACCTCGTTTGAAATACACTTGATAAACTTTGTGGGCTTTAACAGTATAAAGTTACGTATGGTGGACGTTTTAGATTATAAAAATTACAACCTAATGGGTCAGTTACAAACATGCATCAGTGGGAAAATTGTTTGTACATGTTTTAGTTGGTTTTCTGCACTTCAAAATGAATAAAGTGGCTTAGTGATCTGCTTTTATTAGGGATTACTAATCACTAATCCAAGTCTGCCCATCAACGTTTTGTGAAGTAAAAGAAAAACTTTTTGAGAAAATGTTTGCACCAATAGAACATAAGAAGTTTCACAGAACTTACCAACCCACCACGGCATAAATTACGGTCTTTCCACCTCTGTGAGCCCTCTTTAGAGTCGTGTTAGTTCACTTTCTTTACTCAGTAAAGTCTCCTGCCCCCACCAAACACCCCTCCCCTTGGCCTCTTCTCAGCCTGTCTCTTTCATCTTTCTGCCAGCTGTCCCCTGAGGTGAAGGACGCCTGCAGATGAAAGAATGAAAGGAGACAAGTCATAGTGAGGACAGCTCTTGCTACGCTCAGGCCACCACACCACGCACTGGCTGACTGGTCACTGCTTAGTAAGTTCAAACTGCATGCACATACACTCACACACGGAGCTCTGGTCTGTCACCTCTGGTTCCGTCACCCTTCAATGCCATCATCTCTGGGGAATTTTAAATGAGTCAAACTGGCAGCAGTGGGAGAAAGAGCTTGACGGAGAAGAACATCAAGGAAAGGGTGGCACTGACTGAGAATCAAAAGACGCTGTGGGCATGGGACTTTGACACGAGCTTGACACGACGAGCATTAGTACTCCTGCATGTAGTAAAGGGTAGTTATGGGAATTCTGGCTCTTTTTAGAGAGCCGGTTCTTTTGGCTCAGCTCACCAAAATGAGCCGGCTCCTTTGGCTCCCAAGTGGTTCCTCAGATTTTCTGTTGTGTAAAGTATATTTATAACCAAAATAATGCTAAACTATATGTAAAATGATTTACTAATATAAATAAATGCAATATATCAAATATTTATCATTTCTATGGATTTAATAACTGATCACTTTAAGAAATCTCCATTTTCCGACTGCTGGTGCTCATTTTCTCACCGTCTTCGTCGCACTCTCCTCTCTCTCGCTCTCCTTTTCCTCCTCCTCATTCCCTCTCGTCTCCCTCCACCAGCATATGCTCTGCTGTGTGTTTGAGTCTGATCCTCCCTCTTCCCCGCCCCTACTGCTCTGTGTGTGGACAGTCTGGACACACAGTTACACATGTTGACCAATCACCTGTAGCTTTCACCAAAGCAAGAGGGGAGGGGGAGGGGAGGGGACGGCTCCCAAAGACGAGCCGGCTCCCGTCGTTCACTTCAAAGAGCCGGCTCTTAGAGCGGTTCGTTCGCGACCGACACATCACTAGTAAAAGGTTCAGACTGGACACATCAAAACAAGAAAGTGAGGAGTCAGTAAAGTGCAATAGAGATCACTGGGATTGAGGATTATTTCCAGACAGTTGTTGCTGACAGGTAGGTGAGTTAGATGAGGTCTCTGTGAACCCTGCTTGAAGTTGTGCATGTGGATGAAGATGATTTGAACAGAAATTTAGAAGATCTATGAAACTTTTTTTGAAAAGTTTTCTTCATCCCCCAAAAATGCTTAAATCTTTGTTCCAACAAATAATCTGTTCACCTGTTTAAGTATAGATTCACTAGGGTAAATACAATTAAGTGTATCTCTCATTAATAGAATTACAAAGAAATCACAATGTAACCATAGAAACACTGCTTGGTATATATGTTGTGTGTGTGTGTGTGTGTGTGTGTGTGTGTGTGTGTGTGTGTGTGTGTGTGTGTGTGTGTGTGTGTGTGTGTGTGTGTGTGTGTGTGTGTGTGTGTGTGTGTGTGTGTGTGTGTGTGTGTGTGTGTGTGTGTGTGTGTGTGTGTGTGTGTGTGTGCTCTGTCTTCTCCATCCCCAGTGAGTCGTGGAGGATGGCTGCTTATACTGAGCCAGGACTCTCTGGAGGTTTCTTCCTGTTAAAAGGGAGTTTTCCTCTCCAGTGTCGCCACATGCTTGTTAAGTATGAGGATTGCTGTAAAGACACTGACACTAGTCAGTGACTCAATGCAACCTGCTGGATTTCTTAGATAGGAAACTTTTTACTGTTTGGCTTAATGAACTGACCTGTATTGGAATGTTTACTGTGTGAAGGTCCTTGAGATGACTCTTGTGATTTGGGGCTATACAAATAAACTGAATTGAATTAATCAGAAACAGCACTCTTTAAAGGTTTGAAAATGACAACAGAGAGTGTTGGTTTACACAAATTTAAGTGTTTTTAGAAGTTTATATCAGATGCTACTAAAGTTACTGAGGTAAAATTATAAGCACTGCATAGGTTTCAAAGGCTTTTAAGGAAAATTACATTTTCCATTCAAAAACTCGTTCTTGGTCCTCCTAGACTTCTTCAGTTCTCGCTGGCATGCTGTCAAACATCTTCTGGTCCAGATCCTGACTGATGTAGCTCATCTTCATCATCAGTATTGGGTTTGTGCCTCTGGAGTGGGATTAAGGTGTGGAGAGTCTCCTGGACCCAACATGTTGATGTTCTGCTCCTGATCCACTTAGTTCTGACTTTTTGGGTCAGCACTAGCTCAGGAGAGAGCATGGGTTGTTCAGAAAAGTTAAAGTCCCATTGGTCATCACACACTGATGTAATTCATCTCCGCATTTGACCCATCCCTGTGGGGAACTTTTTGATTGCTTAACCCCCAATCCAACCCCTTAAAGCTGAGTGCCATGCAGGGAGGCATTGGATCCCATTTTTAAAGTATTTGGTACAACCCATCTGGTAGTTGAACCCTGATCTCCCAGTCCGAGGGCGGACACTCCACCACTAGACCACTGAGGATTTTCAGAAGGTTGTAGGTTTGATCCTGGTTCCCACTACAGAATACTGCTGTTGTGTCCTTGGGCAAGACACTTGCCCACCTTGCGTACTGGTGGTGGTTGGAGGAACTGATGGCGCCAGTGTTTGGCAGTCTCGTTTCATCAATGTGCCCCAAGGCAGCTGTGGCTACACCATAGCTCGTCCCGACCAGCGTGTGAATGGGTGAATGACTGATTGTGTTGTGAACCACCTTGGGGGGTTGTAGAACCCTAAGAAGGCACTGTACAAATACAGGCTATTTACCTTTTTACCATTTTGCCATATCCTTCTGGCCCATATATTGTTCATAACCAAACTTTATTCATCGCTGCCCTCGGTTGAGAAGCCCCCCCGGAGGTTTTCCTGGTGAGAAGTGGCTTCTTTGCTGCCTGTCTTTACTCCTGGTCAACTTCCAAAAACCTTCTGCATTAGCTTCTGATAGAAAATAGACAATGAAACTCTACGATTAGAAAAGTCTGACAGATCTACGTCACACTGTTACTGAACATCCATGGACTCACCCACCTTGGTTCACAAAGGGGAAGGCTGTTGTTGGTTTAGCTTACAGGAAAGAGCAGAGAGCATCTCGGCTGATAGAAGCTAATTGTTAGCATTAGCACCTCAACCACACGGCAGAAGCTCCTTCAGGCTTGAGTTATTTCTTCTGGGCTTTACCTCCACCCCCCCACCCCACCCCCCAAACCCCAACCACGACTTGCAAGGTATTCATTCTTAGCAGAGACCACTGCAAATGTATTGATTACATGAGTGTACCACACATTTAAAACCATCATTATGGAAAGAAGAAAGGAACCCAGAGAGTGGTTATATTATTAGACGCATGCGCATGCACACAAGTGAGGAGAGTTAGGGATTCAGGAAAAGCTAAGCCTTTGAATTCCCAAAAGAGGAAAATTAAGACTGAGTGCTAACAGACACTCACAGTTTAACCACATTACTCTTAAAAAATGTTACACAAACCAGAGACATCTCTGACAGCGCAACATTATCCCCGCAGTTACAATTAATTACCCACACGTCCTCCCTATGCATCCCATTTACATATCTTAACAAAGGCAGAGGGAGCTGCCAGGAGGGGAAACACAGGTTAGTTAGGCATGCCAGGGAGCACGCCGACGTGCGCGCCTGGATCTCCACGTGTAACACTCGAGAGGAGATGTGACTGATAAAGGAAAACAAATTATTACAGATTAGAGGATTATATCTGGCTAGGACGGGAACGGAACATGTTCCCTCCAAAACTTCAGCTCCACTTTTCTTCATTGCTGTGGATTTCAGAGTCCCCTGCTTGCACGATTCTGTGTTTTGGCAAATGTGTGTTGACATTTAAATGCTGCTGCCAACAGCCTTTGTCTTTGTGTGGGTTTTCTCTTCCTTCCTCCTTTTTTCCTCTATTATTTTTACCTCTTGTTTCCCTCTGTCTCTCATTTATAATGGGAAGAGGGAGGCTTGAGATAAAGGAGGCGAGCAGGGAGACAGAGTGAGCGGTCACACCGTGTGATGCTATCTGCTATCCACAACGCATTGCAAGTGGACGCCTGACATGTTCTATACATCTTTCCACTCTGGCGCTCATTAAACAAATGCTCGCTGATATATGGCCCTCAAGAAATGAATTTTTACCTCTGTGTGCCGGGGGCCGGCGCTCCCTCAGTCCTTGCTTGCTCTGTGATCTCCTGGGCCAGTGTAAAACCACACAAACACAACTGAACGTGCTGTCCACAAACACACATACAATCCAGAAGCAGAGATAACAAATGCAGCCATGAACACACTCAGCATGTACACACTTGTTATTTCACCCCACAGGGCAGCTGGGGCTGTGTTTGCTGCTATCTGCTGGGCACGACTAGTTACTTATGAGAGCAGGCTGCATCCAATGAAGACGATACGATTACGCTGATAGTCGTCGTCTTTAATGGCTCACGCTGCAACCCAAACAATGACCAAAGCCTCTCCCATTGGCTGTCTGGCGTTCTACTTCTCCAAGACTTTGATAAGGAATCATAGATTCATTTATTATTCTTCTGTCCCTTCATCCCTGTTAGAGATATGTTGAGGTCTTAACTTGGTTTGCTTCTGTTTAGAGTGCAGTTTGTGAGGCTTTTTTAGGCTGACATAAATCATCCTGACCTGGATCTTTGCTGTACATCACAGAAACTATTGCTCATTTGGTTAACTTTTACATTAAAAAACTTTATTTGAAAAAAAGAAAAAAGCGTTGACCTAAAATTGGTTCTTATTTCCCTCTCATCAGTTTTTGGGAGATTTTGTTGGTTTTCAGACGTCTGCTTATTTCTCTTCCTATGAAATCTACTCCAGGGTTTATTTATTGTGTTAGAGTCATTTAAACTTTTCACAAACACTTTTCTTTTGTAGACTGACATGAGTCACATTTCCTTTTTTTAACTTTCATCGGTTTATACAAATTAAAGCCGTATTTACATTTGAAATTATAGAATAAAAAACCTGAGTTTAAAACAGGCCCCAATAATTCTGGGATAAAAATGAAGCCAACACAGGAGTGGCTAAAACTGCAGTTCCACTCTCATCCACTAGGGTCTGGCACCAGAAATGAGAAAATCCTCATTGACTCCCATGTTAAAAATGCAAACTTCACAGCAGAAATAAAACAAGTCTACAGCCTGGTTCAAAAACCCTATTTAGATTTGATAGATTGAGTTTACGTTCGTGACAACTCTGAGGAGGGTGGATTTTTCTGTAACTCTTCTGTTTAACTGTAATTTAACGCTTAAAAATCTGAATAATTAATGAGCCATGTGACTAAAGAGCTAGCTCTGGAGAATGGCCTTAGCCTCACGTTAATAGATGTTCGGCTATTTTGACTCACTGAACTTTAGTTTTGTCCTCTGTGTGTTTGTGTTTGGATGTTAATCATGGAATTATTTGGACACATGGGGCAAGCTGTAGTTATTGACTGCACTAGCAGGTCATCCAAGCAGCTTCTTTTTATCAGAAAGTAAAATTATGTTTCTGTACTTTGCTGGTTGAATGGGGGGAATGCTGTGTCGTTAAACATGTTAGTGGGGCTGCTTAAGAACCTTGAGCATGCGCCCAGCTTCTCCTGTCTCCTGCCCGGGAACAGTTGTTAGAGCAGATGGCTGTCCCCGTTTACCGATGCGAGGCTGTAGTCAGGCTGGTCACTAGTGGATCTCTGAGGGAGATCACAGAAACACTCCAGTCCTTTTAGTTGATGCTGCTTCACTTTTGAGTCGCTAATAGTTTCCTGGGTGAATCGGGGGAAATTCTACACATTTACCATAACACAGCTTGGTCATTCGGCTCCCGGCTCCGTTGAGAATGGCGGACTTACGGATTTATGACTGCAGTGGACACCGAAACCTGATATCCTCGGTCAGCTTACCTAGTTATGATTTCGTTACTAAGCAGGCCAGAGGTGCCTTTACTTTGGAGTTGTTCTACTGCGTTTTTCTCGCTAAAAGCACCTGGAAAAACGCAGCTAGATTTGGGTTAGCATGTAGCTAATGCCCCGCTGATCTCCGACCGTGGAGCATGAACTGATGTAAAAGGTCAGGGTGCCCGGTTACGATTGCAGTGGTCTGAGGCTCTGCTTGTAATTTAACAGTCCGTGTTAGATCTCCACAGTTGAACAGCATGACTACAGCCCCGCACAGCCGACTGGCACCCATGCAGGGCTGTAGTCATGCAGCTCGTTTCCCTGAAATGGCCCATTCTGGAAGGTACAGAAAGTGTCAAGATAAAACAGCTGAAATGCTTAATGTAAGAGAAATTTTGTGCACAAAACCTGATAAACACGTTCTGTATCGACCATGGAACTGTTACAACTTCACTGGCTGCCAGTCAACTTCAGGGTTCATTTCAAGATCCTGGTTCTGGTCTATAGGGCCTTACATGGACAAGCACCATCTTACATTGGTGATCTTCTCAGTCCCTACACCCCCAGCAGGTCCCTGAGGTCCAGTGACCAAAGCCTACTGGTTGTGCAGCACACCAGGCTAAAGGTCAAAGGTGACAGATCATCTGCTGCTGTGGCCCCCAGACTCTGGAACTCTCTCCCCCTGAGCCTGAGATCAGTGGACTCAGTGGTCTCCTTTAAAAAGCAGCTGAAGACTCACTTGTTCAAGCTGGCTTTTGTGTGACCTTCTTCACCTCTCTCTCTTTATTCTGCTCTCCCCACCTATTCCACCTTCCTCAGGATCCACTGATTCCCCTCTTTCCTATTCACTCTCTCTCTTTCTTTACATTTTTAATCAAAATTTCTATTTTTTGCTCATTTAAACTATATTTTTAATCATTTTCTAAATTTTTTTTATATTTTACATTTTTTGTTTTTGTGAAGCGCCTCGTGATTTTTATCTTGAGAGGTGCTATAGAAATGATATTTTCTTCTTCTTCTTCTACAACGTAAGACAAAAGTCATGACGTGTCCTTTAATGACTTTGTCCAATTTGAACAGCTTACACATGTTTTGATCATTTTCATTTCTGATAGGATACTAAAAGAAAAGACTGATTCACAAGGTGCATTAGTCTTTCCTTAACAAGAATTGTACCTTTTGGCATTCTGATTATTAATCTCAAAATTGTTCCAGTCACACACATGAGTTTGTCTTCCACCTTAAAGAGGTGGTTTACTTAAAATCCATGCTTTTAGTTTTAACTTCTGATTACAGTCAGTCACTCTGAGTTTTTCTTTTAGGCTGAACATGAAAATAGTCTCCTACATTAGCTTCTGATAGAAAAATAAAATCCTGACGTCACACTGTCACTAAACTTTCATGGGCTCACGAAGGAGAAGGCTGTTGTTGGTTTAGCGTCCAGGAAACAGCAGAGAACCTCTCTGCTAGTTTAAGCTTACCATTAGCATTAGCAACACCACCACACAGCAGAAGCCCCTCCAGACATGGAGTATTTGTGGAGATAGAACATCAACGTTGTAAGTCAGTGGTAGAATCATGTTGCTGTTTACCAATCCGAGGCGAGATGTCCAAATATCAAGAAATACGATTCCCAAACCTGCTGCCTGAAGCTCAGCTGTGTGTGGGTTGCTTCAGTTCCTGGAATTGGTGCACCATTAGCCAAATGAAAGACCATGTTTGGTATCGCTTTACAATAAGGGTCCTTTTATTTACGATACTTAATGCATTATTAAGTGTACTTATTAACTCATTCGCTGCCAGCATTTCTCACTGTTTTTATTGTTTTTTCAAGAGTCACAGAACGTTGCGTGCTAGGATGATGTCGACGCCAAAACAACCAAAACAACCAAAACAAAGCGGAGACTCACCTCTTACATCAGGAAGAATCTGTTCGTTTCGAGCTTTAATAATCTGTTGTTGAATTGTGATCAGCAGAAGCTTTTCTGGTTGGCTCCTCACTTTTTTTACAGCAGCAGCCCAAAACGATCTCCTGACACATGGATTTTCTGCTTCCTGTTCATGTGATGTGTGACGTATGCGGATGAAGATCGGCTTTAGAGCTGAGATGTTTGTTCTCACGGTGCGGGGGCTCGTTCAGAGGCCCACACAGTAAAAAAATTGTCAGTGAATGAGTTAAGCAGTTGTTGATACTTAATTCAAGAGTTTATTGATGCTGAATAATGCACTAAGTAACGTTAATGAAGGGACCCTTATTGTAAAGTGTTACCTAATATTTGGTAGTAGAGTGAAAGTAAAATTATTACAGATGAATTAGTTCTTACACTAATTAAATTAAGTAACATTTCTGCTTCAGTAATAGTGTTGACAAGGCGTGGTCTGACAAGGGTTGGTGTGTTTGTTATCCTTCTAGAACCATGGTGTTTATTTAGTTATGTGTGTAAAACTAAATATTTTTTTCTGATGATCTCTGTTAAATCTCTACTGTATCCACACTATAAAGTCAATTTGATGATTTTTATTGGATTTTTGTGGCAACAAATCACTCTTGATCCATTCAAAAATTCTGCCTTCTACATACATACAAGTTTACGGGAAATATAAAACAGTGTTGGGGCACGCACACACACACACACACACACACACACACTTAAAGGACATTTTTGAGTCTCCAATTAACCTAACATGCAAGTTTGTGACCTGTGAGAGAACAGCCGATTATCTGGAGAAAACCCTGGGCCCTCTGCTGTGAGGCAACAGCGCAAACACGTGCACCCCAGCAGCACAATATTTACATTTTTATAGTAAACTGAAATATAACATGCATTGCTGGTTAACATAAAAAATGAAAAGCTGTTCAAAAGATTCTGCTCAATCCACTGAAATAAATCCATTCCTCCCTTTGCTCCACATTGGACAGCTGAGAGTTAGTGGGCTAGCCTTAGCCCAGTTTGCCCTTGCATGCATTTGTTCAGTGACTGGTTGCTCTCATTAAAGCTTGCTAATGCACTTGTAAAACAGTCAGCAGAAACGATAGATCACTGCATGTGGCAGAAACAAGGTGTGTGTATAACGAGGAGGAGGAGGTGTGCAAAAGATGGGGAAAAAACTAAGTGTATTTGTGTGGGGGGGCGGGGGTGATCTGTGAGGAGGGCAGAAGTATCAGGGAAAAATAGGTATGGGGTGAGAGAGACAGGCAAAAGAAAGAAAGAGGGCATGTGAAAGAGAGAGAGAGAGAGAGAACAGAGAGGAGGAGAACGAGGTGGTATTGGGTGGAGGTGGATGCTGGTCAGTGGAGATGTCGGTGGCCCATTAATCTTGGCCTCTTCCTGCCTAGTTATTGTGTATTTCTTTTGGCCAGAGATTGATTGTAGCAGGGGAAGATGAATTTGCCCGTGGACCTTCTTTTCTCTCTTACACTTTTTTTTTCTAACTTCAGATGCTCGGCCAAGGTGATAATGCTCTCCGTCTCCATCCCTCCTCCCTTCTCCTGTGTTTTTCCCTTTCATTTATTTTAGATTACAATCATCATCTATTGTAGGTTGCAGAAAATGTGTTTGTATGGCCAAAAGAAATGGAGATCAAGAGTCTGGATGCCACCGCCTGGGGGCTGGAGCAGGCAGGTGGACAGTGACCTAGCTGGGCCAAATGTTACGGCTGGGGTATTTTCTACACACACACACACACACACACACGCACATGCACACGCGCGCACACACACACGCAAACAGTCCACTCCACCCGGTAACGCTGGTAAACCGTGTTTCCAAACAGGCAAAGTCATGCACGTATATTGTCATTTCTCTCCCAGCAGATGCCATCGTACCCCTTCACATACAACAGTTATCCCCAGAACTCAAATATTTGTGAAATCAAGATTGATAATTGTATTTGCTAACAGCTTGGTAGATAATTACCAGTGTTTAAGAAAAAAATCAAAGGTCCTACATCATGCAAAATCTACTTTGTGAGCTTTTGACCAACAGTAACTATCTCAGAATGTCCGTGTTTTAATGGTTTTACTATGTTTCATTGTCCATTTTTAATCTCATCCTTTACTGGTTTTGTGACTGTTTACCTATTCATCAATAGATTCTACATCGCAGAAACATTCACGGAGAAACTGGACATCATTATGAAAGTCCGTCCAACTCTGTCGCTAGTTTGTTTCAGCCAGAGGCGACTCTCAGCCTTGGCCTCCATGGCCATAGTAGGACTTTGTCATGTTTTGGGGTAAGTGTCTAACCCAAGACATACAGAATCAGACTCGGAGGCGAAGTAAAAGGTGAAACAATAATCTTTATTAAAAGATGAGGAGAACTGAGGCCGCACTGGCGATCCAGCGGAAGGTGAAAACAGGAAGCGGCAACTAGAGGAAACCAGAGGTGAGTACTGGGAATTGTAGTCCAGAGTGAATGTTTGTAGGCAGGACTTACGATGCGGAAGTTCAGGATGAATGTGGAGGGGAGATGAGCCGGGGTGATATCCAGAGGAGAATTGTCTTTAGTCCAAGTGGGTGAGTGGAATGGAGGAAGATGATGATTATGAGGAAACGGAGAGAGAGCGTGATCACGGTGGAGAGCGGGACGGCAGAGTTGAGTTAGGAATCCAGGCAGCGAACCGGTGAATAATCCTTTCTCTCCAAGACGGGAGAGGATCCAGAGGTGAAGCAAGCCTGAGGGTAAGTATCCAAGAAACGAGTTCAAGTTAAAACGAGTTCAAAAATCTTACAAAGTCAAAGACGAGGTTCAAAAGTTACGAACGGCTAGAGACTACCAGTCAGCAGTTAATCATCCGGCGTCGACTCAGGATAACTGTCCTCCTTTTAAAGCCGCCCCGCTGATCAGGCTGATGAGGATCAGATGCGCTCCCTCTCCTGCAGGCAAAACTCAAAGATGGTGAATGATGGGCAGAGTACTCACCCCGGCTCATGACAGACTCACTGATAGAACTAAAACGCAACAACAGCTTTATGACAAAGTTACCAGTTATTGATTTTATTTACATAAAAACCAAATTAGTAAATATACTTTGAGCTGTTGATCATGAACTGGGGCCGGTAGTGGCACAGTTGTGGCTGTAATGTAGAGGGTTATGGGGTTTCTTAATGTCACAATGGTTATCCCTCTCTATAGAGCTCCGGGAGTTGACGTCACTTCTCCCGGCATGCAACAGTTCAAATCGAAACGGCGCCATCTTGGCAGGCAGAAGCCTGCTGGGCTATTTGTAATTGTCAGAAAACTCAATCAAACAGGAAATATGGGAGATTCCTGTTGTGCCCCAGGATGCAGAACAGATGCGGAAGACATAAGGAATGAGCCATCTACAGGATTCCCCAAGATCCAGAGCACCGCAAACGTTGGATCATTGTAATAAATCGCGCTAGTGACCGGGCTAAAATGAAACTGTGGGATCCCGAGAGTAAAGGTTTTCGCTTATGCAGCGACCGCTTCATATCAGGTACTTAAACCAACGTTTCCTCAACTGTGTATGGTATTTATTTTAAATGCTTTTATTATGATTCTTAGTGGGCTTTCTAAACGTATTTTGGCAACAAGTAAACATCACGTAAAATGTTGCCTCGTGATTTCTGCATGCTGCCGTTTATGTGTTTTATGATCACAGCAAGTAACCGGCTAAACTGTATTTAATTTTTAAGCAATGGTTGATCAATTGTCAGATCACACATAAAAAGCACTTTGGATTGCTATTATCTGTCTCACCGAGACAGCTCTCAGACAGATCCTGAGATGCTCCTGCCTGACATATTTATTTTATTCACGGAAAAAAAACAGACTAGTGATTTCTCTTGGTGTTCAGTTTATACATTCAATCAGCACAGCACTCTATTTAAACTACTTACATGTAAATCTGTTATTTGTCCATCCATCCATGCATTTTCATCCGCTTATCCGGAGTCGGGTCGCGGGGGCAGTAGCCTAAGTCGAGAGGCCCAGACTTCCATCTCCCCAGCCATTTGGGCCAGCTCCTCCGGGGGAATCCCAAGGCGTTCCCTGGCCAGGTCCGCTCCGACAGCTTCTGGCATTTTTAAAAAGTATCCCAGGGCCACGGTAAGGGTCGGATGTTTAATCTATTTAATTTCTGACTATATAAAATGATTTCTTCAGTTTTAAAGTGTGAAGTAAACTCCGACAGAGTAAAAATCCAAGCCGATCCCGTTCATTTTGTTTACCTTTGTTGCCTGCCAACTTGGCGTCTACTCTCTGAGAGTCACGTGACCTCCGGAGCTCTATACACAAAATGCCCTACCTAATATTTAATTATTAACTAGGTTGAACAAAAATCTATGCGTAATCTTGAAATTACGCAGTGTCCTGCCACCCCCCTCCTGGTGAGCTTCATAGTCATTCAACTTCTGCATGACGATACATGCATGTAATTAATCTTAATGAAACCTCCTAAGGAAAGAATTTGAACAACCTTCTTTCTTTCTTTTTTGTTTGTTTATTAGTATAAAACATGATTAGTGAGTCCCCATCCAGACAGCATTATCTTCTCTTCTGTCTCAGGTGGGATGACCGCAACGGTTTTTATGCATTTATTTATTTTTCTTCAATAACATGCCAACTTTCAAATGAAGAACACTCCTCTTTTTTGGCATTTTCTTTTTGTGTTTTCTCATTATGTTTCTGCTTTAGGTGCTATTCAGGTCCATGGATGCCTGCCTGTCGGCACCCACTGGTTGGTCAGATGCTGCTGCTATCAGTCGGGAACGTGCATGGTGTCGGATAACTCATCTTTTTTCTTCTCCTGTGCCTGAACTGAAGGTGCAGTACGGGCCTCACAGCGCGATGTACCTGATGCACAAAATGTGGCCCCTCATGAGCGAGAGTTCGAAGTATCGGGAGGGGCGGCGCTGCTTGATTGTGAATGGCTGATGCTGGAGGACAGGACAGATACAATATCAGAAATCTATGAAATTTTGGCTAATAAATGACGAGAAAAACTCAAAATTGGAGGGGGCCATACCGGTCCAGTTAAAGCACTGGGTGGGAGGCTAGACGTTCCTGCAGCCAGTGGGATCTCCGACAGGTGGGGTGGGGAGGGCCAACACCGGCCATTCTGGGATTCTCCAGAATTGACAGCTGGCCAGTCTGCCACCATTGTAACATCATCAAGGTCAGTAAACCAGCACTGAAGGCCCAGTTACCAAATCCAGGGTGCCACAGCTAAAATCCTGTTATCACAACCTTGATGGGTTTAAAGGGCTCGGTCATTTGCTCCACCCATCTGATTTGTTCCACCAGTGGGGTTACCACCTTATTTCCAATCGCAATTGTAGATTGGAAGGTGTAACATAGCATGATACAACATTTTCATTCTACTACAGAAAGTCCAGCTTGACCAAAAATACCTGAATTATCATCACTAAGCAAACTCAGACCTTGGTTTTTCATTTAACCCTCTAGAGGGAGGCGTTGCCCATTTGCAACAGTTAAAACCTACCTGGTTACTCCACATACGTACTTCATGAGCATTTTTTAACTCAGAAGTATCCCTGAAGAACTTAGTTGTTCGTCCTTTTATCAAAACCTATTTTGAGCCTGAGAGGGTTAATGCTACCACTTCGTGTGAAATCGTTCCAGATTTCCACAAGAAGGAAATTTATCCATTTAATCTTTTATTGCCATTTCTGGCATCAGCGGGGAGCGATACCTCAGTGCACTTGTGCATGTGTTACTGTTGTACTAGAGCCAGGTCTGTAGCGGAGTATTCCCTGGTCTAATTCCTACTTAACCTTGTGACTTTAGCATGGGCAGACATATGCTCCAGGCCACTGGGACACCCTGATTGCATGTGCACACACATTTATTTCATGAAGATTGTCCTTTCCTCAATATCATACATTTACCCGCATGTGCATTACAGAGCAGTCACTGAATGTGGAGAGTCCAATTTTGTTGTTTTTAGAATTTTCATCTGCATTTTTAAGTTTGATTAAATCAACAACAATATTAAAAACAGTTTAAAGAAACCCTCTCGCTACATTTTGTTTGTGTGTGTGTGACATTGGCACAGATACACAGTTTTCCAGTGATCACCTCTTAGCTTTCTGTGGGTGGGGTTGGTTGGGAGGGTGGAGCTCTTATCACTACCTAACTGAAGCAAATACCTTTGGGGTTAAAATACAGTTTGTCTATATTTTAATATAGTAATACTCAAAGCAGTCACATTTTACAAATTAAAATCATCAATATAACTGGTTTTGTAATGTTTTAATTTACAATGCAGTAGCAGGTGAAATCCAGTTGCCCTAAAACGTTCTTAGTCTGACATTTTATTTGTAAAGACCAGCCGACACAATCCCACACTTTTTCACTCTTACGGCTGTAAAGTGACTGGAGATATTATTATCAACATGCTTCAAGAATATGTTGTCATTTGTGTTGCTCGAGTCTGCTGAAAAAAAAATAAACATATAAACGCTAAACTATTAGAAACATTTTTTTTACTTTATATTGTAATGATTTAAATTACTTGTTATTTAATAAGCTACAAGGCATCGGATTCCATAGGAAATATGAAACCCATGGATCTGTGAGGTTATTTTAAACCAGAAGATTGGAACTTTTTTATGCAGGGATTAGATAACAGCTTCGTATTCACTCAGAGACAACAGAAGAGAGCAGTGTTGGGCAAGTTTCTTCCAAACTGTAATGCATTATTTATTACTTGTTACCCTCATTTTAAAGTAATTCATTACATTACAATATTACTGATTTTAAAATGTAAGACATTACACTACTTTTGCATAACTTTAAGTTACTTTCACCAAAACAACTTCAATATGAGTCTGGTCATGTGACGCTCAGTGAGCTCATGACATATATGTGGAAGGTGATGTGGTGTCTGAGCTAGGATTGCTGTTAAAAACAGTCAGATATAATAACAGTGCTTTAAAATGATTGTTTATTAAATTAAAGCAACAACACTCTGTACTCTCAGCACACTGCCATCTTATATTAACTGAGAAGGGAGTGAGGTGTGTGTGTGTGTGGGGGGGGGCTCCAAGCCTACATTTGCCTTGGTCCCCAAATGCCTTGATACGGCCCTGGATGTGGGACTGACTTCTGGGGTGATCTGATTCTATCACATGTATAAATATTAAATGCTTATATATTATTGCTTTTCACTGGTAAAAATGTGTATCGGGGATAAATCTACCTACTTTTTTTTATTTTCAAGCACTTTGTTTTGTTTTCTTGATTTTATTTGAATAACTTCCTGCCCTTTCTCTCTCTAACCTTCCTGCATGCTGCATGTTTTCTCCGGCTTCCAGAAAAACTGTTTCCTAGATTTCCTACTTTCTAACTAATCAGCCAAAGGGATCTAACGAACGCAAAAAAAAAGCTTGATATGCGCTGCTCTCCGGCAGCTATGAGTCGAAATCACCGGGGCACAGATTATGAACTCAGCTGAAAACTACATGGAGTATCAGAGAATATGGGCGGATATAAACGATCGCAAACGAATTACTTTGTTTTGGTGGAGCGATTTTGTGAATATAACAGCGGCCGTGCGCAGGACGCAGCTGGAGTATTTGAGCCATTACCGCTGCGTCCTCTCTGCTCATAGAATGCCCGCAAAGCTGAGTCCACAAATGACGTCATATATCTTGATTCTGGGTTTAAAAATGCAT
This sequence comes from Nothobranchius kuhntae, assembly GCA_006942095.1. Lineage (NCBI taxonomy): Eukaryota > Metazoa > Chordata > Actinopteri > Cyprinodontiformes > Nothobranchiidae > Nothobranchius > Nothobranchius kuhntae. The sequence continues at coordinate 212,918 of SSNQ01034162.1, forward strand.
TGTAATCACCGCGTTACTGACAATTGTATACCGAGTAAATATTACCGTTTTCTTTCCCTGTAATGCCTTACATTACCACATTACAGCAAAAAGCAATGCATTACAGTAATGAATTACTTTAGTACCGCGTTACTCCCAACACTGGAAGAGAGAGTCAAGTTTAAAAGTTAAGAATTATATTACTAACAAATTAAACTAGACTAACTTCAAACACTAAATGTATGGTGTAACTAAGGTGAATGAGACGGTGAATGGGATGACGTGTGATGTTGCTCAGAACCAGCAAATCCGAAGAAGCGATTAGTTCTGATGGGAACTGAAGGTGATGACTTTGTGTTAAGCTTTGGTTAGGAGATTCATTAACACATTTGACACCATTTGCCGGTCTACCTACTCTTGGTGGAAGTCCCCGTTAGATCAGGAATGTCGAGGTCCAGCTTGACATTTTGTGGAACCGAGCCAGTAGGAAAAGCGGCGGTTGCTGACCAGACCAGTCTGTGAGATACTCCCGGGTCACGACAATTTTATTGGTGTCAGGTGAGACCCGAACCTTGGTCTTGATGGTTCAGCTTTTATTCTGAAATGAACCGTTGCAGCAGTTTGAACAGCAACAAATTTTTCAGCTTGTCATTGGTTCTTTTGGTTGAAGCAGGGGCGGATTTAGCAATTTGGGGGCCCAAGGCGAACACAGACATGGGGCCCCTTACACTAAATTTTCAACAATCTTACCTTTAACTGGATTAGCGAAACTCTCCCCTCTTCTGACATGAGTTATTTTCCCTTTTTATTAGTCCTCCTCTTTTTTCCTGTATTTTCCTCCCTTTGAGCGCTTTCAATATTTGCTCTGCTTTCTTCTTCCTGTCAGTGCTCCTGTGCTTTAGCCTTAGTTTTTTTTTCTATTTTCCATTTTGGTCTATGTTTTCCTCCCTTTAAACATTTTCCATTGTCTTTCCTTTCTGCTTCCTTTTTACATCGAAAAACGACGTCACTTTCAGATGTGAAGATAAAAGCTTTTATGAAGCGAGCTGCTTCTTTCTCTTATTGGAGCCACTAGGATAACTCAATTTCATGCTTAATGTTTTGACTATCGCTTTGAGTTTATGAACGCTCCCGCCTGTCTTCTTATTCTTATTTGTGGTCTTATGGCACTTGGCAAACAACGATTTGGCGCATTACTGCCACCAACTGGATTGGAGTGGAATGACTACCAATCACTTCCTGTTTGTGCACTGCAGTCTTAATAACCCTCTTATAACCATAATTATAACAGGGCCGCCTGGTATTTTTTTAATCTTATGGCTGTAAAATTGTAATAAAAAGTGCAAAGTGTGTGTAACTCTCTCCTTTTTTCAGAACAACCTCAGCTTTCAGTGCATGGTTTGTATTTCCAAACCACTTCAACATTTCACGAAAAGAAACTTGAAGCCACTTCTCCTCCAGCTTCACTGGCTGCCAGTCAACTTCAGGGTTCATTTCAAGATCCTGGTTCTGGTCTATAGGGCCTTACATGGACAAGCACCATCTTACATTGGTGATCTTCTTAGTGCCTACACCCCCAGCAGGTCCCTGAGGTCCAGTGATCAAAGCCTACTGGTTGTGCAGCACCAGGCTAAAGGTCAAAGGTGACAGATCATTTGTTGCTGTGGCCCCCAGACTCTGGAACTCTCTCCCCCTGAGCCTGAGATCAGTGGACTCAGTGGTCTCCTTTAAAAAGCAGCTGAAGACTCACTTGATCAAGCTGGCTTTTGTATGACCTTCTTCACCACTCTCTCTTTATTCTGCTCTCCCCACCTATTCCACCTTCCTCACTGATTTCCCTCTTTCCTGTTCACTCTCTCTCTTTCTTAACATGTTTTCTTTTAAATCACAATTGCCTATTTTTGCTCATTTTAAATATATTTTTAAACATTTTCTAAATGCTTTCTTATATATGTTTTTTTGTTTTTGTGAAGCGCCTCGTGATTTTTATCTTGAGAGGCACAATAGAAATGATATTTTCTTCTTCTTCTATTTAGAATTTATTTCTATTACAGCCTTTAAAAAATCAGCTCAAAAGTGAAAAAAGCAAAAATCGGATTTGAATTTTTTACAGTTATTACTGAACAGGAACTTCAAAATTACTGGTCAAACAATTTAAACTTTGAACTGCAATGCATCTATTCTTAAAAAAGTTTGAACCTCGGTGTCTTGTAGCAGTTTTTAAGACTTTATTTTTGTAAACATTCAGACGTTTTTATTTGATGTGGTAGACCTTGAAGCCGTTTCTCTCCAGCTGCAGGCAGAGTCCCACTCTGCACACCTCACACTGGCATGGGGTGCTTCTCTTGCACACCGTGCACTGCTATACCAAAAACTTTTGTTTTAGCAAATGTAATTATTTATTGTAAAAAGATAAATAATGCTGGAATGAAGCTGAATCTTACAATTAGCAAATTGTTGAGGGTTGTTCAAATAAAAAAATAAAGACTGAACAAACGGTCATACCCTGGTTCACTGGAGACCTGTCCTTCTTCGTGGTCACTGTCTTCAGATATAAGCCTTCTGGGACACCTAATAGATCTTGTTGATTTTCTTTGAGGCATTTCCTTAATTTCATGCTGGCTTTTATGCTGATGAGCTTCCCCGTTCCGTTATCCGCTTTCACCGCGGCGCTGCGCTCCGTTTCAATCAGGCTGTACAGCAGGATTTCCCCTCGTAGCGATATTTTCCCTAACTCTGATTGCTTCATGCTATCGATCGTTGGAAAGCTGCTTTTATGTACTTTTAGGAACCGTTGGGATTATTTGGATCTGATCAGCCGTTCAAAAGATATAAAACAAAGCATTTTGGATGACAAACTCAGCACGTCTCTGAATCTGTGTTGTGATTCGTTGCGCTCAAGACAGGGAATCCCGGTGGCTACCGTAATGTATTTATATGCACGGAAAGCCCCATTTTTAATCTTTTCAGCGCTTTTGGAATTTTAATGATATCTTGAACGGTTCAGAAATTATGGTAATGAGAATTGTGCATGTCCAATCCCGTCTGCGGCCACAGGTTGGTAATAAGAATATTGTGGCATTAACAGAGGGGTGCTGGCGGTCAGGGCTAGGGGGCCCCCCAACACAAGGGGGCCCCAGGCGGCCGCCTACCTATGCCTAATGGTAAAACCGCCTCTGGGTTGAAGAGGAGAGTTACGGATTGGCCACTCCGGCACTTTCTCTGGAATGCTTTGAACTGGCGTTAGAGATGACGTGGCATAGTTTTATACTTCGGATGTTATGGTTTATGATCGAATGAAAATTTGACAGAGTTACCAAACACCATCAAAGCCACGCCTCCGTCAGATCTGTCAGATTCTGATTGGATCAGTGAAAGTAATGTGTCATGTCTTTTAACGCTACGTGAAATCAGTCCTGTTGGAACATTTAAAGTCATATTACTTATTATACTCTATAGGATTATAATAAAGTAATTAATATTTTGAGTTCACAGATCGGTCACATCTTATTTGTTGACTAACACTTTGCTTGATTAGCTTATTAAAATAGAGTTCTTTGATTAATTAAAAGAAAAGAGTCCATTCTTCATTCTTCTGTTGAGCTGAAAATAAGCAGGTTAGAAGCAAATGCATGAGACCTTGAGACCATATCTCATGCAGACTAGTCCTGTGTCAGAGGAGGGGGAAAACAGTCATTTCAGTGTTACATATCCCCCTTTTCAATGGTACGGTGGTCCGTGCAGAGACCACCTGGTGTTGAACAAACCAGAGTCCTAAAGGGACTCCAATGACAGGGCAAGGTGTAGTTCCCCCGTAAGAGGCCAACAGTGGTGAGGTACGAACCCCACTCCGAAGAACAGTCTATGGTTTCAGTAGTCTCGCATAATCCTTTTGGAAGCACACAAGTCAGCAAATTAGTAAGGTATCCACATGGTGTAATAATTTGAAGCAGGAGCAAAACTTTATGTATCCACGGATAAGGAATAATTCCAACAGTATATTGATCTTTGTAATGGCACCCATTGTGATTCAGTGCGGGAAAGAGCAGCAGGCAGGTCAGGTCCCAGTGAGCGAAGTATCCCAGCAGCCTTGCCGGAACAAACGGTCGTCCCGGTCCTACGAGCCGGAACACCCATCAGGAGGAGCGGAATCCGACGATGAGTCATGGGTCCACCCCCAGGGAAGTGAGGATCATCAGCAAAACTCAGGAGAGGAGAGAGAGCACAGCACAGGGCACCTCAATGTAGATGCAACAAAATGGCCTCTAATGCTAATTAACAAACCAAAAGAAACCTAGCACTGTGAGTACCTGCATATACTATGCGTAGGAATTATGTGAATTAACCTTTAAGCAAAGAAATGGGTGCAGTACCTCTACGTGTAATGCAAAAAGATGGTGCCAAAAGAAGTAAATTAATAAAACCCTATACTGTGTATGGGAGAACTCACTGCACTAAGTAAATTCTTTATCAAAATGGAGGGTGAAAATTGGTTTTAGCCCATTAAGGTAAATTAACAAAGGTAATCATAAAGTTTTCAAAACTTAATCACTGTAGTAAAGTTCTATTAAAAGATAGATACATGATTGTCAAAGAGCTAACAATGTAAATCAGTGAAGTTAGTCATCAACCTACATGCGAATGTACCCATAAGGAATTACGATTAGTGAAAACAATTAAAAAAAAATTTGGATGACATTAATATGTGGACTAAACCCATCGACTGTTAACTACCTGATTACCTGACTTCAGGAACCCACAGCATATTCATCTCAAATCACCCAAGTCTGCACGTCATGTATAAACAGGAAATACAACCATGCACACACACAAACATAGACAAACATGTGTAATTCGAGATAGAGAGCTATGAAACCAACGAGTCACGAAATCACCCCCCTTTCAAAGTTGGTAAGTTGTTGGTGGTAGCATTGACCAAATTAGTGGAACCCTTGTGCAGTTTGATTTGGTCCCTGTGGACCCATTTGTAGATGGGCTTCTTGTTTGTTTGGGTAATCTTGATCTGATACACGACTGGAGAGAGCCTATCTGTTATTGGGTATGGGCCTGACCATTTGGGCAAAAGTTTCTTAGCCAGCTTCCCAGAGGTGTTCTTGTTGTTACCAGTTTTAGGAGCAAAAATGTAGAACCAGGCCTCATCACCTATGTTGAGTTCAGAATGTGAGGCCTTCTTAAGCCTTCCTGCCTTCAGCTGATTTCTCCAGATTTGTCTGTGCAAACGAGAATGCTGCAGGCAGATGGTTGTTTAGGTCCTGCAAATATTGTTCGCTCGTGTAAGCCTGGTCGGCCTTGGACTGAACAGGTTGGTACAGCAGGTGAAGCGGCAGGGTCATTTGTCACCTGTCATCATTTTAAACGGGGAGACACCAGTAGACTTATGAGAGGTGGCCGGTATGGCCATGAGGACCAACGGAAGCTTCACATCCCAGTCTCGGTGGTTAGAGGACACGTACTTCCTCAAAATGCCGACAACCATTCAGTTCATCCTTTCGACCTGGCCAGAAGACTGGGGGTGATGGCTAATGTGAAAATTGGCCTTCACACCCAACAGTTACCTAAGATGTTCCATCACTTCAGAGGTGAATTGAGTACCTCTGTCCGAGTTAACCCGAGTGGGCAGACCGAATCGGGCGAAGACGTGATTCATCAAGAGAATAGCTGTTGCTTTCGCCGTGTCATTAGGTGCTGGTAGACATTCAACCCACTTGGTTAATCCACAGGTCACAGTCAAGATGTATTTATTACCCCTGCTGGACCTGGTCAGAGGCCCCACCCAATCGAATTGCAAGTCCGACCATGCTGTGGACGGTCCCTTTTTCTGTAGGGGAACTCTGTGTGCGGGGTTGGATGGCTGAAACTGACAAAAAAACCACACAACGCTGGACATGGTCTGAGACGTCGCAACGCCTCCCCGGCCAATAAGCAACAGCTCAGGGCACCGAACATGGCCTTGACACCTTTGTGTCCGGTGGAGGGAGAGTCATGAGCTTGCGTGATCATGCCCCCGCTTAGTGACCGTGGCACCATGAGGATAGGTGGCAAAGGAGGCTTGGCGGTGTGCATCAGCAACCCTTCAACCATTCTCAGTGTGACCCGAACACAAAAGAGAGCACGGAGCTCAGGAACGGAGTCAAGCTTGGCGGAAGAAGGCAGATGAGTTGTAGGATCAAAAAGGTACAGGATCACCCTGCTTATAGCAGGGTCCTGGGACTGAAGACTGACAAGATCGTTACCAGAAAAGACAGGTTGAACGGACACCACACCCTCAGATGGTTTGGAGGTGGACGCGTTAGCAGCCTGAGCTCGAGTCACGACGTACACACGGGGTGGGTCAAACCGAGAAGACACATTCTCAGGAAGTAGAAAGGGGTTGAAGACCCATGGAGTACCATCGGCCGCGCCTTGTTTGGCAAGAGAGTCTGCAAGGTCGTTCAGATCCTCATCAGTTCTGGGTGCACGAGAATGTCCTTTGACTTTACTCCAATAAATGTTCATGTCATGTGATGTCACTAGGGTGTCACAAGTCATGAAGAGGTCCTGATGTTTAACGGGCTTCCAATTAGAGGTTTGGAACTCGTTACTCTTCCAAGAAGGTAGATGACAAATGATACTGAGACGCGCATAGTCCGAGAGTGCAAATTACCAGCTCACGGACACCACGGTCCGCAGCAAGTTGTAGTACTATCAAGTTCCCAGTGACTTCTGCAAACTGTGAGGTCTTAGGACCCAACCAGTAACATCAGGAGTCCTTCTGGTCAGCGTTCAATCAGACGACACCCACACCTGCCTTAGGCGCAGCTCCGTGTTGAAAAGATCTGCCATTGACATACACGGTCTGCAAGTCCACACAGAGAGACTGATCGAAGTAGTGATAGTTGGGGTTAAGAAGAGTCCGTGGAGGGCTAGCGGGCGGGACTGACATGACAGCGTCGTCCGAGCAGTGTTGGCACACAGCCAAACCCATGTAAGAGGGCTACGGTGGTTGTGGGCGCAGCGTACTTTGATGTCGAAGCTTTGAAGAGCCAGCAGCCATGACGCGATTCGCGCATTGGTCACCACACCATCGCTGATGCGCTGACTGTTAAGGAAGGTCACTGGCTGGTGCTGAGTCTCAATGATGATTTTCTGTCCACCGATGTAGCTAGAAAAGTGTTTCACCGCCCACATGGTGGAAAGCAAAGCTTTTTCACAGCCAGAGTACTTCAACTCAGGACCGGACAAGAGCTTACTAGCATAGGCTACGACATGCCTGTAGCAGACATATACTTGGTAGAGACCGGCACTCGAACAGTGAGATGAGAAAACGACCTCAAGGTGGAATTCCTTGTCACAATCGGGGAGCGCCAAGCACAGAGCTGAGCATAACGCGGCCTTCAGGTCACCCATGGCCTGGTGCTGCTGCTCAGTCCACTCGAAAGGCACATCCTTCTTCAGTAGATTAGTCAGAGGTCTCGCTATCTCAGCGTAATGTTCTACAAACTGACGTGAGTAGTTGCACACCCCTAGGAAGCTCCGAAGTTCAGAGACGTTCGTAGGGGGTGTGATGGTGGCCACACCTTGAATTCTGCCAAGTTGAGGCTGCACTCCCTGTGGTCCCACAAGGAGGCCAACAAACTGAACCTGTGACCTGCACCACTGACCAGTGGCAAGAGAAATCTTTGCATCTGCAGCTGCAAGCTGACCCATGACATGGTCCAGCTCGGAAAGGTGGTCATCCAAGGTACGCTTGCGAACAAGAATGTCGTCGACATAGATGAGGGTACCTTGCTCTCGAGCATCAGGGCAGGCTTTGTCCAAGAAGATGTTGAACTCGGCTGGTGAGTTGGAATAACCAAAAGGACATCGAGTGAAGGTGTACTGGCGGTTGGCAAAGGAGAAGGCTAGTTTGTGTTGGTCCAATTTAAGGACAGGAATTGTCCAGAAATGCAATGTCAAGGGTGGAGAAGTATTTAGCGTCTTTCACTTTTGGAAGTTCTTGTTCCAGGCACGCCATCGGCCACCTAGACAAGGGAACCTGTTTGTTGAGTTGCCTATGGTCAATGGTTAGTCACCACTTACCATTAGGCTTCTTTACTGGCCACAATGGAGCCAAGTAGGTGCTGTTGCAGGGTCGGATGATCCCTTTAGCCAAGAGGCTTTCAATGATTTCCTGGACTGGTCCGTGGGACGCCAGGGGACTCTTGTATTGACGCACAGAGGTTTTTTTAATTTGCTAGAGTCATTCAATCTAACTCAATGGGTATCATCCCCAACTCATGCCAGGGGTCACACCCTGGACCTGGTTATCTCTTATGGTCTACCCATCATGAACCTTGTGACTTTGCCTCCTGTGTTCTCTGACCACTCTCCAATACTCTGTGATGTTATGTTGCCATGTCCTGTTCCTGTGTGTGAAGCTCCAGCTACTAGGTTCAGAGCCCTGGATGCAGACACAATTTCAAAGTTTGTGGACTGTATGTCTGTAAGGTTAGAGACCTTTAACCCAGATCCATCTAACGTTGATCACTATTCACAACACTTTGATGTACTTTGTAATCAGGTGCTGGACGTGGTTGCCCCTCTCAAGCTTAGCAAGTCTAGGCCTAGGAGGGAGCCTTGGCTCTCTGATGTCACGCGGGCTTGCAGGCGGGCGTGTAGATCCTCTGAGAGGAAGTGGAAAAAGGATGGCCTACAGGTCTCGCGTGAGTTGTTCAGAGCATCTCTGGTTGCTTATCAGGATGCAGTGAGGGCTGCCAGAATGGCCTATTTTGCAGACATCATTGAGACAAACTCCAATAATCCTAAGATTCTCTTCAAAACACTAAACTCTGTTCTGGTGTATCAGGAGCCTAGCTCCATGTCTCCTACAGCTGCTGGAAACTCTGAAGCTTTTCACAAATTCTTTGTTGATAAAGTGTCGGGCATTAGAGCAGTCATTTCCGGTAACTCTGTTGACCCTGTTCCAGTTCCTCCATCACCACCCACCCTGAGCTCCCTCAATACAGTTTCATACTCTGAGCTGAGTAAGCTTGTTGCGAGGCAGAAGCCATCTGGCTCTCCACTTGATGTTCTGCCGCCTCGTCTCTGGAAGGCTGCCTTTCCGTGCCTTGGCCCATCACTTGGTCAGATTATCAATGGGAGCCTCAGCACAGGTGTTGTCCCAGCTGCTTTGAAAGCAGCAGTTATTCGGCCGACCCTGAAGAAACCTGGTGCTGATGTCTCTGTGATAGAAAATTACAGGCCTATCTCTACCCTGCCCTTTACATCTAAACTGCTTGAGAAAGTCGTTTATCAGCAGCTGGTCTCACATTTAGCTGACTCTGATCTGTTTGAGGTTTTCCAATCAGGGTTCAGGTCTGGCCATAGCACAGAGTC